>ML677392.1:5516348-5685573 GCA_007922305.1 Dermatemys mawii | reverse complement strand
GGGGGGGGGGGGGTGTTGGATAGGCATGGGAGTCCTGGGGATCTGTCAGGGGGCGGGGATGTGGATAGGGGTCGGGGTAGTCAGGGGACAGGGAGCAGTGGGGGTTGGGTAGGGGATGGGGTTCTGGGAGGGCAGTTAGAAGTCTTGGGATGGGGTGGTCAGGGGACAAGGAGAAGGGAGCAGGTTGGATGGGTTGTGGATTCTGAGGGGGGCAGTCAGGGGGTGGGAAGTGGGAAGGGGTTGGATAGGGGGCAGATCCAGGCTATTTGGGGAGACACAACCTTCCCTACCTGGCCCTCCATACAATTTTGCAACCCCGATGTGGCCCTCGGGCCAAAAAGTTTGCTCACCCCTGAGTTAGATTGTAAAGGACTGCACCCCCAATAGGTTGCTGTTATCACCAGTTATAGAAAGACAAAAGGGATTTTGAATATAAAGCAATTCTTGTGACCTTCAGCTGAATTTTTCCACTACCTTTCCATGACTTGCTCTCTTCACGAGGATGGGCAGGGGCCATGCCCTAGCCATGAACATAGGAAGCCAGCGGGGGCCTCATTCACGCTCTTTTTCTCAGCAGCAGCATGAGAAAATCTCTTAACTCAGTTGCTTTGCAGCCTTGGCCTGTAAGCCGCACAGCTGAATGAGAGATCGTCTAGTAGAATTATAGGCAACAACTGGCCGTGCTAATTGCAGCCGTCCTCTTTGCTCACAGGAACACAAGTACTGTCAGTGTGTCTGTCCCTTTAGCAACAGCACACGAGTCGGGAAGGAGGTTCCCTTCACCCTTCCCTTCTCCGGGTACCTGGGCAAGGCCAGGCACAATTCAAACACCAAACTCGGGCTCTTACTTTGCTTACTATTCAATAGCATTCTATGCAGTGTTACACAAGTGGGAGGTAGCGGATAAGATGCTGGGCTGGGACTTGGGAGACCTGGATTCTTATTTCTGGCTCAGCCCCAGGCAAGTCCTTTCACTCTGTTTCCCCTTAGTCCATCTTGTTTCATTCGGCTGTAAAGTCTTTGCTGCCGGGACTGTCTCTGTGTTCAGCACAATGGCACTCTGACCACAGCTGGGCCCTCTAGATGCTACGATCACAATAATATTTCTGTACCTTATCCTTGCTAAAGCTCTATTAGACTGCACTGAATAAAAATAATCACCAAACTCTTAAACCCAAATCTTTGTTATCACAGGCACCATCCCCAAACTAAGAGGATGCCTACGCTGCCATCAGGGGTGTGATTGCAGCACAGACCCGAGCGAGCTTGTGTCCTGGGAGCAGTGCAGCCTGTGTAAACCCACCTGCGGCACTAGGGGCTTACTCAGGGGCCTAGTCCACGCTGCCATGGCTTCCCTGCTAGTACATGAGCTAGCTGGATTCTGTCTCCATGTGATGCACTTACACCTCTAGCCTTATGGGAGGTCGCCCAGACAGGAGAGTACGGGGATGCTTTACATCCCCTTCCTTGCCTGCCTGAGGGTGCAGGACTGTGCCTTAAATAGTTCATGCATATTATCCCCCTTATCCTTTATCTTTGGAAATGTTTCCCCCTTTCCAGATCTGGGATTACCTCCCCGCTCGCAGCCCTGCTGAAGTAAGTCTACTCCTGCCAAGGAGCGTACAGCTGCTGCATTTATTAATCCTTTTTAAAATTAAGTCAAAGGTAAATGCTTCGCTAAGAGCCTATATTCTCTTTACTCACTCAGACTGGGAGGAAAAATCTTTTCCCTCCAGCCATTCATAGAGCATAAAGCAATGGTGGAACGTATAAATATATTCACAAGTGAGTCGCGTGCGAATTCCATTCACTTAAGAGTTGAATAAAATGGCACTTACCATTCCTCCAGCATCAGCCCGGAAAGCAAGGAAGGCTTGCAAAAGGGAGAGGCTATGAGACAGGCTGGAATCTAACAGGCACTGCTCACAGGGTTGCAGTGGGAAACATTCAAGAGACTCAGCTCCCCTTGGTTCACTGTGCTGCACCCTGCAGAGCAAACCTGTCTAGTGTCACTGGGTTACCTGCACTCCTCCCCATTTCAGCCTCTGACAAGCGACTGCAACAGCAGTGCCCAGTGTTGGTCATCACATGCAACACTCTCCGATTGTTGAGGCCATTCGGAGCATCTAATCTGAGCTTCTTCATGGGGCCGGCCATTGGACTTTACACAGGTGTTCTTATGTCAAGCCCTATCTTGTGAGTGAGCTGGAGAGAGTTTTGTGATATCAGGTTGTTATACTCAAAAGTCTTCAGGCGCCTAACTCCCATTGGAATTGCTACCTTTGGGGGTCTGGGCGCTTGGGACAACGCATTCCCCATTGTGCTGTTCCAGCGATTCAAAGGGAGCATAGAGACCGGCCAACAACGCAGCTGACGTTTCCCTGGGTGGAAGGAAATCCTGGCTGGTATTGAGAAGATGTAGGCAGCTCTCTGTTGACCCTGCTTCATAGCTCCTGCCACGGAGGCCACATCAGGGGAATGGCTAGTGAAGAGTAGTGTGGCTGGAGCACCACTGTTGCTGGCATTAAGGCCCTTTGGCTCAGTTTCCCTGTGGCTGCTGGAAGTGGCATCAGAGCCTGAGTCACTCTCCGGGCAACCCTAAGACTGGGGAACCCCAAAGATTTATGTCCCCTGCCGCAACCTCCCTCCCTAGCTGCAAGTGGAGCTCTACTGCAGCCGGAGGATGGAGCCCTTTGTTTCGCTTTGTTTTCCTGCCTGCTGAACTATTTGAAAACCAGAGCAGAACATAGTTCACAGCCTCTGACATGGAGGACGCCAAAGGCCAAGGCTCTAAAATGGCTGTTTTCCCTTTGGTAATGAATACGTCAATACTGTAGTCCTGCTCTCTTGGCTGGCTTCTGACTCTGCTTCTGGGCTTGTCTCCCGGTTCTTGACTCTTAGTTCTGACTCTAGGGGCCTGTTTCTGGCTCTAACCCCGAGGTCAGACTGCCCATGTCCCAGTTGCTGGCACCCATGACATTTGTTTCTAAGTGTGCTCCTGTCAAAAACTAAGTATGGTCAAGCTTGGTCAGCGTCAGCATGGGAGATCTCCGAGGAGCATGGAGGGGGCTGCAGGACGTTGTGCTGAGTGGCTAGCTAGTGTCCCTCTGTGGGGACGCTGCTCCCAATACCCCACTGTGATTTTAGGAGGCATTCTGCTGCTAGATGGCTATTGGTGGTTCATTAGAGGGTGCTCTCTCCTCTGTGTCTTGGCAGAACTTTTGTTAATATTGTCACAGTCAAACAGTAGTTGTTCATTATCATTGGGCTTAATTAGGTCCGTAGGAGATGTCCCAGTGAAGTAAATTTGCCGATTAAGCTCATTGTGATCAAGTGGCGCGTGTGCCTGTAATGGAGTGATAGGAGTCACTTTTGCTCCAGGTGATGGAATCATGCTGGCTAATTACTTCTGCTTCATTAGGGCAACTGTGGCTCATTAGACTCCACCCCGCTTAGAAGGACATACCGCTGTAGGTGACTTGAAAATTCAAATAGTAATTATCCCAAAGTTACACAGCCACTGGACTTGATCTGACATTGAAAGGTGACAATTCTGGGAAATAGGTTATCTAAAGTGGTTTTCTCCTGGGTTGTATGGAAGCAGATGTATCAAACCCTTATATGCTAAAACTTCAGCCATTTCTCCCTCAGTGCACCAGGCAACCGAAGCTGCTGGTTTCCTCTGATTTATCTGTGAGCTCATGTGACTTTAACAGAAATGTAAGTTTGCATATGCAACTGTCTATGTCAAGGGTCAGGATATGAAAAAAGCATCACATCTGAGAAAGTTGGTCAGATCCTCAGCTGGTGTAAAGAAGCTATCGCAATTTTCACCATTTGAGGATTTGGTCCTGCGTGGTCTAAATTAACTTCCTCTTGTTAGCTAGTGTTTCCACTGGACTGGTTACGGGTTCTCTAGTGCTGACATCATGATGGAAATCTAAAAAGTCAGTTTCCAAATAAATTGCCATAGAAAATGCAAGGGATGGAATGTTTTTAATAGGTCCAGCCCAGAAAGCAGGGCTTGTCTGAGTTTAGAACCAGCTGCCCACACACAACATGAGGTTCACACTTCCAGATCAACAAGCTAAGTTTTGGTGCTAATTGTAGGCAACTTCACTTGCCTCTCTCTGCAGTACAATTTTTGTGACAGTAAAAGCTGAAGCAGGATGTTTGTATGGGAGAGGGGTTTCTCTGTTTGGCACTTTGGAAGATGAGCAAAACCTTTGCAAACTTGGTCTCTGTTTAGGATCCAGAATGGGAACTAAACTCACCCCATTTGTGGGTGCTACAAATCTGTCCCATGCTATATATCGATGGAATTGTTCAATATTCCATGCCTTTGTGCAATTCCTTTGGGGATTCACACCTTCAATGTCAGCCCTAATGAACTCCATAATTAGCACAGTTCAGCTGAATGAACTGTTTGAGGGGACTGTCGTAAGAGTCCCAATACTTGCTTGCAACGTTTTGCTGATGCTTTTATAGCACTACAGAATTTTATCCTACAGAACTACCACCACTCCTGTCTTACAGATTCCTCCACTTTGAGTGAAATGACTCAGATTGTAGTCTGACTGCTGGAGCCTTACACATACCAGGAGTGTCAGGAATTTTGTGCTGCTCAATATTCCCTTCTTAGAGCTTTTGTGGCACCAGTTTCCAGGGTCTGTCTTGTCCCTGGCTGTGTTTTCAAAGTCAGTCCTTGTAGCCAACGTACATCTTCCAGTGTCTTTAGCAAGATGAAGGGCATAGTTCGGTGAGACACAAACAAGCTGGGAAAATGGTTTAAACACAGAACTTCTTTAGTCAGCAGACCTATGGCTTTAATCCTTGTCTGCAGGCCAGAATCCCCTACAGAGGTAGAACCAGGGAGGGAAGGGGAGGAGAGTAAATTGTTGTACCTTTTGCTCTTTGCATAATAAAACCAATACAAAGACACCTCAATGGCACAGTTGGGTCCCAAATCACCATGTTTACGAAGCAGACAGAAACATGGAAGGCCTAGTTTTGTATGCACTTCTGCCTTGACTTCTTTCAGGCAGCTTCTATGACATCGAACACAGCAAGCGTCGCTGGAAGGCTCACAAAATCTTTAAAGGGATATTCCCCATTCCAATACACTACACAAATCCAACCCTACTGATGTAATAATCCAGGAATATCTCCATAGGACAGGGGTGGGCAAACCTTTTGGCCCAAGACATCTGAGTATGGAAATTGTATGGTGGGCCATGACTGCTCACGAAATTGGGGGTTGGGGTGCAGGTGGAGGTGAGGACTCCGGCTCGGGATGCGGGCTCTGCGGTGGGCCTGAGGAAGGGGTGCAGGAGGGTGCTCCAGGCTGGGACTGAAGAGTTCGGAGGGTGGGAAGAGGATCAGAGTTGGGGCGGGAGTTGGGGCACAGGAGGGAGTTAGGGGTTCAGGCTGCATCAAAGATGACAACCAGGCTATGGGCCTGAGTGACAGGAGCAGGATATTGTCCATGGTGACTAAAGCCCCTCATTCACAGCATTTGTTGTTTTTTATTCCTCTCGAAGTCCGTGGGTTTTCACAAAAGCCAGTGTTTGGGTTTTATCCGATTTTCACCCAAACTTTGCTTTCTTGAGATGGAGGAATTTTTTTGCAGAGAAAGCAGACAGGGCTGTGCTGAAGGGCTTATGGGGTCAGCAAGGGGCTCTGTCGGTCAGGGAGTCAGTCCACATGGGGTGCAACCTTCCACGTCCCTCCTGACCCCAGCCGTGTTTCCTTTCCCTGCACATTGGGGGAGCAAGAAAGGCAGGGAGTTGGGTTCTGGAAGCCAAGACCACCTGACCACCGCAAGGAGTGGAAGACTTCCTCAGCTGCCATGTGGCAGGCACCTGTCCATCCCCATGGGTACCAGAGAGCCCTCTCCCGCAGCCTGCTACCCTTCATTGTTGTTTTTCTCCATGTGCTCCCATTTTAAATTTTTTTACAGTAAAACCCAATACATTTCCAGGAAATAAATAATAAAAGCTGAAAAGGAAGTTGCTTTAGTGGCTAAGGGTATGGCTACACTACCAGCCGGATCAGCGGGTAGCGCTCGATGTATCAGGGATTGATTTATCGTGTCTCATCTAGACGCGATAAACCGATCCCCGAATCAAGGCCTGTACTCCACCTTGGCAGGAGAAGTAAGCAGAGTGGGCGGGGGAGTGGCCACGGTCGACCTGCTGCTGTGGGGATGGCCAGGTAAGTCGAACTAAGATACGTCGACTTCAGCTACGTGAATAGCGTAGCTGAAGTTGTGTATCTTAGTTCGAACCTCCTCCCTAGTGTAGTCCAGCCCTAAGAAAGGAGGGAGGGGAGGAGATCAAGAGATCCATTTTGGCCATCTATGGAGTTAACTGAGATGTTTCCTCCTAGGCATCCAGCCATCAAAGAGAGCCTGAGATTTTAGTCAGGATGGAGGGAGACAAAGCTGGAGTAGAGTCAGACTTGTGAGTCATCAGCATAACAATGATGGTTAAAGCCTTGTTTTTAATGAAATAAAGACCACTCTGTATGTTGATCTTTGTAGAAACCTCCCCTTTGACAGCAGTAGTATTCTGCTGTGGATTGCAGGAAAGGGGTAGTGCTAAATGTATACACCATGACAATAATGCAAAATGAAATGTGGCCATCTTTAGATCTTGACACTCCTGAGTTACCACGTTCAACTCAGATGAGACATCAGATTTGCAGTGAGGGTCCTGATTTCTGAAGTTTTCCAAAGGGGATTAATAGAAATAAAAGGGAGCATAGATTTAGTTGCGATAGAAATCAGGAACCTTCCTTTGCACTAACCAAGTTATCACAGGTTTAAGAATAGCAGCCGTGTTAGTCTGTATCCATAAAGAAAATGAGGAATACTTGTAGCACTTTAGAGACTAACCAGTTTATTTCAGCATAAGCTTTCGTGGGCTATAACCCACTTCATCGGATGCACAGAATCACACAAGTTATCACACAGTTTCATTTATCCAGGACTGTTATGCAGAGAAAAGGAAGTCTCTTCATGGATCCATGTTTGCAAGTCTTGTTCAAAACCAACTTCTTCTTTATACCTTTTAAAATGCTGTCCTATCCTTCCAGTCCCAGAGAAGACCTAAATGATAGGCCTATACCAGTCAAATTCTGATAAATAGGCTCCACCCTTAATGTGTAATCCAATAGGTGCTGTGACCATAAAACTACATAGAAAATGGGTGGAACTGTCCAGAAGAGGACAAATGGGCTGGTTTAAAATTTAGGAGCTTATTTCAAAATAAGTAATAGAGGGAGATTTTCCAAAGGCACAGATGGGCATTAAATGCCCAACTCCCAATGAAAGCCAATGGGAACTACCCTCTGTGCCTTTAAAAGTCTCCTCCTAAAATATCTTCTGTAGAGTGCAGGAAAATGTGTTTTTGAAGAGCACGATCTGATATTTTTCACCTGATTCCCTAGCTAAATGCAGCAGGGAATATGTTTCAGAATGGCTTTTATTCTTTTATTTCCTACCTTTCAGCACTGAGTCACCAGCAGGTAATAGCATTGCATCAACGAGGGGATAAATAAATGGTATCTGTGGCCCCAGCATAACAAAGAAAAGGTTAGAACAGCAGACGCCCTGTGATATCGTTTCAGCAGATCTATAAGTAGTGTGGCTCTCTAGAAAGGCCAGCAGGACTCTAAGAGGTGCAAAAATACTGTCAGTGCCTTGAACCCAGAGCTGTAAGCCACTGTGTGAGAGCTTTGCTGTTGCTGAGCTCTGTGTCAGCTCCCTGATTCACCAGTCTGTCTCCCTTGCCAGCAAACTCCCTGAGACTCTGTAACCTGGAAGGCAAGGTTTAGACTGGCAATCAGTGAACCCCAGTTCCTGACTTCCCCAGAGAGGTCTCTCTGCAGTGTCCAATCCCTCTCACTGGACGCTCAAAGAAATTAGGTTTGCTGCCTCCAAAGGATGGAGCCCACAGCAGCCTATTAGGTTAGCTGAAGACTCAGACTTCACAGCACTGAGATGGTTAGGTAATAAAATAAGAATAAGTTTATTAAGCAAGAACAGAGATTTAAGTGATATTAAATAAGAATGAAAGAGGCAGGTATGGGTACAAAAAAAACAAATCATGCTTTTCAATGACTCATACTTAATTTTAGCAAGTTGCAATCTGACTAAGCAGTTTTCTTACTCACATCAAGTTATCGGCATCTCCAGCTCTCCAGGCCAGAACCCAGGGTTCACAGAATCCAAGGCTGCTGTCCCCGTTGTTCCCTAAGTGCTGGATAACTAAAATGGCTTTTTGCTCCCCTTATATGGCCCAAAGTCCAATGTGTCTGCCTCAGGAACCAGGAAGGATTCTTGGGGTGCAGACTCTGTCCCCTGATGTGCTCACTAAGCTGCTGCTTGTTAGCTTGATGGCTTTGTTTACCATATATGTAAATGTACATTCATTATTCTCTGCTATCAATCAAGCCAGTCAGAGAGGTAAATCCACATCCTTTCTCTAGGGCAGGATGGTTTCATGCATTGCCACCCAAACACAGTCGAAGAACATATTTCCAGCACCCATCTATAACTCTGTACGCAGTCTCTACATACATCATGCACTGATTTCCAGGATCAGCCTGTCACCAGTTTATATCTGATACCTTACAAGAAGACACTTTTCAGATACATATTATGACATCAGTGTGTTGGGGTAATGAGTGTGGCAGGTCTCATATGTGTTACAGTACGGTGGCCCCTCTGCCAGTCAGCGTTGAGGGACTCTCTGGTTTAACAGCCTTGCTCTTGTTTGAGAAAGTCAGAGCATCTTTCCCCAAATAACATAAACTTTGAAGTGCTAATGACAAAATAAAATGTTCAAAAATAAATGTTAGTCACGTCCACCAGGAAGTTCTCCTTGCTTTGCACTCTTCTGGTGACCCCAGACAACTCTAAATGGGGCTTAGCTGGCTGGCTAAGTGCAGCGTGCAGCTGCTTTGCATTACTAGAGTGGTATGGAGTGTAGCAGTGGATCTGGGCTTTTATTTTTAAGATGTGTATATGACATGTACCGACCAAGAGCAGACTGGAAATGGCTCATAACAGAGAAGATGCTGCACAATCTTAGTGCTGCTGACTGCATTATATATGTACATTTCTCTTATAAGTGTCAAAATTGAGGACATATGGTAATACAGGCACTAGTTAAGATGCTTTTAATTAACCAATTTCCCATATCAAAGAAGGCAGCCCTCCATAGAAACCCTCAGCAGAAGATTGCATAGAAATTTCATTGAGCTCTTCCAAGAGGATTCACGAGACATCCCTGTGCACATAAACAAACTCCCCCCGCAGCTGCCCCACTGCCTAACTCTAGAGGGGAATGAAAAGTAGATAGCAACACTGTCCCTCTTGGCTGAACTACCGCCTCTTCTAGCACGAGTCAATTAACGATAAGTCAAAAGATGTGTCCTGCTACTTAGGGGATGTCATCCCTGTAACTGAAAATTATACTGCACACTTACCCAAGGTTCCTCCCCTGCACTGGGTTGACCCATGTTCAACTGGAGGGACAGGCTAGAGTGCAGTGGAGTCAAAAACAGGTCCTGGTTCACTCTGCAGCTGGATCCGCTGGTCACCTGTCTCCTATACTCCTCCCCCTCGCTATTCACAGCAGCGGCAGTGACTCGAGGTACTCGGAGGTATCCAGGGGGCTGTTGGGGATGATGATGGAGTCTCTGCTGAGGAGGGTAGGCAGCTGTTTCTAAAAGTGGTGGGTCTGCAGTTCTGTACCAAATCGATTGTTGGCCTCCCTAGCCTTCTGGTACACCCGCCACAGGTCTTTTTCTTTCACGCAGCACTGCTGCCGGTCCCTCTCGTAGCCCTTCACCTGCAACCCCCGAGCAATCTTCTTGTAGATGTTCAAGTGTCTCTGACTGTTTGGAGCTGTGCCTGCAAACCCTCTTTTCCACACAGACCCAGGAGAGCCCAACCCCTTCCATCTACTCCAGGCAGAAGTGTGTCTGGAGCATGTAGCCGGCATGGTCAGCTGGGCAGTTGCACTCCGTGGTGGAGAGCTGCTAGGTGGGCAATCAGGAAAAGGAATTTCAAAAATTCATGCGGCTTTATAGGGGAGAGGAGGATTTTCAGACTAGGTGGGCCTTGGACAGCAGAGTTCACAAGGGTGACCAGAGTGGTCAGTGTGGGCCATTGTGGGACAGCTGCTGGAGGCCAGTAACAGTTGACATAAGTAACGCAGTGTCTACACTCACACTGTGTCAACCTAAACACACTGACCTTGGCTCTACACTGCTCAGGGAAGTGGTGTTAGTAATTTGGCATAATGGGGCACTTATGTCTGCAATAGCCCAGGTGAAGTGAAGAGACATGCATAACTTGGTTTACATAAGCTGCCTTGTGTCTACCTAACTTTGTGGTAGAGATCAGGTCTTAGAATGTTCCTTGATACCTAGATCAGCTGCCTTCTTACTCAGACTTCCCATTGACTTCCGTGGGAGCAGAGTTAGTTGAGTTTCAATAGTCACTTCTCCCCCTTGGAAACAATGCATCGTCTAATTAACCATTATGTGGTGCTAATAACTGGTGACATCTGAAATACACAGGGAGCTATTGATAACACATGAATTTGGGTTGGATCAATGTCCTCGTACAATTATTTGGGCAAAAATCTTTCCAGTTCTGCAGATTTTTCTGTGCAATGATCTAGAATAAATAATTGGTCTGAAATAGATCTTTACTGGTTATTAGAAAAGACTTTTACTGTCACAAAGGAAGAGGGGATGACCTGATAAGAGTCTTTCCAGCATTAATTTTACTATTCTATGAAAAATTGTGCACGCATACACACACAGAGAGAGATCTTGAATTTTTCCTGCCTCTTCCCTAAGCAATATTTGTCTTTTGCCTTAAAAAAAAACCCGCCCTGTACAAGGACTTATTGTTCATTGTGGGTGGATTTGAGATGTTTTAGGGTAGTTTACCACACACTCGTCTTCCTTAGAAACCCTCCCCTACCGGCAACAATCCTGATCCCCAATGTCCTAGTAGAGGCTGAGATTTTTAGAGTGACCCTGGTATTTCGCCATATAACTTCCATTGATTCCGAAGGGAGTTGTGTGGCCTTGGAATTCAGAAATATCAGCAGAAGTGAATAAACAAATGCTTGCTGTAGCTGTGGGGTGAAAGGTATTGTGTCACGGTACATGGATACCCAGTGCCAAAATGTTCAGAGCTGGGGGGCCTAAAGTTAAGCACCTAAATCCACAGTTAGATACCTAAATAAAAACAACTTAATCCTTAGAACAGCTGAGTATGTGCAGCTCCCCTTGACTTAATCGGGAACGGCAGATGCTCAGCACTTCTGAAGATCAGACTACTTGTATTTTGCTGTCTAACTTTAGGCATCCAAGCCTATACATTTTAGCCCAGGTTTCTACAGGAAGAGTGGGATTTTTCTGAGTGCTCCGTGTTGGTCTGACTCAGTTCCCTGACAGCCAGTGGTAAAACTCCCCCTGGCTTCCCTCAGAGCAGTTAGGAAATGCTAAGCCCTTTTTTGGAAATGCCACTCAAAATTTCTAGATTAAATTTAAAGAAAATAATTACCTCAAAAAATGTGTCAGGATTAATTGCCTCTCTGTTAATGCCCGCTGCCATTCTAAGCTCAGTGATCAATAAAACCAAGATGTTCTTATGCATTTAAATCTGGAGAAGTTACTTTACTTTGGCGAGGGGTTGTGTGTTTCTGTCTCAAAGCTTAGGGTAAATGTATGGCATCCAATGATGTGTGTTCTCTCGTACAAATTGCTAACTATCACAGCATGAAAGTTATCAAAACCATGTGGTTAAAACTCTTTTCAGAGAGAAAGGCAGTGTGGTGCAATGGATCGAGCACTCAACTGGGAGTCAGGAGACCTTGGTTCTGCTCCAAGCTCTTTCCTTGACCCGTTGTGTGATCTTAGGCAAGTCACTTACCCTTTCTGAACCTGTATACATTGTTAACCCGTTGGGGTAAGGAATGTCATTTCCTATGGCTTTGTCTACATGAGGACGGTTTGGCCAGCACAGTTAAACTGGAAAGGCACTCTGGTGAGAATGCAGACAGAGTAGTGTAGGAGTGCATATAGTAATATAGCCTTGTCTAGATTACAAAGGATTTGCTGATCTAGTGATACTGGTATTACTGCACTGGTAAACCCATTTCATGGAGACACAGCTTATGTTGGCAAACGTGTCCTTTTGCTGATATAATTATCAGAGTTCCCTGAATAAAATAAGCCATATGAGCAAAAGCACTGTTTTGCCGGGATCACTGTATCTAAACTAGGGCTTTTGCTGGCATAACTCTGTCAGTGAGGGTGTTGTGATTCTTTTACACTGCTAACTGACATAGCTCTGCCAGAAAAACTTTAAGGCGTAAACCAGGACCATCATAGTTTATGCAAATTCCCTCCAACTGACATAAACTACGCCTGTGGAAGCACAGTTATAGTGCTATCACTCCATCTACACTAGGGCTCTTATAGGCATAGCAATTTGGGGGAAAATAAATCACACCCATAACCAGCATAGCTACTTCAGTAAAACGTTTAAGGGTAGACCAGATGTGTTTGTTCAGTGCCCAGCCCAGCTGGGTCTTGAGAGAGGTCTGAGTGCTACTGAAATATACAGAAGAATCAGAGAACGTTTGACTAGAGTGCTTCAAATAAAGTGTCCTTATATGCAGACTGTGGATAGATTTAATCAATGGGCAATGATGTAGATTGTTTTATTAAACTTTAAGTGTAAGGTAAGAAAATGTAACAGACTGGGCAGCCCCTCACCCACTCGGTATCTGCAGCAAAATGAAGGCTGGTAAATATTCCAGGGAACCAGCCAGTCTTCGTTCATGATGTCAGCCAGGGGAATCCTGCTGAGTGTATCTGCACACGCCTATTTGCTACCTGGAAATCATATTTTTGTGACCCAGTATTCCTTTAGAACAGCAGCAGTTACAGCAGGGTTCCTCCCTGGCTCTGGGTTAGAACATAATCACAAGCTTAGCTCAGCAACTTCTCTGTCAGCTGTGGGGGCAGGCACGGCGGAAAAACAGATTTGCTACAACATAATTTAAAAAGACTTTTGCTTACCAATGTCATTGATTGGAGGCAAAGAGGACTTGTATTAAAGGATTTACAAGTGAGCCCCTAATCCTGCGTGCTGCTCTTTAAATACTCAGGTTTCATTATTTCCCCCTTTGTCTAACAAGATGTTTAATCTCGAGAGACTTGAAAACAATAGTTCAGGAAAATAATCAGTTTGGCTGCTTTGTTTTCTGATACAGCCTAGCATTCCAAATTGTAATGGGATTCTAAAAACATTACTTCCCTTCCAAACAAACAAATTGGGAGCAACATCTCTCTCAGTGAAAGTGGGCAAATTGATTGAATGCCTGCAGAATAGACAGAGAGAGAATTTGTTATTGAAATAAGTAAAGACAGAGGAGCTACAAGGAGAAAACAAATGAGTGGGGAATGTGCGGAGTCAAGTGACTGAAGTGTTGCTGTGCTGCTGTATTTCAATGGTGCTGAATGTTTCCAAGACAGCCATTGACATGCTCCAATGCTAGTAATTTTTTCCTGAAAAGCAGTTACCCGATTAATAAAACTTCAAAGAATCCATTTGAAAAGGAGAAACGTGAACAGTTAAAGTATGTGGCATCACTCAGTTATGTGAGGTCATTACAGATAGACATAGCAAGATCATTGTAAGCTCTGTTCATGTCTTGAAAATGGAATAATCAAGAGAGATTCACTTCTGAGTAAAGAGTACTTCTATGCCTCAAAGATTGGGTGGCCATGTTTTCCCAAAGGAAAAACAGGACACCCCAGAGGCCGGCCCAAGACCACCCCAGCCCACAGTGCGGGGCCAGCTCCAGCTCTCTCTGCCGCCCACTAGCGTGATCAGATGTCCTGATTTTATAGGGACCGTCCCAATATTTGGGGCTCTTCCTTAAATAGGTGCCTACTACACTCTACACTGGTCCGATTTTTCACACTTGCTATCTGGTCACCCTACCGCTCGCCCACGTGGGGCCAGCCTGATGATCAGTTGGCAAAAGCAAATGGGACAAATGCCCAGTTTTGCCAAAAGAAAGTCAGGATAGCCAGGACAGGACTTAAAAAAAGAGACCATCCTGGCCAAAATGGGACATATGGTCACCCTAGAAAGATGTCTGTTTCTTGTAGCTTTTGGGATTTCATCTTTGCTGCCATTATGGGTCTCATGTGACCCAAAAGATCAGGGAGTGTCACACTTAGATCCTTCAAGCATGCACGTTGCCCCGTAAATGCATTTTATCCTTTTTCTCAGAGGACAGTCTTTGAAATCTCTCTTCTGTTTTCAAAACTGCAAAGCGTCTAGTTCTAAAGCTTCTAATCATTTGTGTAACCAGAGGAAAGGCACTGCAAAACTACTTGATAGGATATAGTGAGCAGCAAAGACCAAGACATCCATTCAGCGGGTTCCTTAAACACATACCTAACTTCAGGCATGTGAGTAGTTCCACGGAACCCATGGGCTTTGTTCCTGAAGGATTCATAGACTTTAAGGTCAGAAGGGACCATTATGATCTTCTAGTCTGTTCTCCTGCACAACGCATGCCACAGACTCTCACCCACCCACTCCTGTAGTAAACCCCTAACCTCTGTCTGAGCTACTGAAGTCCTCAAATCATGGTTTAAAGACCTCACACTTCAACATGCTGAAGTAGCATGCTGTATTGGGAACAATCCTGAAAGTTGCCCCACTCCTGTACCTTCCATTAATTGCTCAGCCCCTTTCAAGACCCCACTATAAAGTAGCTGTTCTTCTTTTGCATTATATAGTGATCCATGGGACCTGTCTAGGAAAGCTGGGATTTTTGATTATGACCTGATTCTTTGCCAGTTATAGGTTCTGGGCCAGATCCTCAACTGATGTAGCTCCATTGACTTCAGAGCTCTGCTGGTTTCCATTAGCTGAGGATCTGGTCTCTTTATAAGAGGGGTCCTGAGATTACCTTCTGGTAGGAAACTCTTTTGAAAATACCTGAGACCTCGCAGAAAGACTAACACCAAAAAATTGCTCTTTGGTATTTTTATGAACCCCACAGCTTGATCGTGTGGATAGTTGGTATAATTCTACCAGAGGCAGAGAAATCATCCCAACCTTGCCTGCCCTGTGCTGACGGTATTTTAACAAGGGGTTCCCCAGAGGCTCTGAGAGCCCTGTCCCTGTTCATTTGTGTCTAGCAGGGAAAAGAGATCTAATTGTGCAAAAGGCAAAATCAACCTCAGGGCAAGAGTTAGGTCACCAGCATGTTCTCTATTCAGCTGATATACAGATCTTATAGCACTTCAGTCAAGGAGGTGGCTGGATTATCTCTGTGGCCAGGAGCAGCTTGGAGATGTTAGCTGCCTTTCCACACTGTCCAGGCAGGAAGAGACAAGCTGCTTCCTGCCACAAGGGAGTGGGAGGTGAGGAGAGAGGGAAGGGAGAGAAAGCTGAGCTCTGCAAAGACAGAAATCTGGAGCGGGAGCCATGTGACCCCATGCACTTTTTCCATGTATTGCCTTGGGAAGGTACCAGGAGAGGTTGGGTCTGTCCCGGGGCCCAGCCAGTCATGGAGGGTGGAGAGCTCTAGATAGGGAGGGTCGGGTCAGTGGGTCACCCCCCCGCCCTGATGTATGAGAGAGGCGTATGGTAGGGAGTGTGTGTAATCGCTCCTCGTGTGTGTCATCTCTCCCCATGTGAACCCTAAAGCCTTAAAGATAAGAAGGTAAATAAAAAGAATCCAGCTACTTAGTATTTCTTTTTATCAGGGACTCAGTCAACTTGTTAATTTCAGCGTTTGTACTGCATAGTACTGATTGATTGCCATTGAACTCACTTGAATAGGAGTAATTTTACCAGGTGCCCCCTATTCAGCATAGGGATATACGGTCACCCTACATCAGGTATTGTGTGAGGGGACATTTCTGGATAAGCTTAGCTCTTGGATCCCATACAAGCAGTGCCGTTCTTGCAAAGCTTGTAATTTAGTTGGGTTTGTTATTCTGTTGCAAACAATGGAGGCATTGGCACCAACTGCTGTCATAAAAGAAGAAACTCTAATACCCTTGAGAGATTATTGGGACAGTCCAACCATGCCAAGATTCAGAACGCTTTCCCGGTACTGATGCCTCATCACATTCTGGTGGCACTTAGCACTGTAACGCACAATGACTTCTTCCCTCAAGAGGAGTCATTAAGACAGACATTCTTGCTAGAATTCTCTGGAATGCACAACAAAATAAAGTCTTGGAGCAAGAGCCTAAGCAACACCTGCACCCTCTGCAGGAGCATGACTGTGCTGTGCATTACAACGGTTAGAACTGGGAGGTCATTAAGGGCCTCATCTGCCCTCAGCCTACAATCCGTCACTCGCTTGTTGGTTCGGGGAATAGAAAGGACAGTTATCCACGTGCCCATTGACTTTACAGGGTTTGCGATGCCCTCATGGTTGAAGAGGTCCAGTGGAAGCAATTGAAAGGAAAAGAAAATAAAGCACAATGAAGCAAGGACCCAGGGCTATTGCTAGTGTATTAACACAGCAATGTGCCACATCTAAAGTTGAGCGAAATTTTTCAAATTAATTTTTTTTGTAGAAAAAATGAAGATTTGGATTAATGGAACCTTTTCCATGATTTTGTAAGGAATTCACTGAATTGTATCCCTCAAAAACAATCCAATTGTTTCATTTTGAAAAGAAACATTTTGAATTTTTGATTCACAACTGTTTCAATGTTGTAAAAATTAAAAAAGGGGGGAAAAAACCCTCTCTGAAATAAAAATAGTCCGTTTGGGGTCAAACGAAACATTTTGTTTGATCTAAAATGAATGCTTTTTTTTTTACTTTTGTCATTCATTGAAAAACTCATAAAAGGTTTGTGACGTTGCACTCCATATGCTTTATAAAAATATATTTATAAGTGTGGATATGATGTAACTGGATTATGCTTTATGCAAAAGATCTCTTGTAAGGTATCATTACAAAGCTTATAATCTACTAGGTGTGTTCATCCTATTTGTATGTATGTATCATTCTTATATCTAAAACTAGAAATATGAAGTATTACTCTGAAGTCCTATTGTAATTATGAAAAGTGGGCGCCATTAAAGGTGGCTTGGAATATTCATGGCTCCCATTAACTAGGACAATTGGTTGTGAATGGTTCTGCTTACTTGCTAAACTTCTTTGGTACCTGCGGGCCAGCCTTAGAAGAATGGAGACTAGGGTCTCATAGAACATGTGACCATGTCACAGGATACTGGAAACCATCTTAAACCTGGGGCTTTTCCATTTAAAAGGAGCAGTGGGAACCCTGAGAGAGACAAAGGATTCCCTCTTTGTGCCAAAGCCATAAAAGGGGGTGGAACAGAACAAAGGGGTTCCAGTCATGTGGAATCCGATGCTCTTCAGATAAGATGCTGGCTGCAACTAACAAGGTCTGTACTGGGGAAAAGAATTGGAACCCAGACTAGGAAGGAGTCTAGTCTATGAAAGTAGCTTATTGGAACATCTCTGAGGGTGAGATTTACCTGTAATCAGTTTCTTAATGTATTAGGCTTAGACTTGCATGTTTTGTTTTATTTTGCTTGGTAACTTACTTTCTTCTATTTGTTATTACTTGGAACCACTTAAATCCTGCTTTTTATATTTAATAAACTCACTTTTGTTTATGAATTAACCCAGTAATTGATTAATATCTGGGGGAGCAAAAAGCTGTGCATATCTTTCTATCAGTGTAATAGAGGGTGGACAATTTATGAGTTTACCCTGTATAAGCTTTATACAGAGTAAAACAGATTTATTTGGGGTTTGGATCCCATTGAGTGTCTGGGTGCTGGAGATAGGTGACCTGCTGAGCAGTTTTTGGTTAAACTCTGCTGTTTGGGGGTGTGGACCAGACCTGGGTCTGTGTTGCAGCAGGCTAGTGTGTCTGGCTCAACAAAGAAGAGTTTTGGAGTCCCAAGGTGGCAGGGAAAACAGACTCAGAAGTAATCTCAGCACATCAGGTGACAGTCCCAAGAGGGTCTCTGCGACCAAACCCATCACAACGTTCATTTGGTGTTGACCCAAAAATAGTTTTATTTTCTCCCTTGTATGGCCAGAAAACAAAACAAACACCAGTTAATTTGCACAGCTTTAGCCTCAGTCAAAGGCATACCAGGTACGTTACAAGAGCAGTCAAGAGATTAAAGGCCCATTTTTTTCTCCCACTGAAGCTGAGCCAGTTGAGGTTTACTTCAGTGGAAGTAGAATCGGGTTCTAAAGACAGATTCTCAGATGGTCCAAACTGGCATATTTCCATTGACTTCCACTGAGATGTGCTCATTTACAGCAGCTAAGGATCTGTGTTTAGGAGTGTTTAAGGTTAGGATTTTCAAAGGAGCCTATGAGATTTAAGTACCCAAATTATATTGAAAAATCAATGGAATTTGGGCATCTAATCTCCTTAGACTCCTTTGAATCCCAGCCAGAGTATTTTCACTAGCACATTGTAAGGACATGCTGCTAGCACACGCTTTATACACGTAAACAAAAGAAAAGATAGCTTGCGACTCAGAGCTATTTGCAATTGTTTGTAGCACAACATTCTTGTCTGTTCTGTGAATCACAGAGCAATAAAAGGAAGACATCATCTGGTCAAGAGTGTAACTGCATATAGCTCAAAACTGCTCTGTGTTGGTTAATTAACATCATTGATTAATGTAAATGATCATTGAGGCAATGTATTATGCATCTATTGCCCAAATCCAATTGAAATCCATTACACAACTCTGTATGGCATTAGAAAAGCAGTGCCTGAGATCCGTGGCAGCTATGCTTTTAAAATGCTACCCACGTGACTCTTAGCAAAAATGGTGAGGATTGGCAGTGTCAAGCACTATACGCTTTCCCCTGGAGTACTTACTCTTCAGTTTGCTGTCAGCAGTCATTCTGGGCACTACACTCACGTTAATCTCTGCATCTTCACAATGCCCTGTCAGGTAGGAAAATACTGTTATCCCCATTTTAAAGAAAAGGGACTAAGGAACAGATTGATTAAGGGTCTTGTGCATGGTCACGCAGGAGGAGCATGGCAGAATCAGAATTTCCAGCAAACTGAAAAAAATACATCGCTTAGCCAGTTCTGGACCCAGGCCTTCATCACAAGTCCCTCCTTCCTCTCACATGGATTTGGGTGCCTGGGATCTCCCGAGTTCTGTTTCTGTCTCTAAACTTGCCCTCCAACATGATGAGCACTTTCAAATTCTGGTCATTTATTTTGGCATCTACGAAGTAACTGAGCTTTTTGCCCAGTTTAGCCCCAACTGTGGGTGCTGAACATTTATTATTGGCCCCTGGATGATAAGCAATTTGGGGCAGGGACCATGTGGTGTTTCTCTGCTGTGTGAGGCACCTACATGCCTTTGCCTGTTGTGTACATACAAGAGAGCATAGGCACCTATTCCATGAGTGCTCTGGGGCTGGTGCACCTATAGGAGAAAAGAGTGGGTGTTCACCCCCCGCCAGCCACCTGCTGATCAGCTATTCAGTGTCCCCCACCAATCAACTGCTTGGTAGTGGGCAGGAGGTGCTGAGTGAGGGGGTGGAGCAAGGGTGGGACATTGTGGAAAAGGGTGGAGGGGGGTATGGCCTCAAGATGGAGAAACCACCCAGAAAAATGAAAGTCAGCGCCTGTGCACGAGAGACAAGGTGCATGAGATAATATGTTGTATTGGATCAGCTTCTGGTGGTGAAAGAGACAAGCTTTCAGGGTGACCTGAAGAGCTCTGTCTCTTTGTCCTTCTAATATCCCGGGACCAACTTGGCTACAACAACACATGCAGTACAGTTCCCATTCAACCTCCTCACCCAATGCTGGTGGCTATGAGAGGATGAAGGGAGAGCTCAGGCAGTTTCTATTGACCGGTTTGTTGATTTCTCTTTCCCTCCCCCAGTCCTAGATACAGTAGAATCTTGGCAACTTCAGTCCAATGGAGAAGCAGAGAGTTGTTTTTCCTGGATACCACACTCCAGGTCTGTCACACAGACACAAAAGAGACACAGTAAGAGGCAGGTAAGAACCTTATTGCCTTTCCTTCATCTTCTCATTTCCCTTGTTCATCCGTTTTGATTTCGGAGCCCGGGGCCTTTCTAAGCAAAGCTAGATCTTTTCTTCCTGGATGTTTTTCACCACTTGCTTAGTCCATTAACAGCAAGAGACATTTTCTAAAGGCCAAAGCAAGACGATTGTATACTGGCTCCATGTTGTACCTTAGGGTTAGCGTCCACACACAAATTGCACCCCTTTGCTAAATCAGTTTCTTAATTGATTTAGTTAAATCAGTGTGCCCCCTTGTGTAACCTCTAAATCAGCGTCAGAGTGATCTTGATTTAGTTTAACTTGGTAACAAACTGAACTAAAGATTCTATATCCACACAAGGGGTTTGCAGGGACTTAACTACTAATCAGTTTAGAAATTGATTTACTTCAGTCGAAGCAATTTCAGCATTTAAACCAGGCCTCTTGCAAATTCGGACTAAGCGCATTGACTTCAGTGGCAGTTGCTCAGTGTTCAGCATTTCTGAAAATCAGGTCATTCATTTAGTCTCCCAAAGCCATATATTTAGGCCTAACTTTAGGCAGCCATTTTTGAAAAACTTGGATATACAAATTTTGTTAACTTGAAGAAGCTTTTTGTTGTGCTTCTTCACTTTTCAGCGTCTGTAGTTAGATCTCTAAAGGTTAAACAAAATCCAGTAAATTTTCTCTGACCAGTTTAAAATGCAATGGGAAAACTCTCCATGCAATAGTAAATGAGCCTAGGTGTCATCATTACAGAATCAGCAACTGAAGTTCTGAAAAAGGTCAAACAAAGAAAACATCTTTCTTCATTTCTTACAGTTAATTTATATTCCAAATTATGTTATTTCATCAATATCACCTGGATAATATTTGAAATCAAAATAATTTCAACAGATTTTACAGGAAGAAAGATTCCTTTGATACTCTGCTTTCCTTTTGTTTTCCCCAGTTGTAAATTCTTTCTTCTGACCTGTATATAAAAAATTGTACACGTGACTTACACTGTATATCTTTAATAAGTTTCCTTTAATCTTTTTACCATTATGCAAGGCATTAATAATATAGGCAGGTATTTCCTGTGCTTAGAATTGAAATATCGCTCATTTTATTATTATTATTATTATTTTATTTTATTATTATTTTATTTTATTTATTAAACATTTATACTAAATCAACAGCTATCAGCCTGACCCAGCCTTGGGCCACGTTTTGCTGGCTGCTATACACACACATAATAAATTACAGTTCCTGCCCCAAAGATATTACAGTTTAAAAGACTAGACATAGCAGTGATTGAAACAAATTAGTGGATCAATTTTTCTTTGAAGCTATAAAAAACCCAAAATCAAACATCGCCATTTATTTTAGTATCTTCCCAACTCTAGCTGGATGTGATTTCATTTCCAGAATTATTTTTGTAAAACCACTATATTTAAAGATTGGAAATCTTTAAGTAAAGATTCAGTTTAAATCTTTTAAATCAATTTAAAGCAATTTGTCTTTTCAATAATCATATCCTAGAATGAAACAGTCTCTTGTTTTCAGATGATGTTTCAGGTCGCAAGATTTGGACTATGGGTGTCTATGCAAGTTATTTCCACAAGAGCGATGGACAAATGCTTATAGACCTGACAGATCCTTCTCAGACAAACTGGATTACAGCACACGCGGAGGCCTGCAAAAGTAAGCTGATTTTTTTTTAAGCTTGATTCTAAGGGCCTCCTGTGAGGGGCTCACCTTCCAATGTCTTCCACTCACAATCCAAGCTTCACGCACGCAACATGACAGGTCACACACAGTAGATTGCACAGATCTTCATAACATGAGTTCCCTTCTCTTTTCTTGCCATTTCACTGCTGTTCAAAGCAGCAAAGTTCACAACGTTGACATTTAAGCTGTCATCATTAGGATTCAGTAGTAACAGCCTCAGAGTGAAAGGAGGCAGTTTCCACTTCCGTTATTATTTCAGGATGTCTGCAGACTCAGGGAATCAGCACTGCATCATTTTCTACTTGGTTCATGTTTCCAAGGTTTTCTTTGCTACTAAAAGGACACGAGTTGTTGGGGGTTTTTTCAACTAAAGCTTAGATTTTTGAGTACAAGATGGCAACTCCCTCCCCCAAATACCTGCCTGTTGAGCCACCATGAGTCACTTCAATTCAGTCCCTGAATAATACTTAGCACTTTTACAGAGCATTATATCTTTAAAAAAATATACAGCCATTAACTCATGTTTACAACATCCGAGTTAAATAAATATTCTAGCCCCATTTCACAGATGGTTGGAAACAGAGACTTGCCAAAGTTCCCCCCATGAGTCAGTGGCAGTCAGGTATTTCTGACTTCTGCCCTGGTGCTCATTGACCTCCCTGTAGATGTCTGTACTCAAAGATGGAGCTACACAAAAATATATAGATGTTGCCTTTCAGGGAAAGGTAAGGGGGAGAAATGAGGCAGAGTAAATTCAAAGACATAAGCTTTTACAAATCTCAGTGGGAAAGGTCAGAAAATGCAGTAGAGAGAGTGTGTGCCCATATAGGCCCCAGTTCAGCATGGTACTTATGCATGTGGCTAATTTTAAGCACTTTGTTTTCAGTGAGATTACTCACATACTTAAAGATAAGCATATGGTCAGGCACCTAGCTGATTTTGATTTGGGGCCTAATAAATGAACAGGGAGATGAAAGAAACAGTTCCAAAACGGCTAAGCTACTAGCTCCACTTCTGAGAAGTCAATTTTTGTTTGATTTGCTTTGTACATTGCCACATTCATATAAAACATGAGTATTACGGTCTCTCTCAATATTCGATGGGAATGTCATTATTTTAGTCACCTCAGAGTTCCAGAACCATTGTCTCCGCATTTTACACGTTCTGCTCTTACAATATAAAAGCCATGCGTTTTCAGAAAGATCAATATGTACTTCACTCCCATCAAACTAGCTCTTAAGGAAAGGTCAAGACCTCCATCATGAATATCTCAGAGTACAAGTTATACAAATATCCCCATGCATATGTGTGAGGGACACCTTCATTAACAGGCAGACTGTGCATTTGATTTAGCAGAAAATCCAGTAAAACTGGGTAACTGTATTTTTAATCATATTGACATTTTTCACAGGCTTGTTTAAAGCCATTTTATGGGGTCATAATGACCCACAGTCTGTTCTTCTTCTAGTATTTTATATTATCCAGGGTTCACAGTACAGGGATCAGAGCATATCTTGCTTTGCCTGGCCAGGAGGCAACAGTAGTGATGACGCTCCAATGATGAACCATGTGGCTTGATTAGAGAGAAGACCCTGTTGCATCCTGGGGGACGTAGTCTGGCCAGGGAGCCAGGCCTGCCCATAGGAGACAATGAGGGCATGGAGGCACCCTGAAGCAATACAACACCACAGGGAGAGGCAATTTAACATCAAATTGATACAAAATGAAATATTTCATTTCAGGTTTCCTAATAGAAAATTGGAAATTTTTAATTTTTGTGGAAACTGCATTTTCTGTTGAAAAAATCATTTTTGGTGGAAAATTATCGACCCGCTTTTCCTGGTATGGGACGCCATTTGTTTCCTAACAGTGAGGGGTAGTGAAATTGAACAGCATCTGTAAAGTTGAAGCTTTAGTTTAATATCCAAATATGCCTCTGGAAGGAGTCCATCCAAATGTGATCCAAGTGCCAATACATGGTGTGTTAAATCTATTGCCGCTAGACAGCTGGAAATGAAAGATGTAGGAGGGGTGCGCTTCACTCATGCATCTCAATGCTAAGCAGCAGTTCTGCAGAAAAGGCCTGGGGATTACAGTGGATGAGAAGCTGGTGTGTCCTTGTTGCCAAGAAGGCTAACGGCCTTTTGGACTGTATTAGTAGGAGCATTGCCAGCAGATCGAGGGAAGTGATTATTCCCCTCTATTCAGCACTGGTGAGGCTACACTTGGAGTACTGTGTCCAGTTTTGGTGCCCACACTACAGGAAGGATGTGGACAAATTGGAGAGAATCCAGCAAAGGGCAACAAAAATGATTAAGGGGCTGGAGCACATGACTTACGAGGAGACGTTGAGGGAACTGGGGTTATTTAGTCTGCAGAAGAGAAGAATGAGGGGGAATTTGATAGCGGCCTTCAACTACCTGAAAGGGGGTTCCAAAGAGGATGAAGCTTGGCTGTTCTCAGTGGTGGCAGATGACAGAACAAGGAGCAATGGTCTCACATTGCAGTGTGGGAGGTCTAGATTGGATATTAGGAAACACTATTTCACTAGGAGGGTGGTGAAGCACTGGAATGGGTTACCTAGGGAAGTGGTGGAATCTCCATCCTTAGAAGTTTTTAAGGTCAGGCTTGACAAAGCCCTGGCTGGGATGATCTGGTTGGGGATTGGTCCTGCCTTGAGCAGGGGGTTGGACTAGATGACCTCCTAAGGTCTCTTCCCACCCTGATATTCTAAGATTCTAATGGTGGGCTTCTGAAATGGATGCATAGCCTAGTGGTTCGCAGTGTGAATTTAGCTTCATAGTGCCCCTGTGAGGTACTGTTGTTGTAGCTGGGTTGGTCCCAGGATATTAGAGAGACAAGATGGGTGAGGTGACATCATCTTCAGGGAAGAAAAGCTCTGTGTAGCTTGAAAGCTTGTCCCTTTTACCAACAGAATTTGGTCCAATAAAAGAGATTACCTTGTCCACCTTGTCTCTGTGAGATAGGGAAGTATTGTTCCCATTTTACAGAAGGGGTCTGAGGCACAGCAAGATTATGTGATATACTCACGGTGCTACAAAACATCCACAACTTCCTGAGAAGTGAACCCACTGATGGGCTTCTAAATGATGTAGGTGCATTTGAAAATCCCATCCCGGATCCTCAGAGTCTCTGTCCTGTGCTTTTAACATGGCCAGACCTCCCCTCAAATGTTACTTGGTTAAATAAATTCATATTTCTTCTGGTTTGCTGTGGAAGCCAGCATCTCAGTCTCAGGGTGGAGGGACTACTTCGTATGTGTCTCCCGTGATGACTTTAGCGGTCTTCGGATCAGCGAAGATGGGCTCCAGATGTTTCAGGTTCTAGGCCTGCTCATGGGGAGATGTGGCCTTTGGGAAGGAAGGCTCTTAAGAGGGACAAGAGCAAATGGAAAGATAGTTTGTGTTCGGTGCGGATTATCCTGGGTCCTAGCAATGGTCTCCATGGAGACAAATAACTCCATGCCTGTGGCACTCATTTCAGGATGTGTTTTCAGTAATTAAGAAGCTAACATTTTGTTTTGATGCGCATTTGTATTTATTTAGCAATGTTTATCCCTTAATAGCTTAATTTTCTTTCATTAGCAAAGCAATTTGCTACCCGTTTCTCAAACGGTGCTTGTCAGTTTCGGCTCCAAATGCACTTCCGCATCAAAGAACAGGCTGCCGTGCAAATCCCCCAAGTGCCAAATGCTGGTGTGAACAGCGTGGCCTTGGAGACAGGCTGACACATATGCTTCTCCACAGTCCTGCTGCCGCTAGTTTCCTGGGGCGGGCTGAAACAGCGAGACACTTGATGTCCTTGGCAGGCAGTGAATTTGTCACTTCAGCAAAGCAATAAAAAAGAAACCTTCATGAAGAAAAGAATTTCAAAACAATATGCCACGCACCGCAGGGGCAAAATGTGCCACTGTCCTTTTCAGTCATTCAGATGAGAGACGTGCTTCAATTTACATAAGCCTCCTTCTCTCTGTCAGTCAGAATCGCCATGGGGAGTAACTGGCAAGCAGATCTACTGAGGTTCTTTTGTCCCAGAGGGACCCATGGTCCATTTCTAGAGCTTGAGACATTTCCCTGACTGACGGTGCAGAGTCTGCTCTCCTCTGTCAGTGTCAGGCAGCTTCGTAACTGACAGCAGGGGAAATGGGAAAATGTTACCTACCTGGGTGGAGCAGCTGTTGCTGTGTAAGGAGCATAGGCGTGCACACAGGGTGTGTCAGGCGCACCCTAATGTCTCAGAAAAAAGTGGCTTTCGATGCAGAGTGCGGTGCCTTTCAACTAAATAAATAAATAGAATTCTCTGGGCGCACGCCCTAATGAAATGCACTGAAGAATAAAGAGGCGGGGTGCGTTTGCAGAGGGCATTGTGGGAGGCCGGGCTCTGGGCGCAGAATGCAGATCTGAGCGCGGCAGGTTGCAGCTTACCGCACACTCTGATGTCTGTGTGGTGTGATGCTTGGATACAAACACTAGACACTTTGGTGCAAGCTCTCGTTGCTGTATTGTGAAGAGCAGAGCACTGACTAAGCACAAGTAGGAACTGGAATAGTGTGAAGTTGTGGTGGCTCCTGCCCCTCTACAGATCGTAGACCATCTGCGATGGGGTACAGTGCCCCTTTAAGAGTGGAAGGAGTCAGAGGGCCCCATTCCAGGGAGTCAGATTGAACACAGACTAGGAAATGGTCAGGCAGAAGAAGAGAGGGAGCAGTCTCAGGGAATGAGGAATGGGATAAGGTGCAGGGGACATTGTTCCTTTAAGGGCTCAGGATTAAGAACCCTGTAAGGGTGGTGGGTCCTTTTCTTCCAGCCAATAAGGAGGAGCTCTGTGGAGGAGGGCAATATATAGACAGCCGGTCTGCATGACTTGTCCCGGCCGTCTTTTCCAGCACTTCCCCGGTGGCCGGTAGGGGAACCCAGGTCGGCCTCCACTTCAGGTTCCAGTCCAGGGATCCTGTGTCTGGCGATTGTGGTCCACTTTTGCTCAGACCCTGTTGCTTTTTCTCTGGGCTTTATCCTCCAGCTGTTGCTCGTCCCTCCCCCACCCACCCCCACCAGCCTCCCCGGAGTGTCCCAGTTCAAACTCCCTACTCCCAGTCTGCTTCCGGGCAGTCCCTCTGTTGCCAGCTTCCTGGCTGTATAAACCCAGACAGCTCCTCCCCCAGCTGGTCTTCATCAGCAAATAAGGCCTTAGCACAGCCTGGCTTTTCCCCAGGTTCACCCTATAAGTTAACTGGCCTCATTCACCCCTTCAGGCCTTGTGTGGTGTCGGCATCCCATCACAAAGTGGCAGGAGAATAAGGGCGAGCTTCAGTGTTATCTTTACGGACTTATCTGGGGGACTTCCTGAGGCTTGTTTGAACCATTTTGTTATTACGGATGCTGGGGATTGTCTGAACCTTTTCTGTTATGAAATCCAGATGCCGGGTGGGGGTGCTGTTAGCCACAAGAGAGACTGGGTGTCAGTTAAGAGGGGGCTAACCGGGGCAGCGTGCCTGCAAAGCAACCTCTGGCCAGGAGGGGGTGCTCTGTAATCAACCGCTGCTGTACATCGTGTACGTAATGTGGAATTCCACTGATTTTCTCCATAGAGTGAAATAAATAGCAAATCTGCCCAAGCTCAAATGTGACTCTGCAGCTCAGGAGAAACTATGACAGATTAAAACAAAAGTTCTCAGTATCGTTATGACCCCATAGAAGCCTGTTCTCCCTGAATGTGCGTGCTTAACTCTTGCTGCATCTGCAAAGGGAGGGAAGAACAGGCCACATTCTCCTACCGCCTTCCTCTGAGGCCTGCCGATCATGAAAATATACAGCGAGGCTGGAATGTTCCTAGCTGGTGATGTAATCTCTCCACATCAACAAGGAAATGACTAAAGGAGGGAATGCATTCTCTAAAAAGCTTGCAATGAAGGCTTGGGACCTCAGGTTAATGTGGTTTTCTTGACTGAACCCTTTGGGGGCAAATTCTTTTGAACTGACTGACAGGGAAGTAGATACAGTAACCTTTCAGGGTCTGCTCCACGCTCACAGGCATAAAGCTAGGCATGTGCATAAGTACCTCACTGAAGGACGAGGTCCTCACAACTTGAGTTTTACAGAATCTTGCTTCAGTTTAGAGCCTTACTCTGAAGTTCCCATTCCAGACTGATGAGTTTTGAGAATAACTTGCACGCCACAGACCATGTTATAAGCATTAAATCCACTGCAAAATTCTTCTTCAGAACACCGACATACATAGGCACACATTTCAAACCATCAGTGAACAAAGTAGCAAAGATGGAGCTCCAAGGAGGCAGAGAAGTGAATGCTTAGCTGCTATTCTGCAAATAATGAAAATCACTTGTCTGAATATTTTCTCCTTTCACCTCCCACTACCTTGCAACGCGTGCAGTCAGGTAGGGATAAAACTGTGCATACGGCTTTAGACTTAGGTGATTTATTAGATCATGGGCGTGAGCAATCCAGGCCTTGTCAATATTATCCCCCTTTATACACAACTGTGACATTAGGTAGTCAAACTCAATGACATATGATAAAGATTCCCCATGTAACAAATACATTGTGATCAGGGTTTTCGTGTGTGTGTGGTTTGGTTTTTCTTTTTTTTTTTTTTGGTTTCTTTATCAAATTTTTGATTCTGAGGTACAAGAAGTGAAAACACTTTTTATCTAAAAAGGACCTAATGATTGGAAGAAAATTAGGCTTCTCAGCTATCTAATGGCACAAGTAGATGCATGACATCATCAAGGCTTGTTTCTGTTGAACCTCAGATATCAGCCTACACGCTACTTGTGAAATAATCCTTCCCCCTCCTCCTCCCTGTAATTCAAAGGGAAATTCCAGAGAGTCACTCATGTCAAATAAAATCAAAGAAAGGTTCTAGATGGAATTCTGCAAACGGAATCGACTAGTTTCCCAATAGCTCTCTCAATGGAAATCCCAAACAAATGGAATCCTAGCTTGTGGGATCCTGAAATCAAATGCTTCAGGTGCTACCATTCCTCGGTTTTGAGTGGAATGAGAAAGAACATGATTCTGGTTCTAGGCCTGCTCATGGGGAGAAGTGGCCATTGGGAAGGGACACCCTTAAGAGGGATGAGAGCAAATGGAACCATAGATTATGCTGGGTGCAGATTATCCGGGGTCTAGAAGATACCGCAGTGGTCTCAATGGAGACAAATAATACCACACCTGTGCACTCATTTCAGGATGTGTTTTCAGTAATTAAGGAACTAACATTTTGTTTTCATGTGCATTTGTATTTATTTAGCAATGTTTATCCCTTAATAATACCCTTAATTTGCTTTAGTTAGCAAAGCAATTTGCTACCCATTACTCAAATGGACCTTGTCTGTTTCAGCTCCCAATGCACTTCCTTACCAAAGAATAGGCAGCCGTACAAATCCCCAAAATACCAAACGCTGGTGTGAACAGTGTAGCTTGGAGACAGGTTGAAAATGTTTGTTTGAAATTCGACCAGATTTTTCATAGACATTTCACAAATTTTGACGAAAGAAAGGATTAACATTTTAACAAAAAGTTTTGACCAAGTTCTCAACTGTTTGGAATGTTTTAGCTGTTTGGATAATGTGCTTTGTTCCTGTGAAAATGTTTACTAGACAAAGATGTTTTTGTGTTCATTAACATTTTCCTTCGAACATTTTTTTTTAAAAGAAAAACCACAAAAGTGATTTTTTTTTCAGTGTTTGGCTTAAATTTTCTGAGTTAGAGTTGCCAAAACCCGGGGGTTGGAAGTCAACTTTTGGATTCAAGTATTCAATTTTTTTCATGAAAACCTCAAAACAAATAACAATGGCCATTTTATAATGGAAATTTCTGAATGTCTCTTTCATCAAAAATGTCTGGAAGAAAAAATGTCAACTAGCTGTACCCATTGCATAAGCGCTAAGTAACCCAACCCCTTATTAAATTGATCTGCTCTGGAAAATTCTGTTTTTCTCTGAAGGAAACAAGTGCTTTTTTAAAAGGAATGGAAGGTGATTCAGTGGAACTTATACAGCACAAATTCCCTGTAAGTATATGAGGCATTTTAGGGCATAAAGACAGCAGATGGTGTTCCCTGCTCATGAGAGGAGAGGAGAGGGATAAAGAAAGCAATCTCAGTTCATATGGCTTGATGCAAATCAATGGTTTTATGTCTTTGCCTCTGCTTTCTAGTGATGCACTTCACTGTATCAAATGATAAGTATCTTGAACCAGTAAGCAATGAAGGTTATAAAAGGTCTTGTATATGTCTGACCATAATGAAATGGCAAAACCATGTCAGAGGGAAGGTCACCTCTTCAACAGATTTGTTTAATAAAAAAGATCATCAACAGTTCTTCAACTGGCAAGAAATTTATCTTAATCGGTGCATCAAAAAAATCTGCTCCCCTGCAGAATGTGAGCTGCACGTCTACGAAGAGACATGCCAGTGACGCTGCTAATCAAACAGAATTGTATTTCTATAACTCGGCACTAAAAAGGACTCGTTTGGTTAAGAGTGACAATCCTGCCAACACAGACCTAGAAAGCAAGCAACTACCAAGTTAAAGGAGGCCTCATAACTTTGCCCCATACCGCTCATGAGGTGCGTTTCCATGGGCTGTGATAGCCTCCACAATGTCACGAGGAATGTTACTTCTGCAATCCAGCAGACAGGAAAACATACTGCATGCACTGTGTTCACGTGCCTGGATGGATGAGCTATTGGTTACGATGTTAACCTACGATTTGACTTCCCTGCTTTGACCCTGACTCTCTGTGTGATCTTGGGCAAGTCACTTAGCCTCTATGTGCCTCAGTTCCCCACCTATTCCATGGGATAATAGCACTTCCCTACTTCAGAAGGGGTGTTGTGAGGATAAATACATTTGATATTGGGAGGTACTCAGATACTGTGGTGATGGGGCCAAATCTGACTGAAGCTATTCCAGGAGATTTTTTTCCCCTAACATGATATAATGTCATTTTCTTAAAATATCCTAAATAAAATGTCCTGGCTTGTTTTCAATAGTCACCAGGAGATCAAGGCTGATTTTATGAGACTCCAGGCCAGTCCTGGGGAGGTTGGAACCCTACTGTACAAGTTCCTAAGATAAGAATCATAGAACCTCAGAGTTGGAAGGGACCTCAGGAGGTCATCTAGTCCAACCCCCTGCTCATAGCAGGGCCAATCCCCAATCAAATCATCCAACAGATTTTTGCTCCATATCTCTAAATGGCCCCCTCAAGGATTGAATTCACAACCCTCAGTTTAGCAAGCCAATGCTCAAACCACTGACCTATCCCTCCCCCCCTAAGATACACATATAAGGGCACAGATTCAGAGGCTGGTATGTTAATGGTGGTAGCATCAGATCATCATTCATGTGCTGTATTATGTGGTATCACAAATGGGCCTGAACAGATCCCAATAATCTGAATTCTGGGGAGGTTTGGATCTGGTTCCAGACTGGGATCTGAATTTTTTTGCTTTTTCTACACTGGGCCCAAACAAGGACCCCCCAGCCTGATCTTCTGTCCCCAATTGCCATGGGTTAAATTCACTGCTAATGAATACGAGCTTGGAGTACGCACAGGTCAGTGCGTAGAATACAGCAGTAATTAGTGTCCCTGAATTCTTAATTCCTAGTGCATGCAGGAAGGAATTATGTGTGTCAGGGAGCCAGCTGAAGGTCCCACCTGAAGGGACACCTATAGATCTTCCATGAAAAATCTGCTTTTAATATGGTCACAGATACGGTTGCAATTGGAATTTGTTTCCCTTCTGTGAGCGGATGACAATAAGTCTCTCTCCCTGTGTTCTTAGGCTCTGCTAGAGCGCTGCCAGATCAACAAGGTAGCTCTCCAGATCCTTGGATGTTCTTTTAGGGTGTCTCTCCTGCAATGTTTGTGAAGGTTTCAGCTTATGGGGAAATACTTGACCATTTTTATTATTGCTGCTGTGGCTGATACTATTCTAGTCATCAAAACAAGCAGCAATCCAATGTGCCACCAACATTTCACCAAAGGGGTCCCAAAAATTTCTCCCTTGAGCGTGTCTTCTAAGTGTATGCGCCACGTGCCTGAGCTTGAGGAGAGGAGGGGTGAGCCAATGAGGACTCTCTTCATTCATTTTCCCATTACAACCACAGGACTTTCTCATACCCCTGGACAAAGAGGCAGAACCATCACGAATTGAAAACCACATCACATGGACGTTGCTGGAAAGATTTATACTTTAATCCTGGAAATATGTACTGACTATTTAGCCTGGTGTTCAGCTTGTGCAGTGAGAAATGTGGCTGCGATGAAGAAGTTGCAAGAGACCCTGGGGTTTTCCTCCGCTGGGAAAATTCCCAAGATTCGGTGCAGCCTAGAGCTCTTGGGAAGTATATTTATGAGCTAAAGGAGGAATACTTGCTGCCATGGATGATTTAGCAGCATCTGCAGGGCAGGTGAACATCATTAGCAAGGAAATCACCGCAGATCTTCTTCCATTTAGGGACAACATTTTAATAAGGGGCTCCCTGGGTGCCCCAAAAGACCCTTCCAGAGTGTTCACAGCTTTTGCACTGTGGGATGTTCCAAAAATGAAGGCCAAGGTTTTCAGAAGTGACTGGCTGTTTCATTTTTAGCTGTTCAGTTTAAGACATCTTAGCAGAGGCTGATTTTCACCAGGTATTGAGCACCTGCCAAGTGAAAGTCAGGCTTTATAATATATCTCAGGTCAGGCACCTCAACACCGGGGAACCTTGCTTTTGAAAATCTTGGCTTTGTCTTTGGGGGGGAACCGTGGTCGCTATGGGAAGGCATGGTGTCCAGTCTGTGCTTTGGAGCCAGTTGAGGCAACACCTTCGACTCACTCACGTTGAAGTTCGGAGACTATGGAGAGTAAAGCTAGCTAGAAGACAGCCTGGTCCCAGTGAGTGATTGCCACACTGTGTTTTTTGCTTTCCAAGTGTATTCAATTTCACTGAGGAAGATTTTTAAGAGGCCTCCCAGGGTTGAAATTTCTGTCAGCACTTTTGACATACTGTTTTAGATGGGCAGAATTCAGCCACAAAGCTGGCAGTACGATTCCTGCGGGGGGAAGAGAAGTCAGCATCTGTCTTTCCTAGCTTGCTCTTTTCAATGCGGTTCTGCACTGGAACTTTTTTTTTTACCTTGGTTGTACTAGAAGGCTCTCAAGCAAATAATAGGTAAAGCTTCAGTGACTCAGAACTGCCTCTTTAAGCTGATTCTTGAACAAGTCATTTTCTTTTTACAGCTGAGTCAGAATTTTTCTGGCCTCGCCAGTCTGACCAAAATGTCCACGGTGCTGACAGGCTAGATTTGTTGTTTAAAAAACCCCCTTTAACATCCAAGCAGTTGCCATGGAAACGCTAATGTTGTCCTTTGACATTTAATAGTTTTCTTGTTGTGAGCTTTGCTCTCCTCCACAGCGGAGGTGACATGGTGGAGACTCGGATGGATTCTTGTCACCCAGGCCCACCTCTAGGAGTTAGGATGTGGAAGGGGGAGATTCTTCCGAAGTACTGAACATTGGCTTAGCTCTGGACCCGTCAAAATCAATGGGGATTTTCACACTGACTCATCTTACCAATTTCCCTGTTTTTATTAGTATATACACAAATGATCATGTTCCTCTTTGCCCAATCCTTATATGGTGTCTTGTTCCTCAGCAACTATTCTCTTCCTTCATTCTCTGAGGAGTCCTCTAATAAAAATATGAACCCCAAAAGATGATGGCTTTGAGCTCCCAAAGTAGCATCCCCTCTTTGGTTGCAGACCAAACCCCTGAAACCCTGTATGTTCTCCTTCCTTCCTTCCGCCCAGTGACAGTCCCAGAGGTGCAGAGATGCTGGAGCCGATTCCTCATGCTGCGGCCAGATCCGAAGGGAAATGTGTCTCGAGCACAGCTTGCCAATGGGACAGATGCATTTGGCCACAAGGTAAAATAATGACCGAGAATAAGCACCAAGACCATTGCTCACTCTTTGTGAAGCTGTCTCTGGTACGAGGCTGCCCAAACTCTAGTGTGAACTTTGGGACTTCACCATGTTCACTTAGCTGGCAAAGGATGTGCATAGTAGGGAGAAGTCAAGGAAGCAGACCTTACATTAGGGCAATTCTTATTCACTGTCCTCTCACCTTTCCGTCCACTGCTATCCTCTAGCCTTTCCATTCAGTACCAGCTGCCTTGCACTGTGCCCTTGAGCCAAATGGAGGAGGATTCTATTCCTTATGCAAAGTCTTTGTACTTAGGTTTTGTACAGGGGACCAAGATTGGCCCCTTTGGCCCCTGTTGTGTATGAGGACCTGCTAGCAGGACCCCTATGTGAAGTCCTATTGACCTCCCTACAGACTAGAGATCCACATGAGAGGATCCTGGAGTCAGTCTGGGGCCTTGGGCCCTGATTCAGCAAGGTACATAAGTATGTGTTTAACTTTAAGGACATATTGAAGTGCTTTGCTGAACGGGGGCCTTAATGAATAACAGCAGGAAGAAGCTGACGTTGCTATTATTTGAACTACTGCTGCTTCAGCAGGTTCCCTCCCTGCATGACCTTCTGAGGAGGACTTGGCCCAAGTCACATGCAAGAAAGGAAGAGACTTTAGGGTGTGATTTTCAAAAGTGTTAAAAATAATCATTTTTTTAATTGCCAAGGGCTGCATGTTCTCAGTAGTAGCTGCTATAGAGAACAATGGGAGCTTCTGGGTACTAAGCACTTCAGGAAATCAGGCCATTTAACTGGGGAGTTGGGTGCTGGACTTTTTTGAAAAATTAAGCCCGAGAAATCTAGTTAAACAGACCCAAATAACAGCCTATGCAAAATTTGCTAGCTGGTGGAGAAGATAACATCTCCTGCTGGTTTGCATTTCTCCTAAGTGCTGATTCATTTCATCTAGATATATTACAAAGGAAACAAAGCTTTAATTGCAACCACCATTTTGGAGTTTGGGGGCACTTTTATTTTACATTGTTAAAGAGAAAGATTTGCCTCTGTAACACTCACTCCTCCTTGTTCTGCTGCTAATAAGGAGGCAAGCTTTAAATTTTGCGACAATAAATTGAAATGCTTATCCCCCAGTGTGTCTTTAATAGGAAACCAATCCAGTTTTTAACTGGAGTCCCAGGAATTCATAATTGCTTCCATGTCAGTGGAGCCAAGCAGTTGTCTTTTTCCAGAGAGAAAGAAAAGACCCATGACAGTGAGTGGCCTAGGGCTGCTGTCCAAAGAAGAAAATGGGTGGAGCTTCGCAGGTGTCACTTCCAGTGAAGTGATAGACTGCTCAGCTTCTGGGTCATCTCCAGGAGCAGCAGTGCAGAGTAATGAACTGAATTTCTCAGGGATGAGATCTTTGAAAAGGGTCAGATCAGGGGTGAAAGTAACTTAAAGGACTTACAAAGTCCTCAGGAGGGGGCGGGGCCTCAACCGGAAGAGGCGTGGCCTTTAAATCTCCAGAGCCCCACTGCCGCTACCCCAAAGCTCCAGCAGTGGGGCTCCGGTGGTGATTTAAAGGGCCAGGGGCGCCCAGCCGCTGCTACTGCAGTGGAGCCCCGTGTCCTTTAAATGGCTGCCAGAGCCTCGCCATCGCTACGCCAGGGCTCCGGCAGCAGGGCTCCAGGGATGATTTAAAGAGTCCGGGGCTCCAGCTGCCACTAGCACCCCAGGCCCTTTAAATCGTCCCCGGAGCCTGCCGGAGCCCTGGAGTAGTGGCAGCGGGGCTCTGGCAGCTATTTAAAGGGCCCAGGGCGTACCAGCTTACTTTCACTTGTGGGTCAGATCCATATTTTCATGGGATATGTAACATGATGGCTGCCACCCAAGCATCCCCTGCTTGGCCTGGGGTGCCCGATCCATCGGGTTAGGGCAGTCAAAGGTGGTCAGGTGGGATGCTAGCCATTGCACTGTGTGCCGTCGGCTATAAAACTCATGTGCCTTCACTGCATCAGCCCAATGATCCATTGGCTCAGGGGAACATTGACTATTACCAGGGGATAATCGCTGGTTGTAGCATCTTTGGAAGTGCTACTGTAGACGAAATGCAACCATATTAACTGCTGCCACTTGGCAAGAATGGGAAAGGGAATTTCTAGTTTAGCCACCGATGGGATAGTTTTCTCATCGGCCAAAACAGGGTACATGCACAGCCAGGAAAGGTGATGGTCCAATTGTTTGCTGAAATGCCTCTATCCCCATATGTCATTGCGTGTGGTTTATCGTCATTTATACGGATACCTCAACAAAGACTGGCCTGTGTTGTATGTGGCAGTGTATAAACACCTAACAAAACAGTCTCTCTCCCAAAGAGCTTGAAACCTAAATGGACAAGATAAAGGATAGAAAGGGAAACAGAAGTGGAGTAACTTGCACCGGGTCAAATAGCAAAGCAAGGAACAAGAACCCAGGTTGCCCGACTTCCAGTCTTGTGTCCTATCTACTAGGACATCGTGCCTCCCCTACCTTTTCTACACTAAGTTAATGTAAGTCCCAAGTTCTTGCCGCCAGTGCCTAGGAAATAGAATTTGTTGGCTTATTTCAGTGCTAACGTCATGTTGCCTTGTTGCCTTGCTCTGTGCTGCCCTTGGAAGCAGGATGCTGTGGCATGAGTTAAACTTGGGTCTAAAAAAAAGTGACCTCCTTATTAGGGAAGAAAAAGTTACACCAACATTTTGCACCTGTATAAAGTGTCTTAATTGTCAACTGTGCTGAGCAGCCAGTATCTGGCACTCCCGTAAACGGGAGCAGGGGGTTCTCAGCACTTTTGAAAATCATTCTGCTTCTTTAGGTGCCCAAATGTGAACTTAGGGGAATCTTGGCCTCGTTGCTCATACAGCACTAGGGGAGTACGTACTGTTTCATAAACATGTAGGAAGACTAAGCCCCCTATCCAAGGAACTAGAATGACTCAGAGACATTTGTAGTTAGCTTATTTTTGTGAGTGCATTGCCTTAGCCAAGCTGGAACACTGAAACAGAACAAAATCCTCATTAAAAAATAAAAAAAAGGAATAGCATGTGTACCAGAATATGAACTGTGAGCAATCAAACTAGAATGCTTTGTTATAATTTAATACCCACTTCTTGGTGGTTCCCAGCATTAGTTAACACATTTAATATTAGCTGCATTTTCACAAAGGAAGGGAGCATTTGGTTTAAATTTGGTTCAAGTTCCCCCTCCTGTGGCCAAAGGGACATGTGCATGTAAATATATAACATCACTATGGCAACAATTGAAAACACTACTATAAAGTTATTGTAACGAAGAGGATGTATCAGTTATTGGTACTACTCAGTGTAAATTTCAGTTTGTTAAGGGAAATCAAACAAGAGTTGGCTTCTGCCCAAACGGCTGTGGTGCTCTTACAGGAAACATGGATTACTCTTATTCCATGCCTAAAGCTCCAACCAGCTTACATTAAATACCTACTTTTGCCTCCTATACATTTATATCTCTTCTTCTTGAGTCCAGCTCTTGCTTTGTATCTCTGTAGTTTAATCCCAACTTGTTGTGACCTCTTCAGACTTTCCATATAAATAAATCTGACTGGAAACGCACGCTTTTAAGAAATTCAGTTGTAATTCAACAAAATTATTAGTTATTTCGCATATGTCTTTGGGTCCACATCCTCCCTCACTGATTCCAGTTGGAATAATGGGCCCAATCTTTTCCCCATGGATGTCGATGGACGTATTTGATATTTGCTGTTGGCAAGGAAAGGATCGGGGACTATGTCTGAGTATCTGCTACCTTGTCTCAGCTCGTAACTTAGAAAGGAGGGAAGGGTCATTCTGTAGGTAATAACTCATAGAGACCTGCCTTATTATTATTCAGACTGTGGTAGTGCCCGCAAGCCAGGCCCCACTGTGTGCTGAGTCATCCCACTTACTTCTGCTCTTGCCTGGTGAGTCACTCCTGAGCAGAGATTACGATGAGCAGGGATCCTAGTTTTCCATGATAAAAACCCACCAATTCTCAGATGAAAACAAATATAACCCCACATTTTTATGCAATTAAAATGAAGCAGTGACCTTTAGTTTCTCTAACCTCACTACAGATAGGTAGCAGCTGAACACAATGTTTTACTGCTCCCTTTCTAAGCTCACACAGGCCAAGCCTTGCCCCCTGGGGCTGGCAGCCTGAACCCTGCCCATTCTTCTGATTATCCAATCTGCCCCCAGTCCCAAATAGATCAGATAATTGGGGTTCCACTGTATACGTTTGTATTTTTTTGCAAAATGTAAAAATTAGAGTCGCTATAAAAAAGCAAATTCCGTGTTTTTCCATGGCAAACAGATTTCTAGGATACCCGGTGACAGTCCTGAAGTGGGGCGGCTGCCCCACTCCTGAAGAACAGGGGGTTAAATGCAGCCCTGGAGAGGGCTGCAGCTGTGAAGGGCTGATTGGGGAAGCAGCCACGACCTCCCAAAATGTGGCCAGAGCTGGCCCTATAAAAGGGCTGTGGGCCAGGAGCTGAAAGGAGTCTCTCTCTAGCTGTGGAGAGAGTAGGACCTGGCTGTCTGGGAGAAAAGGGGTACCTGAACTGGAGCAGTGCTGAGGAAGGGCAAAGGGAGCTGGGGAGCTCCAGCCCAAGAAGAAGAAACAACAGGTCAAAAGACAGAAAAGAGTAAAGAAAAAACTCCCCTTCCAGACCCTGCACCTCCTCCTGCACCTCAAACTGTTCCCCCGGTCAGAATCCCCTTCCTGCACCCAAACTCCCTCCTAGATCTCTTGTGCACAAAACAGAGGGGGCACATCTGTCACCTAGAAAAACAGGCTTTGGTTTTGATTGTCCATGACTTACTTCCAGGGAATGAGTCTATGAGGGGAGAGAGCTCAGTGGTTTGAGCATTGGCCTGCTAAATCCAGGGTTGTGAGTGCAATCCTTGAGGGGGCCATTTCGGGGGGAGGGAAGAGGGGGGCGGAAATTTGTGGGTGAGATTGTAGCCTGTGTCCTGCAGGAGATCAGACTAGATGATCATAATGGTCCCTTCTGACCTTAACGTCTATGAGCCAATTCAACCACTACTGACCTGTACCTGTGGAGCCAGGAATCTGCTCTCCAAGAGAACTAGGACAGCAGTTCTAGTCAACAGATAAGGGTGGGGTTTTAAAAGTACCACATTCATTTGGAATGAGCGGCAATTTAGGTAGGCTGAATGTAGCTAGTCCTCCTTTGCTGGAGAAATGTCAGCATGGCTAACGTTCAGACTAGCGCTCCAATGACCACTGTCTCGTTAATGACAAGTCAGGAGTGTTCAGTGCATGTGAAGAGCTGTTTGCAGTGCCTAGCAACTCTTATTGGTCCTACAAAATCTCTGAATAATGTTGCATATCCTTGAATGCCATCTACTGGCAAATCTTCTATTGGCATGCATATAGACACCGCTTTTGTACAGCAGTCTTGCCATAATCCGCACCTCTATTTTAGGCCTTAACTAAAATATGGCCCCTTCCAGACAATAGTACCCTGGCAGGACACTGGTTTTGGGGAGCTTCTTAATTAGCCACCACACTCTGGGTTTTTCTTACAGGCTTCCTAGCCAAGAGCTGTCTGGACCCATGGCTGTTTGGTTTATAAAATCTGGTACAGTTAGAGGAGGTGGCACTTTGGCTCCAGGTGCAGAGTGAAGTAGATACACAGAAATGCAGCCTTTCTAGTGACTGCACTCAGACTTCTTTCCTGGCCATTCTCCTGACAGCTCACCCCTAATGACATGGTTTTGAAGATTCAGGCAGTGAGTCTGACCATTTAAGAGACCATCAGAAAACGCAGGCAGGCACTAGTCCCAGAAGAGCCTCTTGGGAATGGGAAGGATCCCTGAGGCCTAAGGATAGAGATGAAAGGAAGAAGGGGAGGTTGGATTAGATTAGAAAAAGCAAGTTGGATTTGAGGGGGAAGCCTTCCCTCTCCTCAGTGTTCCTACCTGCAACTCATTGGCTGGTGCTACTTGTTTATTTCAGTTGCTAGATCAAATTCCTCTTGCTGATGAAGAGCAGATAACATTCCAAGCCTATTGTAATGCTGTGTGCTGGCTGTCGAAGAGCCCTCTGGAAACCAGACTTAGAGGTAACACAAAGGTGTTTTAATTCCTTCTAATAACACATCTGCACCCATTGTTATCTGACTTCACAGCACTGCAACTCCAAGACCCTTGACAGAAACCTACCGTTGTAGAATTCTTTGTTCCATGACATCTAGCATGGAATAAAGGCACAGGCTGTCCACCCACAGCTAGGAGCAATCTCATATTCACATCACATTATTATACTCAGCAGGTTTTCCTAAAAATTGAGCTGGACCCAATTCCCAGAATCCTTCTCCCACTCTCCATTCTGCTGTGGGTCAGATCCTGAACTGGTACATATCAGCCTCGCTCCACTGAAGTTAATGGAGCTCTATCAGTTGACACCAACTGTGGGTCTGGCCTTATTCCTTTGTTTAGAATTGATTTGACCCCTGCTGCTTTATTCCTCACCCTAAATCACAATCCGACGTGCCTGGCCTCATGGTTAGTTTAATAGCCACCAAGTATTGTGATTTTTAAAGGGATTTTTTTTTTTGTAGTTAACAAAATACAAAGAAGGGTGGGATTGTTAGGTCAGGTCCTCATGGGGCGTGGGGGCATGGGGATCCGCTTCAGTGACTTGACTCGGATCCTTTGCTGGGGTAGATAAGTGTGACTCCAGTCACTCATCTGAAAGGAGGGTTTTCTAAGACATTCCAGACAAACTGTCCAAAAAAGTTCCATCGAAAAGTAGCTTTGTTCACAGCGGAGCTTCTTCCTGGTTGACTTTTACTGGTGCTTCGAGTGGGACCTTGCAGAAAGTTTTGTTATGCTGCAGATCCGGCCCAACTGGCTTGTAGCAAGTGCTCAGCACCTATTTAGGCAGCCAGGTGACATGGCAGACTTCCAAGGGTGCTTAGCAACCAGGCCCTCCCTTTGTTCTCAGTGGGGCTGAGGGGAAGGATGTTCTGCGTTGTTCTAGATGGGAAGTGCCGGTAGCAGAGTGCTCTAGAACATCTGGCACCCCAGTGCAGAGGCCTTTCTCCTGAGGGTGAGTCCCAGCATCCTCTGAAGGCCAGTTTAGCAACATGCGCGGCTATTGTCTCGGCGCATCTTGAATTCTGTCAGGGACGTCAGAACAGAGACTGGCACCATGTGGATCCTGTCCCTGCCCTGTCCACTGCTGAAGATGAAACATCTAGTGGGATACAAGCTAGCTCTGAGGGAGCTCTGGCATGGCTGTGAGTCCGCCGACACTAGGCATGAGCAGTAGAATACCCCAAGAGTTAAACTCTGGTAGCCAAGAGCTGGATGGGACCTTGCTCCCCGGCGGAGGGACTACAGTGCAGCTTCCCCCTCCCTCTCTGCCGCCAATGAAGCAGTAACGGCTCCTGCTGGGTGCACTTGCTGTTTAATGAGTCATGTGTTGAATTGACTGGTGGGGGTTGGTGGCCTTACATTTTTTATAAGAACAGCTTGAATTCCTTTTATGCTATGCATAATTATAAACCTGTGCTGCTGCTGTGGCAAGGAAAGCAGTGTGGCTTCCCTGCCTGGTCCTCTCCGGTTCAGGGACAGGGAAGGGTAGTCTGCTTTGTGGGCCAAGTTTTGGCCTTGTCTGGTTTTTATGACTCTCCTGGTGAGAATGTGTTTTTAGCGCAATAAGTCCTACCACTGCAGATAGTCAGGAGGGACATAAGCAATTTAGCAAAGGTGGAGGCATGATTTAGCTGGGGATTGGTCCTGCTTTGAGCAGGTGGTTGGACTAGATACCTCCTGAGGTCTCTTCACACCCTAAACTTCTATGATTCTATGTTGCCTGAGCTGGGGCTACAGCTTCCTGGTCCAGTGATAATAGGGTGACCAGATATCCCAATTTTATAGGGACAGGCCTGATTTTTGGGCCTTTTTCTTATATAGGCTTCTATTACCCCTCACCCCTCTCCCCATACTGATTTTTTACATTTGCTGTCTGGTCACCCTAAGTGATAAGCATTGTGACAACCTGGAGAGGGGCATGGCAGGGTGACCCAAGTAAATCACTCCTCATACAACTACTGTTTGGGTTCTTCTCCTTTCTGTTGGGGATCAGTTTCTTTCCCATTAGTTACTAAACAAAGGACTTTGCCAGATGGGATGTGTGGAGGATAAACCAGGCCCTCCAGCATTACTGGGGAACAGTGGAAAATACACAGAAAATTCTGACTTTGAGTCTGTGCAGTTTCTGCAGCAGCATCCGGTCAGAGCAGTGGTTCTCAACCCAGGACCCAATCAGCACACAGCTGCAGCTCATGTGACATCCTCAGGTCCATACAAGTAGAATATATACGATGTGGATGTGCCCGCATAACACAGAGAGAGCTGCATATGTGGCCCACAGTGATAAATAGGTTGAGAATCATTGAGTCAGTTACAGGCCTTGCAGAGGGTGCTGGCAAGGTGGCTTAAGATAGACCCTGGAGGCCTACAGCATTCTTGGAAAGATCCCATCAAAGACAGCAGACTTTGCATCTGTGCGTGTGCAGGGGTGACTACGCTGGCATCAGAGCTACCCTGTAGTAGCACGTGAGCAGGGCACTGTGATATTGGAGCAGCAAGGCCTGCAGGGCATGAGGCTCCATGCATGATCCTGCTGAGGTTCAGCATCACTTTGTATGGGGTAGCCCCTTCCGGCTTAATACTACAACACGCTTGGTGGGTCATCTTCAGCAAGGATTGAACCTGGGACTTCGACATGAGCTTCTGACTAACCAAAAAAGACCTAGCTCTGTTAGTTAAAGCTAAAGCTGGCCCAGCCACTGATAATGGGGGACAGAGCACACCACAGAGCACGTTACAATGCCACAGACTCTGCTCCATATCCACCTTAACCCTTCCTTATTTTTGGGTGGGAAGGGGAGATTCCCCTAGATTCACCGGCCCCACCCCTTTCATATATACTGGTCTATTACAACTTGTATGAGGCCTGGTTTTCCCTCCTGCTCCTGTATAGTTGTGGCCCTTAGTAAGAGGGTTAACGTGAAAGTGCCACCTTAGCCAAAGAGTTGGTCTTGTTCTTCAAATAGGCCAACCTGGAGTTGAAGTTGACTGAGGAATTGCCCCACCCATGGTAGCTAAAACCCCAGAAGGGACATTTCCACTGTGAATGGGGAATCTTCTGTGTATCTGAGCTGTGCCTGGAGGTCCAATGATGGTCATGGGACTGTGTGGTTTCCATGTGAGTCCTACAGCAGTAATGTCATCTAAGAAGGAAGATATTCCCCAGAAACCTACAGAATTATTTGAAGTATATAGGAATCAGAAAAACAAAATGTCAGCTAGCTTGGCGTCGAGGTGTATCTGTACTGCACTGTGGATATTGCCAGACAGCTGCGGCATCAGGGACATAAGGAAAATACCATAAAGGAAACAAATCACAAACATTGCCTGAAGGCTTGGAGCAGCTTACTATATTCCCAGCTGAGTACTTCAAATTGGAAAACGAAGAGACCCTGTAAGCGCTGTTGCTTTTCAATGCCTGTCTTCCATTAGTGCGGCAGGCTGGGTTTGAACTAAGCTATTTGTCACAGTTCAAGGCATCCACACTGGCATGGTTCCTTGAGGGCATGTGCTCTAGACTCCCAGCTCCTCAGAGCTCCCAGATATTCATTCTTAAAGAGACTTGCTTATAAGGTGAAAGCAGTAGAGAGAGAATTGGTTTTTGAAAGGTCCTATATTCATACTCAAGGTCCACTCTCAGTTGTGTGGGGTCCTATTAGGCTAAATTCCTTCCACCACTTCCCAGGAAGGATTGGGAATCCCTGAGGACAGAGGGCTCTGACTATTTGGTGGATCAGAAAGAAAGCCCTGAGTCCATTTAAACTCAGGCTATTTATCCAAAAATCCTTTCTTTGTCTGGCCGTCTCCGGGGCATCCACTTTGAGCCAGTACATGCGAGCTACTCCAGGAGGAGGTATGTTTCTGAAGGTGAAACAACCTTGGCAAATTTGCCTAATCACCCTCTCTGTTCTTAGTTCCTGGAGGAACTGTGGTCACATATCATGCAAATTGCCTATCCCTAGAAACAAATGTAGTCACAGGAGGATCTATCACTTGGCCAAACTGCGCTCAGGTAGAGGAAGACACAACTCCCTTTGAAGACAGTGTCAGTTGTGCTCACTTACCCTTCTGCTAAATTTGCCCCACAGCGTCCACCAAATCACTCCCAACCCTTGAGAAAGCAGCAGCTCAATAAGGCTCACCATGAAAACTCCTTGACGCACTGTGGAGTGACATGACTTCTCTTTAGCTTCTGCAGCTGCCGTTTCTCCCTCTGCTCCTCAGCAGGAGATTGAGAAACCATCAGGAAGAGGAGTGCTAGAGCGGGCACCGCAGAAGACATATCTAGTTCTGACTGAGTAGCTCTGGTACCCTCTGTCACGCTGTCTGGAGTGGCTCACAGCAGTGAGTAGCAACCTTGGGCAGACTGTCAAGAAGCAGGGCAGAGACCCCCAAACTGGCTGTATGTTCTGTAATTAGATTTCACTGATCTAGTGTCAATGTGTGAACTCCTAAAACATTACAACAGTCTTACCATAAAATCGCAGGCTGGCCCCTTGGGCATTCCAGTCTTTCTTGCCAGCCAGGCAAGCTGGACTTAGTGATAGATGATCCCTTACACCAAAAATCACAACAATATTCAGGTTATGCCCACTCCTAGAGGATCAGTCACTTATTTCAGGTCAATTTGCACCTTAGATCTCACACCAAAGACAATGTTTTCAGTCAGTCCTATAGTAAACTGTGTAAGGATTTATTAACTAAGAAAAGAAATGAACCTTTATTATGAGGCTAAAGCAGGCAAGCGTACAGGCACAAATGTGTTACAGTCAATGGTTCCAAAAGGTGACAGCATTCTAGTAATCTGTCAGCTCTGAATGTCTTTTAGGGCTAAGGCAGGTTGATCCTGGAGATGTCTGCTTCTGTTTCCTAGCTCTGGCCCTATCAGAGAGCACACAGCAAAAGAAAGAAAAAATGTTCTTCTTGGTTATTTTTATTTCCTTCTTCCAGAACTCAAGCTGATGGGACAAGCCCTTTTGCATGTGGACTCTTCCTGAGCGCAAGGAGGCAATTAACAAAGTCTTTGCATTGTGATGTCCCACAGTGGTCCATTTAGTTTTGATTAGGCCTTCTAGAGAGGCAGGAGACAATCTCTCCTGACTGGGTTCGCAGTTTCAGAGCAAACTTTTTTTTTACAGGTACAAAGCAAATACTAAATATTGCCTGATAGCAAATGATAAAGAAATTATACATGTGATTAATGCATGCAGCAACTTACAAGCATTTCTTAAGGTATTAAACACATTATTATAATCCCAGTCCCCATCTGAACCATACTAACAGACTGGTGTCCAGCAGTGAATTTGTCAGTGCTCAGCTGATGCCTAACGCCTTGGCAAGAAGTGCCCCAGGTCTGCCAATATCACATCCTCACCACTCCCTAAATGATACATGTGTAGTCCTGTTACTTCTAATTTGTTGTTTCTCAAATGAAATTATACATTTCTATATTCAGGTTGGTTCTGTAATTGGTAAACTATAAATCTTATTGGATTAGCATGATTAAGAGATACAAGAAACATGTTAGATAACATTATGCTGAGGCATCACTTAACTGTAGATATAAATCAATCACCTACCGTACTTCACTGAAGTCAAAATAAAATTAGTTCATAATTAGCAAGGACTGAAGTAAGAAAGGCTTTGCTGAAATGCCTAGTAGGATTAACTGCCTGAAATGAGAAGTCTAACAATACCATTTTTGAAGTCCAGAGTTCATTTGATTAATTAAACAATTACAACACACAGTGCATTTCCTGCACACTAATGACCAGATGGAGAAAGCTGATGGGCACAGAAAAAAAAAGAAAAATCTCAGGCTATTAATTCTAGCTGCTTTTCAAACCAAGCTTTGCTGGAATTACTACTGCTATTAAAGCTCTTTGCTTAAAAAATAAGCATTAAAAGTCCTATTTTCTTTCCTGCATGAGTACATGTAATAAGAAAAATAGTCTCCATTTTTTTAATGAGTTTATTGTTGCCTAGGACGTCTATTAAATAAAAACTCCCAAGCACAATTCCTTTCTTGCTTTGCAACATTCACTGTGAGTTTGTCATTTTCCTCCCATTCCAATTAAAATTCCAAATGCAAATTTTCCCTCCATGAATAGGTTTCCCTCCCATTAGTTCTAGACTATGCAATAAAGGAGAGTTGCAGGGTATGTAATAAAAAATAAAAAATAGAAAAATGAATTATGTTGCAACGCATAGCCTGCAGTCTCAGGTGTGTATGCTATTTATTTTAGCCACACAAGGCCTTAGACCTGAAACAAGCTGGCATGACTAGTTGACCAAAAGATAACCCTGTACCATGAAAGCTACATTTTACAGTAAAAGATGTGTTAAGTGCCAATGTTCCAGAAATTATGCAGCAATAGATTCCGGTATATTTTCCAATATGTCAGTTAATACCATAAAATGTCTAATAATAAGGCTTTGATACTATCTCACCTGATCTTCTCTTGAAGAAGCTAGAAAAATATAGCCTAAAATGACCCTATTATGAGGTGGATGCATCACTGGTTGGAAAAGGGTACTTGGAGAGTAGTTATCAATGGTTCACAATCAAGCTGGAAGGGCGTGTTGACTGGAATCACACAGAGACCTGTCCTAAGTCTAATTCTATTCAATATCTTCGTAAATGATTTGGATAATGGCATAGGCATCCACGTATAAAGTTTGTGGATGATACGAAGCTAGAACGGGTTGCAAGCCTTTTGGAGGACAGGATTAGAATTCAAAATGATCTGGGTGTTCTAGTGGATCACAAGCTAAATATGAGTCAATAATATAATACTGTTGAAGAAAAAAACAACAACAAACGTCATTCTTGGATGTATCAGCAGGAGTGTTGTAAGTAAGACACAAGGAGTAATTCTTCCACTTTACTCAGCACTGATAAGGTCTCAGCTGGAGTACTATGTCCAGGCCTGGGCACCATATGTTGAAAAAGGTATGGACAAATTGGAAAAAGTCCAGAGAAGAGCAACAAAAATGAATGAAGGTCTAGAGAAAATGACCTGTGAGGAAAGATTGAAAAAACTGGGTTTGTTTTGTCTGGAGAAGAAAAGATTGTGTGTGGGTGGGTGTAGGGGGGGTTGTTATAAAGAAGAGGGTGATAAATTGTTCTCCTTATGCACTGAGCATGGGACAAGAAGTAATGGGCTTAAATTGCAGCAAGGGAAATTTAGGTTACACATTTGGATTTGGATCTTTCCTTGAATCTATACTTATAGCTTCTTCTCCCAGAAAACAAGCTGACAGGGTCACTACCCACATGGGCTTTTCCTTTGATGGCAGAGTGTGTGGAAGGCATTTGGAACCTTTGACCTCTGATCATGACACACAATGACCACTTGCTTTGAAATTAGCACTTATCTGATAGTTCTTCATTTGTATTCCACAAGGCTTCTTTCTCCTTTGGCGAGTTATTTCGTTCCCGGGGCATACTATATTATAACAGGATAAAGATAAGTGAAAACAATGCAAGTAACGTCCCGCTAGTTTTCGTGAAGCGTAAACCCCTAATACACTCTTATACATGTAACAATCCCTTTGATCTATACTAATACACAAGTGAATTGGCCGGAGGCTTCAGCATGATTTGGCAGCTGGTCTGCCAGCATCACACAGATAATACTAAGGGCTTGTCTACACTGGCAACGTTAAAATACTGCACTGACTTGTGTAGTCGCAGCACAGGGCTCGGGGAGAGCTCTGCCAGTGCTCTGTAAAAACCACCTTAAAGAGGGGCATAGCTACCAGCACAGCTACCAGCTCTGGTGCACTGTCTATAGTGGCACGTTAGGGCTCCGAAACCTGCTGTGCCTGGGGAGTGATTTTTCACACCCCTGAGAGAGAAAGTTGCAGCGCTGTAAAGTGCCGGTGTAAACAAGCCTTTTGTCTTGCCTCATTGTAGGGGACTGGACTTAGATGACTGATCGAGGTCCCGTCCAGTCCTACATTTCTATGATTTTGGGGCATTTTGTAATATCTGCAAGTTGCTATGGTAATTCCATGGTGTAGATCTCACTGGGAACTGAGGGGATAGCCGGTGAGAAATGGGACATCCCTCATTTAGTGGGGTGTGGAAGTACAGATAAGAAAAAAAGGAGTTGAAACACATATGCATATGCATGAGCCTTAGTAGACATAAGCATAACTCAGGATAAAAAGGTATTGCCTGGCCTCTATGCTGTGGGGGGGGGGGGGGGCGAGGAGGCAAGGGCGACGGACACAGAGACGCACAGGGAGATACCAGGTTGATGACCATGGGGGCAGGGAGTGTTGAGGAGGAGAGTGACTGATGCTCCACGATCCCCCAGCAGGAGATGTGAGTGATGCCTGCCCTAGTGCTAAATGCTTTGCATGCCCTCTCCATCTGCTATTGTATTTCAGTGTTGGTGGGATTGCTTATCTGCTTAGTGGATTTGTCCATAGAGGGACTTGAGATAAATGGCAATTATTTCTCATGCGCTTCTAGGGTCTCTCATTCTAATAATACTGATGATGATGATGATGATATTCCCAATGCTGTGGCCTGCAGGACACTGAACCTTTATTGACCACTACAGTCAAAGAGGCTAATCAGTAATCAGTATTAATAATCAATCACCAATCCATCAATAAGGCCACAGAGAGCATGTCTAGGTTGATCCTCTTCCTTTGAAATGTTGGGTGTCTGAGGCAAGAGATGCTACATATCAGCTCTTCCTGCTGACCTACCTGATGATTAGAGGTTTGGACACTATATATTCATACGTGATCAGCACCCACGAGAGAGCTCAGCTCTCATTTAAATCACCTAAATCAGAGCCAGATTCTCCAGAGGGCTCAGCAGTGTTGGGTGTGGAGCATTGGAGATGCACTGGTCCTTATTTGGGCACCTAAATATGACTGAGTTCTCTTGACAACCTAGCCCAGTGGGCCAGAATCAACCCTTCCCTCCCCGCCCTCCAGAAGCTAATGGGAGTCTTACAATTGACTTCTAGGGGGTTATGATCAGAGGTCAAGTTTTGTTGGTGCTCTGCTTTTTAAAGGCATCTGATCATCAGATAGCACTTACCCTATCCTGTGCCTGTCCCTAACCCTAACTCTCTGTCCATGCTACTCCCTGGGAACCCACTCTGGGCATGTGTAATGATAAGTCTCCTCTGAATTACTGTAACTACCAAAGAAGTTCTGCCCATCTATTAGTGCATTAAGTGGCCATCTGAAACGTCTTCATCTAGAGGAAATATTTATATGGCCCACAGTAGGTGAGGGCCTCGCCATCTGTTAATGACTTTCTCCTGATAACAGTCCTGTGAGGAAGGAAAGGGCAATCTCCATTTCAGAGGTGGGGAAGTGAGGCACAGAAAGATGAGGGCTCACTGACATACTGGGTTAGTCTGAACTGGTGGGGTGTGAGCTTTAGTCAGCCCCTGTGCGTCACACATTACCTGGCCCACATGGACCCTGGCGACGTGCACTAAAAGTTCCCTACTTTATATTAATGTAGTCCTGTGTGAAATGGGACTCCATTAACATGCACTAGTGAACATGCACTAGTGAACGTGCACTAGTGAATGTAAACTAGGGAACTCCTAAGTGAAACCACTTCTGGCACATCTGCATGATGCATTAGTCTGTGCCAGGGTAGACCAATCCTAGGTGATTTCAGTGGAAGCTAAGAGCCTGAATATGTCTGAGGATCAGAGCCAAAGTGACTTGTGTAACTTCTGTACTAAAACATGGACTTGGACCCAGAGCCCCCAGCCCAGGCTGACCCCCTAACGACTGGGCCTTCCTTCCTCTCTGAGTGAAATCCTGGCCCCATTGCAGTCCATGGGAGCTTGTCTCATTTTCACTGGGGCCAGGGTTTCACAAGCCGCATGGAAACATCTTCAAGGTGATGCAGCCTTGCTTTGTAGCTGTTTTTGGCAGGGCGTGTGTGGACAGTGGGAAGAGGAAGTGCTGAAGACGCTTCCAAAAATACAAGTGCAGCCTTCCCCCACCCACTGTTCTTCCCAAGGACATAGCAGGGGGCCTCTAACGTTGCAGCTACACAAACTCTTTAGTTATCGACTCCTTTATTCCATAGCACTGAGAGGATCAACAGGATCCAGAGAGACTCATATAGCTCCAGTCAGCTGCTCTGGGTGCCTCAACCAGGCACTGACTACATCCTTTAGCTGCCCCATTACCTGCATTATTGCTCTCCACGAGAAGAGTCCTAGTTTGTAGGCACGTGGAGACGAGCCAGAATAGCCAGGTTGTTTTCTGTTCACAGCTCTGCTAGTCAAGACTCTATCAATGCTCAAGGAGATTTCTTAGCCTCTTGAACGGTCACACCATAGGATGTTGAACAATCCTTGCCCTGCAAGCAGGCATACGGAAGACCCCCGTGCCCCATATGCTATCCACCTTCGTTCTCACTTCCTCTGTTGTATAGCAAAAATTGCAGAACTGTGATCGGGGTGACAGGGTCCCGCTTATTCTGGGGTTCCACAGGCACAACATGTCCCTTCCCATAGCATTGTAACCCAATATCGAACTCTTTGCTATTTTATTTTCAGCCCTAATCATTGGGGTGAAAACTTTAAAAATGTGAATCAAAAAGAAATTGACGCACTACATCTGCCTGAGTCTGCAGAGTGCCTGAAACTAGAGCTCGGAGAGCTGGGAATTGGTGCATACATCGCAGGGGGTTGATAAATTGAAACCTCATTGCAGGGTAGGATTTTCTAAAACATTTAAGGTCTGATTCTCATTTACACTGTGACCCCTTTGCACCACTCCGAAAGTGTAAATCGGGCAAATGAGAATCAAGCCTGGAGATGGCTTAGCCCTACTTTCACTGAGTCCTGTGATTGCTATCAACTTCTCTGGGAGCCAGCTAAAGTCACACTATCATGTGGACTAACATCCCCAATTTCCCCCTGCCAAATCCTCCACTGGGTCCCTGGTGGTTTCTAATGACGCCATTTGGTGTGATCCGTGGAAAAATGAGCAACAGAAAATGTGGTAAAAGAAGAAGTTGGCTTTAGTATAAGAAAAACATGCTGATTGCTTCACTTCTCTTCCTTGAAAGTGTCACATATTCTCCAGCCTGCAGCACGGTCTAGGGGGCCTTGGCCAACATTTAGGTCTTATTTGTTGTCGCATATGCGGGGCCTCGCCTGGAACCCCTGAGCTAGCGCAATCCAAGCTGCGCTCATGGAAGTTGATAGCAGCACGGAAAGTGCAACAAGAGTGGTGGGGGCAATGCCCCGCCCTGCAGACGTACCTCCATGCTGTCCTGGTGTGCCCGCCTCGGGGGCAGCTCAGTCCTTGTGCCCATTGCTGTTATTGGCCTCCCTGCCTTCCAGTAAGGAGCCAGATAGCTAGGGCTCTTGTGATGCAAACATGTGTCTCTAAGGAGGCTTAGATTGGCGCTCAGGCGTCCTGGGTTCTATTCCCACTCTGTCACTGGCCTGTTGGGTGACTGTGGGCTCATCACTTTGCCTCCCTGGGCCTCAGTTTCCCCTTTTCTACAACAGCAGTAATGATACTGACCTTGTTGGTACCTCTGTGATCTGATGAAAAGGATTATCTCGGTATTAGATAGAAATTGACAATATTTTACATAACCCACTGAAAAACCCATGGGACAGTGATGATTTTTCAGTCACTGCCAATTATGGGCTGGCTGTGAAGCTGTGACTCGGATGGGGTAGGCTCTCTATTCCATTACCCTTAAGTGATCCAGTCTCTACTTATCTGAGGCTCTTTGAAGTAATTGGTTGTCACCCAGTCTTTCTATCCTCAGTTTAGATGGGGGTTGTGTGTATTTAATAATTTATGCTCCAGTCTACAATGTTATATCAAGTCTTCCCATTAGACAGTATTGATCTGCGAAGTGTTGTCTATATTGTTTTCTTCCCTCTAATGCAGTACTTCCGGGAGGTTTATCCTTTGCCTTCAGCGGCAGGAAGCTGTGAATTTACCTTAAACTGTTCCAAAACTTGTCTCCTATCTTGTAATTGCCACCTCCTTTCTCACGCCTTTGGAATTTACTTTGCAGTCCTGCAGTTTTTGAGGTTTTAATTGAAAGGCAAAAAAATCCACAGCTCTCCTGTTCCTCTCTAGCTATGTGTGCTGAAAAGGGAAGGGACTACAGAAAGCACGACTCACTCATTAGCAAAGGTTCCCTAAATAGAATGCTTTAAAGGATTTACCATGTCGCCTCAACAGCTGGTTGAGCATGTGTAACATTGTGCAGGGAAAATGAAATTAGTGCCCAATAGAGCCAAACTGCAAAACAATGACCGTGCATTTTCCTGTTCCTTGTCTTGTGGACTCATGTTAGTGAGGAGTCAGTGGGATAGGAAATGGCATATACCTCTCCAAGGCAGAGAAGGAATGCAGGTTGGTCGATGCATTCACGGCTGCATGTTTTGCTCACTACACAGGTGCATTTGTTTGCGCTCTCCTGCAGTTAGAAAACACAACAAAGCTTTGAGAGGAGATCATTAAAGACAGACAAAATCCAGTCCCCTGCCAAGTAAGTTTGGTAACGGGAAGAATGCCGCTCTGCTTAAGCACACTGGCCCGCATCCTCAAAGGTCAGTAGGTGCCACACTTCACAGAACACAGGGGTGTCCAGAAATGCTGCAAAGAGGTGGATCTTTCCATAGCAATACTCTAAAAAAACTATTATTGCAGGATTTAGATCAAACTGGTTGTATTCTGAAAAGGAGAATACGCTCATTGTAATGGTCCCACCAGGCATGGCCTGTTCAAAGGAGCCGAATGGAGTTAGTAGCACCCAGCTTCCGCTTAAATTCAGTGGAAGTTGCTCATCTCTGGCCCTTAGGGCGCGCTGCTTACAGCTGAATTGAAGGAACCAGAGCAGAGGAGAAGTAGCAAAAGGGAGTGAAATGAGTGTCCGGGCTGGGTGGGTTGCTCAGTCTGCTGGTTGATTCAGCAGACACGACGCTCACGTCTATTCGCCTCCCAGCCTGCATCAATAGACTTGGATTAGCAGGACTCACATTGGTGCTCTAAAAGCAGCTGTGCCAGTGGCACTTTGACACCGTGGCTCGGGCGCCTAAGCCCACCCGCCTCCCTAGGCTTCAGCCCGAGCCACAGCTTCAAAGCACTGTTTACACAGCTGTTCTCAGAGCCCCAGTGTGAGCCCCGCTAGCCTGTTCCAGAATGCCCTGCAGACCGACCCTTAAGGCCTTGATGCAGGTTGGAGCAAAAGAAGCCAGCTTTAACCACATGAGTAGTTCCATTGACTTCAGTTACTTTCTGTGCTTAGAGTTAGGCAGGGAGTGAAGGGACAGATTTTCAAAGGTATTTAGGTGCCTAAGTCGGATGAAGTGGGTTCTACACCACAAAAGCTTATGCCCAAATACATGTGTTCGTCTCTGGGGTGCCACAAGGACTCCTTGTTGTTTTTGCTGATACAGACTAAAATGGCTACCCCTCTGAAAGGTGCCTAAAGATGCAGATAGGCACTAACTGGGATTTTCAGAAGTGCCTAAGCAGCTTAGGTGCCTAATTTGTGGAAGGTCTATTGCATAGGTGCTTTTGAAAATCCCATTAGGCATCTGTCTTCATCTTCTGGGCCTAAAAACCTTTGAAAACCTGGCCCTAAAGTGCTTTGCTGGATTGTTGCCAGCATGCTCACAACCTTTCCGCGTCAAGACCCCTACAGAGGATTCGATTTTTTTCCCTAAAGATAGGACAAAAAGATCCTAGAAAAGTATATCCACTTTAGCAGATCAATATTTTTGCTACCATCTGATTGTTCTAAAGCAAAATCCAATTACTGACCAGGTTTTGGCCACATCTGCCTGATCAACCGGCTGATTTTTTTAAAATCTATTTTAACACACGAGTGCCCAGTCTTTCATTTTCACAATCAATAAATTAGCCTCATTATGCTCCAATTTCCTGCCTGCATGCAAACAGTGCAATTACACTAAACAAACAGGGTGTAGCATCTGTGATTTCATCGAACGCCTCATAAAAATGATGATGCACAGCTAAAGATTTACTGATGTCCCCAATGTCTGATTATTTTTAAGAGCACTAATAATTGCAAATGCAAGAAGCGCTGAGGACTTTGGATTGATTTCACGCCCAGAGGGTGTATTTGTTTTGTGGAAGTGATAGTGTTTTAAATGCTTAGCGTCTTCTGTAATTATACCACTACCTACCAAGCAGCTATTCCTGTCTTTCTTTACTTTGCTTAAGACCCTGCCATAGTGATACCCTCCTCAATAAATGCCTCATTTGGTAGAAATCTTAGACTCTTTTAACAAACTCTTTTTCCAGTCATGTCTTCTAATTCTGGCCCCCTGCATACAGAATTTTCAGAGGGAACTAAGGGACCTTTGACATGGTAAGAGGCCCAGTGGATGGAGGGAAGCTGTAGATATGATGTATCTTGATTTTTATTAAGGCTTTTGACACAATCCCACGACTGTCTTATAATGGATCACTAACTAAATGAGAGCCAACAGTGTAACCCTGTTGTAAAAAAAGCAAACATCACTCTAAGATGTATTAGCAGGAGCGTTGTAAGCATGACACGAGAAGTAATTCTTCCGTTCTACTCCGCACTGATAAGGCCTCAACCAGAGAATTGTGTCCATTTCTGGGCACCACACACTGGGAAAGATGTGAACACCTTGTAGAAAGTCCAGAGCAGAAAAAAATGATTAAAGATCTGGAAAATGTGACTTATGAGGATAGATTGGAAAAATTGGGTTTGTTTCTTCTGAAGAAGAGAAGACTGAAGGGGGACAAGATAACAGTTTTCAAATATGTAAAAGGTTATTATAAAGAGGAAGGGGATGGTAAATTGTTCTTATCTGTTGAGGATGGGACAAGAAGTAATAACCTAAAATTGCAGCAAGGGAGATTTAGATTAGACATTCTGAAAAAAACTTCCTAATTGTGAGTATAGTTATGCACCGAAACCAACTACCGAGGGAGGTTGTGGAATCTCCCTCATTAGAGGTTTCTAAGAATAAGCTAGACAAATAGCCATCAGGGATGGTCTGCTAATATTTAGTTCTGTCACACCACAAGGGACTGGACTAGATGAGCTCTCCAGGTCCCTTCCAGTCCTACATGTCTGAGTCTATGGGTCACACTTTTAGCCCTCTGCACTGCGATGTGAATTAGTTAAGGAGGGTGAGTTTACAAAATAGAATTGATCTGGGTTCCTTAAACATTTATTACCATTATTTACAATACCTGAAAACAACCAAAGGCCTTGCCTACTCATATTCCTTGGCCTGCTCTTCTATGCCCTGTGCTTTATGTTTGCTTCAGCCAGTGAGGTTTTATTCTCTGCTGATTCCAGCTGTTGGATATTTCTACTGATGGGTTCCAGATGCTTCACTATAGGCATATTTGGAGAACTCAGCTGAGTCTTTGTGCACTTTATACAAAAACAATGTGTTTAAAATAATGAAATGAAGATTTGCCAATCAGACTGCTTGGGCCCAGCAGCTGCTAAGTTTTTATTTGCAAGGACGTTACACACGATTAGACAGATTAGATAGAGGCCACCTCTCTCAGATCAAACCCAATTGTGCTTTGCAGCAGCAAGTCACTTTACTACAGAGCCCGCTTGGCTTGGGTTGGCGTATCGCTCTGCCTCTAGAACTAGCTGACTGACCTATAGCCTGCCGGCTTTAATCTCCCCCTTACAAATCATCTGCAGCTGTGTTTGTAGCAGCAGCAGAGTGTGAGTAGCTTCACTGAAAAATTCTCTAAAGACCGTGGGCTCAAACACATCAGAGCCGCCCTGTGCCAGCCGAAGAGTGATGGAAGGAGCTTTTTCATTGTGAATTGTTCAAAGCAGCTAACAGTGAAGAAAAGGTCTGGAAAACAGAGCTGCCAAAAGTCCCAATGGCACATGGCTCAAGTATGTCTAAAGCTTCAGAGGAAACCCCTGCACAGTCCTTGTGGCACCTTAGAAACTAACATTTATTTGGGAATAAGCTTTTGGGGGCTAAAACCCACTTCATCAGAAAAGGGGAGGAGGAATTCAGGACAAGGCCAACAAAAACCACTAGGAAGCGGATTGGGAAGGGATTTGTAACCCTTTCCTTGCTGCGTAGATGTAAGTGGTTATTTCCTGATCATCTTTTAGGTCAGCAGTTCTCAAACTGGGGGTCGCGACCCACCAGGGGATCGCCGTCCACTTCCAGGGGGGTCACGAGCTCCTGAAAAGCCACCAACTTAATTACTTCCACATTCGACAGGATTTTGGGAGACACGGCAAGCGCTCCTGAGTGTTCGCCCAATTGATTATTTCTGGTTTTGGCGGACACTCGAGAGTGCTCGGCATGTCCAATGAAAAGCCGCCGAATGCGGAAGTAATCAGTTTGGTGACTTTTCAGTGGATATACAAGGGTCGCTGCAAAAAGTAACTATGTAAAAAAGAGTCGCGGTTCAACAAAGTTTGAGAACCGCCGTTTTAGGTGCTGTGATGGAAGGTCACCATTCAGATTGCTGCCAACCCTGTTTTACCTTGATTCAGCAGCGCTGAGAGAGTGCTTCACGAGCAGGGTGGAGTGACTTAAATCAGCCAGTTAAATCACTGAGCGGAAAGCCTTCCTTTAAATCACTGTTTTGAATCAACTGTTCCATTTGCACTTCAGTTATTTGCTACAAAAAGGTGCATTCTCATTGGCGGATATAACCATGTTGATTTATAACTAAATAAAGCATTTACCTGGGATTTGGCAACATATCTTTGCTACTTAGAGGGTGCACTATAACCATATACATATATTTAAGTCATTATGGAGCTTAATATCTTCTGATTCCTATTGTGTATTTTTAGTATTTTAGAAACTGGTATATGGGGTCATGAGTATTCATAATTTGAGAACTGAGCCCATCAGAGCTCAGGAAGGGAGAAGTTATAAAATAGGAGCGTTAGACCAGGCAGCTGGGTTCAAGGGAGGCATCTGAGAGATGTATGATGGTATCGGAGGCCAAGTCCCAGTGCCTGTGATGACTTTGCCAGTCTCTTGCACATATAGCAAAGTCCCTGGGTCCCCCACAGGATCAAGTATATGACCTATTGTGCCATATTTATAAAGCTTGACTGCAAAAGTTAGATATTTGCCCCCTGATGCTTTTGCTATAAAGAAAACAGCCTTTAGCTCAAAATTCGTGATAGAGACGCATGGATTCAGCATATTTTAATTTAAATGTTTCAAGAGATTATAAGTTTAGGCCTTAATATATTTGATATTAAATTCAGATCTTATTTTAAGAAGAGGTTTTAAACAAAAGAAAACCTTGTAATTTAAATATCAAACATCCAATTTAAATTAAAAACAAAATTCCAAAAAATATTCCCCCCACCCCCACTTTCAGAAAAGACCAGCAGTTGTCTACCTATTATAGTGGCACCTTTCACCATGTTAGCCAAACATCAAAGAGTGCATGTGTGCCTCTGTTCATCTGTCCAGAGGGGATAACATAGTGGGCAAATATTAGGGTTGAAATTTCACAACTCCCTCAGAACAAATGTCCAGATTTCAAAAGGGTCAGCTCAGTCTGTCATCCTGTCAAGGGCTGGATTTTGGGGCAGGCAACCCAGGTGACCACGTAGGGTGCCTGGCCTGGGTGCTGTTTCTGTTGTTAGCAACGAAAGGGAAGATAGGATATTTGAAGTAAAATATTTCAGGTGTTCTGTACATAGATTCATGTTTCACTAACTCCTACGGCAGAGTGCCAACCTTATCCCCCTGGGTCCCGCGCTTCCAGGCAGTTTATGCTAGCCTCAGAGGCTCACTGCGGCCCTCCACATAGTCCTTCTCTCTCTAGGGCCAGGGTTACAGTCTACTGAGCCCTTTTCAGCATAAGCCAGCAAAGAGGTTGGTGAGAGAACTCCCACAGTCTCTACTGTCCCTACAGGCTTATTCCAGAATGGTTTAGCCTCTTGTCTTGACAGAGGCCTGTCTTCCCCTCCTAGGGGGTGTTTCTGTAATGGCAGGTTGGGGGCAACCCGAGCCCGCCCTCTACTCTGGGTTCCACCCCAGCGACCCTAATGGCAGCGACTGTTGGCAGCCGACCTTCCACTGCCAGAGTTGCTACATTTCCCTGGGCCACTTCCCCACAGCTCTCCAGGTTCTCTCTTCTTCACCCTTACCAGTGGCTTCATGGAGTCTCCGTTAACCAGCCCTTCTACCACACTTTCTCTCCTCTGCCTCCCCTTGGCCTGGCTGGAGTGAACCATTTTATAGTATCAGAGGGGCCTTAATTAGAGTCAAGTGTTCACATTAGCTTAAGGGCCTCACCTGACTCTTTGCAGGTTAACTGGAGCCAGGTGTTCTCATTAGCCTAACAACATCAACTCACTCTTTGCAGGCTAATTGGAGTCAGGTGTCCACCCTAGCTTGGAGCAGCCCCTGCTATGATCAGTCAGGGAACAGAAAACTGCTTATCCAGTGGCAAGTATATCTGCCTTGTAGTCCTCTGCTGCACCCAACTGGCCTGGGTCTATCACACCTCCTAGAATGTTTCTGTAAGCTTAGAGGAAACGAATTGGCCAGTCTTTAGATCCTTCTGATGCCATGCTTCAGTTCACAGGGAAAAGGCGTGAAATTTTTTGAGCTAAAGGACATGGGTTATCATTCACATCTACCAATGTGATATATGCCATCATGTGCCAGAAATGCCCCTCTGCTATGTACATTGGCCAAACCAGAAAGTCTCTGCGCAAAAGAATAAATGAACACAAATCTGACATCAGGAATCATAACATTCAAAAACCAGTAGGAGAACACTTCAACTTCCTTGACCATTCCATTAAAGACTTGAAGGTGTCAATTTTAAAACAGAAAAACTTCCAAAACAGACTCCAACGAGAAGCTGAGGAACTGGAATTAATTTTCAATTTGGACACTATCAACCAAGGCCTAAACAGAGATTGTGAATAGCTTTCTCATTACACTAATTGATTGCATTTCCCTAGTTAATTTCCCTTCAATAGTTCTTATCTCCTGTCAAAGATCCACTACAAAAGTTTTTTTTTCTCCTGCTGATAATGGCCCATCCAAATTAAACAGCCTCTTAGAATTGGTATACTAATGTACAACTTTTTTTCTTTGCTTTCTGTGCATATAAAAGTGACAAAGAGTCCTGTGGCACCTTAAAGACAAACTAAACTAGACTTTTAAGGTGCCACAGGACTCTTTGTCACTTCTGCAATTCCAGACTAACACGGCTACCCCTCTGATTCTGTGCATATAAATACATCTTACTTCTGTTCCATTCTGTGCATCCGATGAAGTGGGCTATAGCCCACGAAAGCTTATGTTGAAATAAACTGGTTAGTCTCTAAGGTGCAACAAGTCTTCCTTCTCTTATTTTCAGATGCAGACTAACCCGGCTGCTAATCTTAAACCATTCTAAGGCTGTCACTCACTGTAACACTATGTAATAGTGGTCTACCCAATGTGGGTACATAGTTCAATTTCTTGGTTAGTACATTTCAGTCATTCTTACAATTAAAAAGTTTCCATACTTTTAGAGGAAACTGTTTTTTATTTGCTTATGTACAGCATGAATAAATACAGATTTACAGATCCTAGTGTGCAAATTTATCGTCTTATATCACAGGGCTCAATCTTGCATGAAAAACATGCATCAAAGTCATGAAATGGGCTACAAATGCAATAAAAAATGAGGTACCCAAAAGTTTAACAAATGGAGGCAGGGGGTGCCAAAGATGCTCCTCTCCTAGGGTGCCATTTGGTCTAGGGCCAGCCCTGATAGATAATTGAACTCCATACAGTTTACCATCCATGGATCTTTAGGACAAAGACCCTTAAGTAACTTGGTTTAAAAACCAGTTTCTGTCCACTTAGGACAAACATTTAAGATCCCCAGTGCTTTCTGTGAAATTATTACTTTGGGCGGGGATCTTTTTACCGTCACTTCTCCTACACCTGCTGTTCCACAGTTTGCCACTTTCCTTCTCTTTTTCACTTGCTTGATGGCTCAATTGCAACAGTGAAGCCATTCCTGCAGACACATAGTTCATTATGTACTTTAGGCTCCTTGAAACTTATGGCACTCCATAAAAATATGAGAAACCCTATGGGATTTGTTCTTTCTCCATTCCAATCCTTTTACAAAGTAGTTGCAAACTTGACTCAAGAGGAATCACTAATAAGACTCCAGCATTTAGAACAACTTTATTACTCAGGTATAATGTAAATTAATAGGCAGCAGGTTTAAAACAAACAAAAGGAAGTATTTTTTCTCACAGTGCACAGTGAATCTGTGGAACTCCTTGCCAGAGGATGTTGAGAAGGTCAAGACTATAACAGGGTTCAAAAAAGACGTAGGTAAGTTCATGGAGGATAGGTGCATCAATGGCTATTAGCCAGGATGGACAGTGATGGTGTCCCTAGCCTCTATTTCCCAGAAGCTGGGAATGGGCAACAGAGGATGAGTCATGAGTCAGCACCTGTTCTGTTCATTCCCTCTGGGGCACCTGGCATTGGCCACTCTCAGAAGACAGGATACTGGTCTAGATGGACCAGTCTGACCCAGGACTTTAGTCTGACCCAGTATGGCAATTCTTATGTTCTTATGTAAATGGTTTGGTAACAATCACCGCGTTCTGTGTTTTGGATGCTGCTAGTACAGCAGGCTGTACTGTATATAGCTAAGCTTATAGTTAGTAAACAAAGTTATTAGGAACCTAACAATGCCTTTGTGGTTTCTTCATCTTATCGGAGCTGTAGGACTTATTCTGAGGGAGTTCTATGGCCTGTGTTGTGTAGGAGTGAGAGTAGATAATCACAGTGCTCCCTCTGGCCTTGGAATCTGTGAATCAGCCCACAAACATTTCCTGCCTCCCACAAATTATGGACAGATTTATATATTTTGGGTTTGCTACGTGCCCTCTATTTACACACACTATGCTATGTGTTGATATGAAGGGTATTTGCATTTCAAATGAAGATCTTTCATCGTTTGTGTGAGGATAGCTTAGTTGGGTTTGGTCCTGGTTTGAGCAAGGGGTTGGTCTAGATGACCTCCTGATGTCTCTTTCAACCCTAATCTTCTATGTTGCATTCACAATTCCTCACTTGTAGTATGACGTGGGTATCTCCAGAAGTGTGCTTGTGCTGAGTCAACTCTTCTAAATGTGATGCAGTGTATATACCCTGTCCTGGTTCAGAAAGGGTTAATGTGGACTTGAGTGACACCTGGAGGTGGGCCAGGCCTAATTAATGATGAAGCTGAGCTGGGTGGTGCTATAGAGGACGTTTCGAACAGAAGGGGCTATAGGGAGAAACTCTGCAATCATTTTCCCTAGGGCAGGCAGTGAAGAGGCCTGGAGAGAATGAGAAGATTCTTGCAAGGTGAGCAGAAAGCCCAGGGAAAGGCTTTGTAGGGAGGATAGCAGCAATGAGTCTGGCAGAGTGAACCTTGACTGCCTGCCCTAGGGTCGCTGGATTCGAATCCAGTGTAGAAGGCAGGCCTGGTTTCACCTGGTAAGGTGGTGTGAAGCCTCTATGGTGATATGGACTACTAGATATCCTGAGAAAAGAGTGAACAGACCACTGGGCCCTGAATTGATAGTGGCAGACTGGCTGGAGGGATCACATATTCGTTTGTTAGAGACTTTCTATTACCCCTGTAAGGGACAGGACTAAATGTGACCTGACTAGAGAGCAGAGGTACAAGAAGAAGGAGACCAATGCAAGCACCAGAGTGACTGTCAGAATAAGGTGCTAGAGGAGGAGAGCCTGCTATGCCATGCCCAGTGACAAATGGAGGCACCTATGAGTTAACACTACTACATTCCTCTCCCAGCCCACCCATATACATAGCTCCCAGAAGCAGCCTTGTTTCTACTAAAGCGTCATCCTAAACAATTAAAAGAATCACTATGAGGCAAAGCTGGAACTCATCTGGACTGGGAAGGGAAGATGCATTTGGGAGTATGAGTTCCCTGGTAACTGTCTGGGAATTGTGATTAAAGTGATAGCTATGAAATGTGTTGATTTAAAGCAGCAAAATAACCTTTGTAACAGGAATCTGCAATTGAAAGCGGAAGTTCCCCTCTGTACTCCAGAACTTATGACACAACCTATGTTTGCACTCAAGTAAAAAAAAAACATCTTAGATCAGGAATGCCACATGCAGACTATGAAAAGGTCTGCTGAGCAATACAGTCCAAGCTGTTCTATGCCTGCTCCACAATGCTGCATTATCTGTTCATACAAGTTACTGTAAAAGCCTCCTGTCCAAAGGGATCCACCCAGGCTTACCCTGTGTGATGGTATAGATAGATGGTGTACCCTTAAATAAGGAGCATGGCCTGGAATAGAGGAGGATACAAATGTTCTTCTCTTTACTGACTACGCTGTCATTGTTACATCATAACAAAAGTGGGGTTTTGGAAGCAGTGTCCTTGAAATGTGGACATTTAAGGACCCAATGGAGTACATGATGTGTAGACATCGCCATGATGAATGTCATCTAGACATCATCCCAGAAGTCCCCCCTCTTCTCTGGCATGGCTCAGTGTTCCCACATAATCTGTAGGTTTGAGGACAGCTCTGCAGTGCATAGCTCATCAAATTTTGAGGCATCTTTGACTGGCATGCTGTCATCTCCCTCCTCAGCAGCCTCCCTCCCCACTCCAGGCCTGCCCCCGAACCGGGCTCCTAAGCGGGGGGTAGGGGCCATGGGAAGCTCTGCCATGGAGTCTCCCTTTGGGTTACCTCAGGCAGTTAGGGAGCAGGGGGAGGGTTGGATGAGTTGGGAGTTCTGGGTGGGGGTGTGGAGTGGGGTTGGGACAGTCAGGGGATAAGGAGCAGGGAGGCTTAGATAGGGGATGTGGTCCTGGGGGGCAGTTAGGGGCAGGGGTCCCAGGAGGGGGCAGTCAGGGGACAAGGAGGAAGGTGGGGTTGGGGGTTCTGAGGGGGGGCGGGAAGTGGGAGGGAGTGGATGGGGCGGGGCTAAGGCAGGGCTCCCCCCACACAGAAGTGTCCTCTCTTTTGGTTGTTGAAATATGATAACCCTAGCGCTGGCAGGCAGGCAGGCAAGTGAAAGGGGCCGGTGGGAGGCACGGTGGAGGTGTCCACGTCCCAACCTCTCCTGCTGCCCCTCTCTCGCCAATATGGCTGGACACGAGGGCATTGCAGGCAGGTGCCATCCCTGAAGCGTGCACTGTTGCATCCCCGGGGGTGGGGGGCAAGGGAGCAGCAGGCCAGGAGTTCTTCTGCCACCGGCTCCCATTTGCCTGCAATGCAGTGCCCCCACACAGCTGGCCCACAGCTCCCTTGCAGGAACAGCATGGGACAGGGACCTATCCACCATCCAGGTAACCTGGCCACAACCGGGACTGTTCCAGGCCATCCCCAAGCCCCCGGCTCCCAGGGATGTCACTCTACACCCCCCCCCCCAACTCCCTGCCCTGAGCCCCTCGTGCCACCCAAGCCTGACTCCTGCACCCGCCATGCTTCCAACCCTGACTCCTGCACTATCCACATCCCCGTCCCCTACTCTGAGCCTCCCGCACCCCAACCCCTCTGCCCTGAGTGCTCCCCCACCACCCACATATCCCCAGCCCCTGAGCTCCTCCCCCCCGAGGGGGATTGCAATATGAAAGTACCTGTAAGAACTTTAAGTTACTTTCACCCCTGCCAGAGCAACAGACCAGCAGCAGACTGAGCGGGGCCAGCGACAGGCTGAATGGCTCAGCCTGCTGCCAGTTTGGGGATCTGGCTGCTGGCCCTGCTCAGCCTGCTGTCGGTTTGGGGTTCCAGCCGCCAGCCCCCCGCCAGCCAGGGTCCAGACCTCCAGCCCCGCTCAGCCCACTGTCCCCTGCTGTGGCCCACATTGGAAAACTCAGGAAAAGCAAAGACCAGGATCACACTAAACTGATAAGATCTGCATTTTAATTTTATTTTAAATGAAGCTTCTTAAATATTTTAAAAACTTTATTTACTTTAAATAGTTTATTTATATAATATAGACTTATGGAGAGAGACCTTACAACGTCTCACAAGTGACTTCAGACTTCGCTCCGGACTGTAATTCTAATGGAGAAGAGAATACCCCGCCTGGCTGGAATTCTGTCTAGTTCTAATTCAGCAGCTAGGCTTTGAGTTCTAAATCCAACAGATCCTTGTGTTCGCACGATTCGGAGAAATGGAAGAATTGTCAGAAGACCTAATAGATGTATTGATGTGTTCCTGTGAGATAAATGAAAACAAAGGGAGGAAAGTGGCATAGTGCCATCTTGTGGACACAGCAAATAGCTATTTGGCAGTGTAGAGGCAGAAGGATGTAGACTAGAGGGACGAAGATCTACAGCGGGAGAGCCTCACACTGCACTCTGGCCCCTTTATTCCACATAGAAGAGCCAGGGCAGTGTAAAAGGACCTGAAAAAGTCTATCTCCAGCCAAGTGCAGAAGACAGGTCTGAAGCTGCCGCCCAAGGACACTGTCAGACGTTCTAGCACAGGGACATGCTAGGCCAGTCTGGGAGGGGAGCATTGCAGGGTAGAACGACAGCACACAGCACTGCTGAGATTCCAGGCAGCACCATCGCCACGGGAGGTTGCTATAACTTAGACAGGCCCCCAGAGCTGTCTAAGTTGTGCCTTGGACCTCTGCAGGCCAGGATCTGGCAGGTGCTTAAAAAGCCACCGTTAGCTCCCATCCATCTGGGCTACAACCCTTCAGATCCTGCAGACCAGACCCTCAGCTGGTTCATAGCTGTATAACTCCATTCACGCAAACGGAACCATGTTGACTTCCACTGGCTGAGGATCTGGCCTGAGTGTAGTTTCCAGCTGTAGTGCCATCGGTCCTTGAGAGCTGCAGGGAGGGAAATGGCTAGTGGACGTACTCAGTTGTGGCTCAGGCAGTGTGTTCTCCAGGAGATTACAATGAAGGTCTGTTTCTTAGAGCTTCCTTCACTGCGTCTGTGTCTGATACCTAACTGGCGACATTACACATCCGTTATGCTGCTAATGTGATAGTTACATAAAGGTCTTTTGCTGAAGCCCGAGTCTCCTTGAGAATTCAGCAAAATCCACTCAGACCCAGTATTAGGGCTATTAGGGCCTGGGGCTATTACTGTGCCCCAGGAATAGCATCCCATCGTGCTGAGCTCTGTACAAATACGGAACAAAAGAGTTTACAATCTAAGTAAAATATTCCCTCTGTATCCCTAAGCTGGTTAGACAGGCATTACCTGCACAGCTATCCCACAGATCATAATGTTATTGGGACAGATATATCTCCAGTGCAGGGCAAACAAATGGTCTAATCTACTGTAAGTGAGACAGATGTAACTTCAGTGACTCTGCCTCTGGGGGGAAAATGCTGGGCTACGAGATCAGTTTAATAATGGAGCCAAATTCAGTCTCTCATGCAAATCATTTGCCTGCAGGTGTTCTAATTAATAAGCCCGGTACTTGATTTTAAGGCAGGAACTCTGAGTGAGACAGTAACATTAGTGCCTTGCCGTGAACCCTGTGTATTAGGAAAGAAGCAGTTTATATTTACGGGGAGACAGTTCTGTGCTCATTTCTCAGTCGGCCCTGTGTTGGTATTACAGCCGGCCGCGGAGAGATGTGTCTGTACCTACCTAGGGGAAGGCCCTGCCTTGAAGTGTTTCCAATCTAAATGGACAGGACACAGGGGAAAGAAATAATTTGCCTGAGTTCACACAGCAGGGCCAGGACTCCAGAGTTGCAATCCAGGGCTCTGTCCCCTGGACTGCACTGCCTCTCACATGTTCCCTTTTCCAATCAGAATATCAGGCTTAGTAAGTTATAACACCTGCAGACCTAGGGTTTGCCCGAGAGACTGCATTTGGCTCTGTTATTAAACTGATCTTGTAGACCAGCCTCTCCCCAGAGATTTTGAGTCATTCACCATATAAATTATTCATCACAGATAATTTGCTTGTCCTGAGAGCTGGGTAAGTGCAAATATGCATTTATATAACAGAAGTTTGTGGACAGTCTTAACCCAGCATTCGCTACTGAGAATGCTATTATAGGGCTCTCTTTATTTCATCCCTTATTCAAATGCAGCCACCTCTGGACTGTTTTTTTTAATCAGCTGCTTTAACAGCACCATCAGCACTAATGTCCTAATAGGACAGGAAGAAAACACCGTGTCCAGCTGGAAGGACAAGGTAATTTAGATAAGCAAAATGCAGTGACTCAAGATATTTAGCCAGGATTCTAGGGCTACCTCCCCTTGCTTTTGGGAAGAGTGTCCTGAGTTATGAATGGCCAGAAGCATGCTGTCTCTTGTGGGAAGCTCTCAGAAGAGAGCTGGGTGCACCGGAACAGAGAGGGTACTCTGAGACAACTTGGAGACATCAGAAGTATTCCTCTGAAATTAGAGAAACATTGATACTGACCATGTCCTGTGTCTTCAGATCATTTGGCAAGAATTAGCCTCAACCCATCCCATGGCAGTTACAGAGGCAGAATCAATGGGCCAAACCAACTTTACCTGGCACCACGTCAAGAACTTGTTAATAGTTTAAGCCAATCGGAATGTAACAGACAATTTTATTCTGATCCTTCTTGTTCAGGATTATTTCAGACCATAACATCTGGCACCATCGGCAAGGCACAGCTGCAGACACTGCTGCAGAACCTGTATCCCAGAGAAGACCCAAAGACCGTTCATGAACTTGCCACTCTTTACCTCAGTGAAGTGGATAAAAGCAATCAAGGTAATCTGGCAACTGTTGAATTAATTTTTTGCCATGTTTGGGAGGGAGCTGCCTGCTTCAGAGAATGAGAGAGGTGGGACAGCCTGGGAAATTGGCAGGAAACATCTGTTTTTCCATCAGGGATGTAGCACAGGGCTATCTTGTGGACTCTGCTTGAGAGCAACTGAGGCAGATGGAATTTAGGGGTTCCCTGGATAAGACAAGAGCCTTGTTCCAGCCGTGTTGCTTATGTCATTGTTACTGACAGCTGAAGCTCCCTCCTCCCCAGTGCATATTACAAGAAACCCCATAGTCACAGCTTGTCAATTCCGCCAGCCGGGGCCAGTCACTACACAGACTCCCCCTGGTTCCTGTTACTGACATCACTTTCTCACCTGCAGGAGGACTGTCGGAAAGTACATCACGCTTCAGAGGTGAGCCAGAGTAGAAGGCAGTGGAGGAGAGATTCCTGATTCCCCAGTGCTCTGAGCCTTGTGTGTTCACTTTTCACTATGAGAATGTGCATGATACAAGAGATCCTGTTCTGATTGGGAAGCATTTCACCCCCCTCACTATCCTCCTGCTGGGCAGGTGTAAGTGACTGCCCATGGCACACAGCAGCAAGGAGTCAGGATCTCGTACACGAATAGGTGGAGAGTCTGAGTCGGACTCTGATAATGAGCTTTCGGGGCCACATTTATAGTTGTCCTATGGCTTCTTTGTGCCATTTAGAGTTACAGAGGTCATGGTGCTGGCATAAAACACCTAACAATACATACTATCTACTCTGCCATCTCCAGCTGCCCACCTTGCCACAGTTACCCTATGCCACAACCTTAACTCTGCTCTTTCCATCTTCCATCCTTTCCCTGTACACCACACTGTGACACCAAACACACACAGCAAATCTTTGTTCTGTGTTTGTACAGTGCCTAGCACAATGGGATCCTGGGCCATGACTGGGACTCCCAGGGGTACAGTAACAAAAATAAATTGTAGTATTGGGAGGGGTAAGTTGGGTACAAGAGTGTGCACAGAAGAGTCGGTTGAGAGGGCAGAGGTAAGGTTGCCATGCATCGTCTGCAATAATACTGGGGGAATTCTGTACCAAAAAATTAAAAATTTGGTGCACAATATTTTAAAATTCTGCAAAATTCTGCATATTTTATTTGTCAAACTAGCACAATATAATCAGTCAGTTTCAATTATTTTAGCAATTTATTTCAAAATACCTGTCAGAAAGCTTATCTGTAACAACAGAGCCAAACAAATAACAAAGATTCAGGAAACTTTTTTTGATAGATTCCTTAGTATGCATATTAATAGAGAACTGTGAGTAATTCATTTCAGCTACAATACAGAAACGTATTTCCTGCACCTCTCAGGCTTGGGGGAGTCAGGGGTAACGGAGGAGCTGAGGGAGAGGGAATGAGCTTGGAGTGAACCTGGAGGGTTGTTAGGTGTGGGCGGGAGAAGTATGGAATGTTTTTTGGAGGGTAGGAATTGTTAGGGAGTTGGGGACCCTGGCTGACTCCTAGCCTCTCCTGTTCACTCAGGCACATCTGCCCTCATCCCCATGTGTCCCTGCACTCTCCCATCCCATTCAGCCCCTGGCTCAATGCTGTCACCCCACTAGCTCCTGAGCCCATGTCCCAGTCTCCCCGCCACTAGCTCCTCTGAACCCCAATCTGTGACACACACATCCAGCTCTGTTCTCCTGTGCCTCCTCACCTGGGCCCATTGTGAGGAATGCAGCCTCTTCCCCCTCCCTCTCCATCAGCTGGCTGCCCTCTCTTCTGGCACCACAGCAACCCCTTGTGGGTGAAAAGTGTAACTGCAGCATCTCTCCAGCAGAATCTATATTCTGCAGAGAAAAAAAATCTGTGGGGGACATGAATTCTGGGCATGAGCAGTGGTGCACAATTCCCCTAGGCGTATAATGCCTCATTTTTATATAATGTAGAGAGCTGCTGTGGTAGTGGTAAGGTATTTGTGGGTAGAGAAGTGGATATGTACTATTAGATGGCTTGAGTTTCTTTGTTTGATTTTTGGTTTTGGTTGTGTGCCTAGAACTCTAACCACTGACCAATGATGTTTATAAACTAACAAGCTGAAATCAGTAGGACATTTCAAGGTATTCAAAACAGGCCTTTGAAAGTGAGAGAATGAAAATACTGTATTGGGGTCACAATTACATTTATGATGTAAAGTAGGTATAACCTTAACTATGACTGTAAGTGTATGATTCTTTAATAGTAGCAAAGCAAGGCCAAAACTTAGTGATCTTTTTCTTTTCTATCATGTTTGAAACTGGAAAGATTGTCATGTGAATTGTTTTTTTATTATATAGTCATATAAGTCATATCACCTAAGATACTTACCAGGGAATGAAGGGAAAAAATGAATTCCAAATACTGTACAGTGCAGTGTAATTCCAAGTTTCACTTGGCAAACAATTTTGACCACTGCTAGTGAATAATGGCTTTAAGATTGCATGGTTTATCTCTGAAATTTGCATATCTCCAGTTGGCGGCATACAGCTTTGAAGAACAAAAACCATGTATCTGTATTCTTAGATTGTACTAATATCTGATTAGGTTATATTGATGAAGATCAGTTTGTTGCTTGGACGCGGACCCTTCCACAAGATATGTTGACATCAGTGATGCATTTTCCAATAATACCATCAAACATCACTCTTCTTAAGGAATTACAGCCATCTTTTCCTACTGTAAGTAGAGTTTTAATTTTTCAACACCCATGTGATAGGTCAGAGAAGGCAGCAAACAAGTTCCACTCTACCCGGCACTGGTGACACCTCAGCTAAAGAGTTGTGTCCAGTTTTGGGTACAATACTTTAAGAAAGATGGGACAAGTAGTAGAAAATCCAGATAAGAGCAACAAAAATAAGAGGTTTAAAAACCGTAGCCTACGAGGAAAGGTTTCGACTAGAGACAGGAAGGCTGAATGGGGACATAACAATCTTCAAATATATTAAGAGCTGTTAGGAAGAGGACACTAATCAATTATTCTCCATGTCCACTGAAGGTAGGACAAGACGTAACGGGCTTAGTCTTAAGCAAGGGAGATTTAGGTTAGCTATTAGGAACAATTTTCTAACTATGAGGCTAGTTTAGCTCTGGAACAGGCGTCCAAGGGAGGTTGTAGAATCCCCATCACTGGACGTGTTTACGAACAGGTTGTCCCAACACCTGGCTGAGATGTTCTAGGTTCACTTGATCCTGCCTCAGGATGGGGATGAGCTCAATGACCTCTCGAGGTCCCTTTTCCAACTCTCCATTTCTATGATCTCTAAATTCAAGAGTTTTAATGCGAAACGTTTCATTTTAAATAAAAAGTTAACCCTTTGGCTCCGGGGGAAAATCTCAACAGTAGCAGGCCAAGGTTTTTAAAAGTGACTAGTGATTTCAGGCACCCAGCCTGAAACTATAAATGTCCAAATAACACCCCACAAGAGGTGGCTTCTCGAGATTCACTGCTGAAGAAGCCTCTCTTTCCTCAGAGATAGCAGGGGTAGGCCCTGAACCCCAGTAGCAAGGAGCTGACAGGAGTTAAGTCCCCAACTTCCATGATTCCCTTGGAAAATCCCATCTTTAATCCACAGTAGCTCTACCGTGCTGTTTCTGTTACTCTGTGAAATTAAAGAAGGTGGGAAACATGATGATCTTGCTGTGAGCCAAGAAGCCCTATAACTGACTCTGTGGCATACTCCCCTCTCCCCCCACCTCACAGAGGTTTCTCTGTGAGGAGCCAGTTTTATGGGTCGGGAGGGAAGCCAAGTTACGGAGCCAGAGAATTTCTGCCAAATTCCTCTGCCCCACCAAATCCATGGGCAAACCCAAGTACGATACCCAGACTGGAAACGGTAACTCCCATGTGCCCCCTTTCCACGTGAGCCTGGCCCTGTCAGAGGGCTTACAAGGGCATTAGCAGTAGAGAAAGAGTCTGCCTCATGCAGAAGCAGTGCGAAGAGCTAGGTATGGCTACTCAGGGAGCAGCCGGGAGCTGATTGGAAAGAGGGTCTGTTACAAGATCACCTTACCCTGCCTGGTGCTCCATGCCCACTCTCCTGGTTCCAGACACTTCCATCTCCTGCTTTTCCACAGGCCAATTTCAGGGTCTCCAAATGCTTTAGCCCACCAGCCAAATCATGAACCCACTGTTGGGGTACATTATAGAAGCCCAGGTGAGTCTCAAAAGAATTACATGTGGGATCTTGTCATAGCCCACATTGCTGAAGCTTTGCCAGTTCTCCCAGCAGGGATGGTACAGATCGGACTAAGGACATGATCGATAGTCCACTGACGTCCATTGGGGAAAAACCCCATTGATTTCAGTAGGTTTGGGTGAGGCCCTAAGTAAGGGGTCTGCTAGTTTTATGACAACTCCTTTCAGTTAGTGGGAAGCGGCAACCTCTTCCCCATTATTTTCGTAGGCAGCTGTGGATTTCAGGGACCCATCAGGGTTGGATGACAAGCAGCTCCTGAGGGTTGCCGTGGAGATGTCCCTTAAGCGCAGAGACTGGAAGCTCTTAGCAAACATCCTGGGCCTTGCGGAGAAGGACTGCTCCTATCTGGAGCGCAAACATTTGGATGCAAAGAGCCAGGTAAAAACCAGACACCACTGGAAAAAGCGAGCGCTTGATTTGGATCATTTCTGCTCTAAATTGTAAGGTCTTTGGAGCAGGGATGAAGGCCTCCTGGAAAGTGCATGTAGAGTACCCAACATAATGAAGCCCTGAGTATTGCTTCTACTCTAATACTACGATTACTAACACCTTCTCCAGTAGCCTGCCTGGTGTGTAGAATCAACAATGACTAGTAGGAGATACTGGAGGTTGTTGTAATGAAATGAATGTTAGTTTCTGTTCTATCCGTTCAGGGGTTACTGTATGCAGACTTCTGTGAGAAACACATACCCAGGCTGTGACCATTTGCCAGGGTCAAACAATAACCTTTGCCTCTCCTTTTCTTTATCTGCAGATCCTGGCAATGTTGCAGACTTGGCTAAAGGCATGTCGGGAAGCCCCCCTTCCTCTCCTGCAAGCAGCCCTGAGACACAGCGGCAACACAGACATTTGCAATCAAGTGTTTTCCTTGAACTTCTGAAACTCCCGTGTGGGCAGAGTGCAAATTAGAGAGAAGTGCACACGCTGCACTTCAAAGAGTGGTGGGAACTCATGACCATTCTCCTTGGGAGAGCAAACGTTGGTGGCCATTAATTGTCATGGGAAAGGGCATCCAGATCTCTTAGCAACGGCTCTGAAAACTGAGCTGTAATTTTTATATCAAATATGAATTTGCTATCTAATGCATCAAGGAGGTACCAGACATTTTCTCCCATTCAGATCCTGAGAGCCAGGTCATATTATCTGTCTGTCATATCAGTAAAACCACAATCCAGCCCCATAGCTTGAGTTCTAAATTGTTTTGATTTTCTTTGCAGTACTTTTACTTTACAAGCTGTTGGTTTTTTGGGGGGGGGGCAAGGAGAGAGAGGGAAGGGAGGGAGCTTTCTCCCTTAGATATCTTTATGGTTTGATTTGTGAAAGACCCATTGCTGTGGGTATCTAGGAGGATGGCATTGCTTTGGCAGAATGAGTCGAGAGGCATCTCTTACCCCTGTGTTGAGAGGGACTTGATGACAGCTCTCCGCAGTGGGTGAAGTGCCACCTTCCACTCCTGTTAAAAACTACTACATTTGCCCAGCTCGGCTCCTAATTAACTAATTGATCTTGTTGCTCCCCTTCCACGTTAGCTCCACTGGAGGGTAGAGGGTGAAATTCGCCCTGTGCAGCGGGCTGGCACAAAGCTAACCTAGGATTTAAGTGGTGCATAAACTTGAGTTTCACCCCGGCTGTATAACAGTGGTGTTGTGATACCAAAGTAGAACTGCCTTTTACAAACAGAAACAGAGAGTTTTGTCTCCATCTTCCCAACCCAGTCTGCTTATTCTACTACATATCTTTGTTATGGATTACTTGTTACAAGTGCAGCTGCTGCTCTCTTGCGAGAGAAAGGCTTTGTGCTGTATATTCACGGAAAAAACTAACAGTGAAACTTGATCTGATTTTATTTCAAACTTCTTCGCTTCCGCAGCCACAGAACATGTCAGCCAAAGTGCTAGAAAATCCGTTCATTATCAAAAGCACTGATTGCGCTTATGCCCCGTGCAACAAATGTAGCTGAGAGGCAAAGTCGCCAAGTTTAGAACGGGGTTAAGCACTGAATTTAAAGAGTGCTGATTCCTAGCATCAGACACACTTTTTAACATTTTTGTCTAGAAAATTACTGTTTGGGAGTAGGCAGGACTGGCAGGAGGTCGAAAGAAATAAAACGCCTTGCAGGATCTAGCTAATATAGTCAAACTCCAAATTCTGTTAAACATGTTACTTTTCTAATTAAAAAAATTCAACAGTGCTGGCCTCAAACCCTGTAGAAACACTGCTGCAGGGTTCAATGTTTGGGGTGTTACTGGAATATCTTAGACCAACTGTCTACTAATTTGAAGGTAGAATTAGTAGAAGAAGGTCAGTTGGCTATAGAGATTTCCCCCTAGCCTGCCTGTTTCAATCCAGCCCAGAGGCTTGATCCCATGAGTGCTTACCAGGCATTTCTATCCTGATCCATGCCATGGTTTCAATAGTACTGCGAGCGGTATTAAGCAATATGCTCATTAGCAAGGTTCCCTGAAGCCAAGCCCCAGACTGGCAGCTTCTACCAGCTATCATCATCTCCTGCCGATTGGGTGTCCTATGTGAAAGTTATTCAATAGATTTTAGAGCCAGAAGGGACCACGACCATTATCCTGTCTGACCTTCTGCACAGCACAGACCCTGCTCCGCCAAGCACTCAAGCATATGACAAACTTGAAGCATGTGCTTAAGTCCTATTGACTTTAATGCAGTGCACTTGTATGCAGTAAGTGCTTTGCTGAATCAGAGCCTCTGTTAGGAGATGCCATTGTGTACCACAATGAATGCTAAAGATTTGTTTCCAGGGAGACTGACAATGCGTTTATTTCTCTGCTCTCCTAAAGGTATTGTTCCCCTCCCAGATCCACACACTGCATCCCAGCTCCCTTGGCGTCTGGTGCAAGCAGAGGAGGTGCCAAGGCTCAGAGCTGAGAAGTCACCCCATTTTGCTGAGAAGAGAGTCATGTTGTGTGCTCCTGTCAGATGGGTCTCTCGAGGTAAAGGATACAGACATTTCAAAGCCAGGGGGACCCTTAATGCAGAGCTGAGATTGCTGTTGTTCCAAAAGCATTTGGTGCGAAGCACAAATCAGCTCTAAAGGGATAGGACGTTATTAGATTTATGCTAATGACATTTGGCACTTATTGAAAATTAGCAGACAAGAGCATGCCTGAAAACTACACACACACACACACACACACACACACACGCACGCACACACACGCACGCGCAGAGCCTGGACGTTTCTAATGAGATTAAAGATAGCCACAGAGCTTTTATTGCAACATCAGTGCAAAGGGATCTATCTGCCCGTTTTATTTCTCTGCTTTTAAAGGCCAATTTGCACGGGTTCATTTTGCGATACTAGACAGTCTGGCATCCTTCCCTCTGGCTCATTTGTCATATCTCCTGTTAGAGAACTGGACGGAGAAGGATTTTTCTTCTCCGTTTGATAGCTCAGCCGGTAGCAGGGCCTTGGTTTCCAAAGCAAAGTGTTTGCTTTTCTAGTGGGCATTATTTGTTCTTGCTTCTTGTCACCAGGTGGTGCTCCAGTGCTGGCCAAATACTGCGGTAACCTGTTTCCAAAGCATGGTATCCTTTCGAAGCCATTGGTTCCTATCACCTTCGCTGCCTAGAGCTGCACTTTGGATTCCTTCCTGCCGTGGCCCTTCTTCGGGAACATTTAATGGACCCATCACGAGCTTTTCACGAACCACTTCACCATTTCTCCCACTAAACTGACTCGCTCCAAAGATTTGTGCAAGGACATTGTGTCCATCCTCTCTAGGGCATTTTTAATTGGCTCTGCACCCGCTCCAGGGGAGAATCCAGGTCTCTCTTGTTGCCCTAATGTGATTTTAGAGTATGGCATATTCCTTTCCTGATCTGATGTTCCATCTCCATTTCCTTGTGGACTGGGAGCAGGGGGAGAGGGGGCTTTCCAAGCATCAGTGAGCTGTTCCTTTGACTAGTCTGAATACCCGCTGGGTATGAGACATGCCTGGCATGCTCTGAGTGACTCCCTTCAGGATATTGTTCTCCCTCTTTGTTCCCAGAAAGAGAATCTGACTGGGGGAAAGTCTAGCGGTGCCAAGGGAATTTCTTTTGGTGCTGGAGAATTCCCTGAACAGCACCAACGGCCAGAGGAAGGATACCTGCTCTCCCTCTGTGATCTGGCTGGGTTGGCATCTGGGACTGACATGGTGATAGTCTGGTGTCCCTGCCCCAGTGAACACAACCCTCTCCTCTGGACACCCCCGGACTTCAAGGCCACATCAGCCAAATGCTTTGGGTTCTCTCTAAACCCAGATGGGAAACTACTGGGGCACGGTGCATTCTCTGTCTGTCCTAATAAACCTACTTCAGGGTCCCAGGAACATCCTTCTGAATATCGCAATCTACCTTGGTGAGACAGAAGACGATGTAGCTGGGAATTATACTCCTAGCCCCATGAATTGCTCTCTCCTTCCAAACATATCACTCGAATGATGTGGAATATTTCCTGTTTGCTTTGGGAGGGAGGACTATGTCATAAGCTGGAAAATTCTCTTCGGGAGCCCACAGGTTAATTTCATTACACGGTAGATCTCCCCCAAGGTGGGATAGATTGTCTGTAGGATACGGGAAGCAGGAGTGCTGCTCTGTTGGAGCACATGGGATGTACTGTGGGTTCCCATGTTGTCCAGCTGGGTTGTCTCCAGGCAAGGGCTGTGCATGGCCCCATTTTCATTGTCCAGGGTAAGACTCATGCCCTGGCTTATCACAGGGCTCACTTTGATAATAGCCGCTTCCTTGCCTCTGACTTGCCAGGAGAGGTTTTTTTGCCATCCCAAAATCTGCGCCTGGCATAAAGCGCCTCTCCCTTTTGACCATAGGAATAACAGTCAGGCCCAACAAGGTACCTGATGGACACTTGGAGCCCTCGCACTGCCCCATTGTGCCTGCTTCAAAGACGCCTTCCACACCTCACCTTCTGGACAGGGAAAACCTTCTCTTTCAGGATAGGAAGAGTTAACTGCCTGTCTCTCCCAGTCACGCTGACTGGATACCGGCTCAGACAAGTGTCTCCTTGTATCTAAAAAGACACCCCGAGGGGATGGCTGGCTTGTCAGCTGCATCCCAGAACCTGGGATTCAACCAGCATCTTCCCTTGGATGACTGGAGTTGTCAGTTGGCCATAGGCAGTAGAGCTGGGATCTGAAGAACTCCCTTCGGAAGCGGGGGGATTTGGCAAGATGGTGCATTTCACCACCAGCGTCAGGAAAAGGTATTTTCTCTCTCTGGCCAGAGGGCCTCTTTCCAGGGCATTGGAAAAACTCTGGAAGTCCCTTTGGGGGTTAGCGACGGGACACTCTGGAGGCTTCCTCTCCTATTGGATGGATGTAGGGAATTGTCTCCACGCCCAGGAGCTTTCCAGGACACTGAGTTTTCTGGGGGATGCTTAGGAGTGAACATGTTGTGCCTGGCACCTCCTTGTTCTGGTGGGCTTCTGTGTCTCTGAGAATACTCCCTGGGGCCGGCTGGATCATGCCCCGAAGCTTGTTACCTGCCTGAAGGAAAGCCCTAAACAACCCTTAGGACTAGGAGTCTAGCTGCTGTGACCTGATGGGTTAGGCCCACTCTGTGGTGTTCTGCCCCATCCTGACCCTGAGACGTTGAACGGGACGTTGAAGGAGCCTCCTCTCGGGATTCTGGGAATTGACCTGGTTCCCTGTTGCACTGATGCCAATGTGGGGGGCATTCCCTCCCTGATCCCCACCCTTGGCTTGGGGCTCTGGGGGTGGCTGAGTCCATGGCAGGCCCGATGGAGCTAGCAGAGGGGTTGGTTGCAGGGCTCTCTGCTTTGGGCAATTCTTTCTCTGCTTTGGGTGGGTCATAGTCTCGTTCAAATATTTCTTCGGAGTACTAGGGGGATCGGTTGCAGAGCCGTGCAGAGAAGTGTCTGAAATAAGGATCGTGGGGTGTAGTGGGGCGGCTGCCCCTCTCCAGGAGAAGGAGTTCGAACAGCCCTGCAGACGGCTGTAGCTAGGGCTGTGGCTGGGAGCAAGCAGCTTCCAGGCTGATTGGGCAGAGCAGCCACAGCTGTGGCTGGGTCCATCAGGGCCCAGCTGGCCCTGATAAAAGGGCCCAGAGTTTGGTGCAGAGAGCCTCCTTCTCTAGCTGAGGAAGCTGACTGGCCTGGCTGCTGGGGAAGCTTGAGCAAGGTACCTAGAGGGAAGCAGGGCTGGGGCAAGGCAAGAGGAGCTGGGGGACCTCTGGCCTGGAAACCCCCAGGCTGCAGGGCCTAGGGGATGGCCCAACAAAGGGTTACTGGGGTCGCAGGGGGTAGCCCATGGCTACAGAAGCAGCAGGCCAAACCCTCCTTGCCGGTGATGAATGACAATGATACTGCAGTCTCCCCAGAGAACGGGGACAAGTGGTGACTGGCAGTTGCCTAGACTGAGGCAAGGTGGGGATAGGAGGTGGGGGTTCCCCAGAGAGGGAAGACCCAGAGCTAGACAGTGGGGGTATTGCAAGGGTGCAGCACCCCAGGGAAGAGGGCACCGGGGTCCGGGGAGGGACATGGGGGCCGGGGCAAGCGGGACATCAGCCTGCAGAGGGCGCTCCAGAGGCTGGACGAGCTAATTCCCTGGACGACCAGCAGGAGGCGCCGTGAGGGTGAGTCGCCGCTCTGCTACATGGGGGGGAAAAAGAGAACAATTAATCACTGTAAAGTAATCACCGCCCAAGGGTGAAGAATAACAGTCCCGGCTGTTCCTGATACGTTGGTCTGGGTTCTAGGCAGGTTTCGACCACTGTCTGGTTTAACTGGGCAGACGCTCCAGGCAGCGGTGAGTCTTGGGGAGAGGCTATGGGGAGACTGTGTTCTGGGAGATGGACATCCAGAGAGTGGTTGCCCATGATGCATTGCAAAAGCCCGGGGGCTGGGAGGAGCAAGTTTTGGACTTATTACAGAAATCAAAATATTGGGTGTAAAACTACATAAATAAAGCCCATAGCTCCTTACTGATAGGAGATCCTCTACCACAGGGATGGGCAAACGTTTTGGCCCGAGAGCCACATGGCGGCTCAGAATTGTGCGGAGGGCCGAGTAGGGAAGGCTGTCCCTCCCCAAACAGTCTGGCCCTGCCCCCTATCTGACCCCCACCCACTTCCCTGGCTGCCCCCCTCAGAAACCTGACCCATCCAACCCCCTCCCCTGTGCTCCTTGTCCCTTGATCGCCCCCTCTGGAGACCTCTGCACTCTAACTGCCCCACACCAGGAACCTACCCCCTATCTAGGCCCCCCTGCTCTTTCTTCCCTGACTGCCCCCTCCCGAGCCCCACCACCCTAACCACCACCACCCCCGACCCACCCCCCATCTAAGCCCCCCTGCTCTTTGTTCCCTGACTGACTCCTCCCTAGACCCCCGACCCTAACCACCACCACTCACCCCCAACCCCACCATCTAAGCCTCACCCCCTTACTTACCTTGCTCAGCTGGGTGCTCCAGCCGGCATGGGGTCCCCTCAGCTTGTCACACTCATCCCGGTGCCCTAGCCCAGGGATGCGGGGTCCTGTGGCTTGCGGCGCTCCACCGGGGTGGGGCCTGCAGCTCAAGGTGCTCCGCCTGGCGCCCCGGCCCAGGGGTGCGGGGTCCTGAGGCTCGCGGCGCTGTGCCCGGTGTGGGGCCCTGCGGCAAGCCGCGCTCGGCCCGCCCCCGGCCCTGGAGCGCAGAGCTCTGCAGCTCCCCACGCTCAGTCGGCCCTGGAACACGGGGCCCTGCAGAGCCCCGGTGAGCGCGGGACCACTGGCACCACGCCTCCCCGGGACTGGATAAAAATGGCCGGCGGGCTGCATGTGGCCCACGGGCTATAGTTTGCTCACCCCTGGTCTAAGCTGTATAATGAATCTGCTGGATCGTTCAGCCGGCACAACTCCATTGCACGACATGCCTCAAGAATGGCACTCTTTGCAATGGGAGCTGTAAATATCAATAGAGCGGGGCCCAGACAATGGCACCCCGCTACACACATTGTTCGATTACAATGTCAGAAAAGTTTGGAATCTCCAATTCTGCTCAACAGGGGCTGGCAGCCTGGGGTGATGGATTAAAGTTCAAACCAGGCACATCCCTGGAGTCATTTTACAATTTCTTTAGGACTTGAGGCCCGATTGCAAATACAGCAGACATCTTACTATGTTGTGGCCTTTTCTTAAGTGTATACACGTGTGTGTGACTGTATTAGTCACTGATCATGTTTGTCTGGCTGGGGGCAGTGCAAGCATGAACAGCAAATGGAAATCATAGGGCAGGATCTGGTAAAAATTCTATTCTCCCAGCCAGGGCCAGGCTGAAATTGTCTTTATGCACCTTTCTGATGCAAGGTGAGAGTTTAGCTGAGTGCATTTCAGATGACAGGGAGCTCCCTCCACATGCCGGTCCTTCAGTCCATGCGAACGATGCTTTATTGGAGTTATTTTTACTTTAAAATAACAAGACACACTTAGCTGGCTCATTAAAAGTTTGTCACGCGACACCTAATTATCAGTGCAATAAACCCAGACATAGTGAGACCTGGTGCCTGGGTTACACATACTCACAATTTTAATTAAACAGTTTGTGGTGCTGAATGTCTTTCGGTTCTCTAAAGCGGTGGGGTTAATGAATAATAACAATTATCTGATGCCGAGTCAGTTTTATACACATGGGCACTCCCCCAGCGCCTGAAATTGTACTGATACAAAGAAAACTGATAGTAATGAACAGCAGGATTTAGTTTATTAACCATTAACTTGTTTAGGTAGGTGATTTTTTTCCAGTTAAGATTAAAAAGCAATTTCCATTGCTGCATACATTGATTAGCATCTTTAATGCTCTGTTCCTCAGACTAGTAGAGCTCTTTGCCAGTGCACCAGGCATAGCAAATATATGAACAATACAGAAGTGATGTGTTTCTTCAAGACATTCAGGGCTCTTGGAAATGCCAGGCATCTTGCATGAACAGTGGCTGTTTGGCCTCGTTCCCTGCCTTGAGCATATGTTGGGCATTGGGGGCATGGCTGGATCCCCAGCAGCTTCTTGCTGGACACCCAGAGTCAGTGTGCTCTTGCCACCAAAGGGCATGAAGCTATCAGAGGGAGCTTGGGTTACTTCACAGCTGGAGTTAGCCCCTGAAGATCCTCTGTTCTGAGCTGCAGGTTCACCACCCGGGCATGGCAAATTGTTGTTGCCTTCTTGGCCCACTGGGGTCCCCTCTGGAAGGATGACAGCAATTCCAGGACCTGACGGATTAACTCCAGGAATTGGGGAGACTCCTGGGGGAATCAAGTGGAAACCTCCCTGGACTGCTGGTTTGAGTGCTGTGGCTGGTGAATCATCCTCCCTGAAGGACTGAGTTTTGCGGCATCCCCCAAATCCGGTGCCCAGGCCTACAAAACGAAGAGCCAAGGCCCCATACATAGGCACACCTCCTCTGCCTCTCTGAAAAACCCATGTTGTTCCACCACATTCCCATCATCATGGTTAGTCAGACTTGCCCCAGCAGTGCGGGAAGCAGCTTTACTTAGACAAAAGCCTCGATATCCGTGTGGTTTTCATGGAGATAGTGAAACCTGCTTGCTCGACAGCCCTCTAGTTACTGAGCTGGTAGAAGCAACAGATATCCATGTCACACAGCCACATGGATATCTGTCTATCTGTCTATCTGTCTGTCTTCTGTCTACTAATTCTTCACACTTATTAGTGGGGCTTTTTTCATTAAGGCATGGGACAGTCGTATATTCCATCCTCCTATACTTCTAATCAGATCAGTTTATGGATCTTCTGAGCTTGCTATGCCAAGTCAAACAGGGGGACCCTTCAAGAAACTTACAAAGCATGGATCAGTCTAGACAAGTGCACATAGTACTCTGCTGTTGTTAAACACGTTGGCTGAGATTTTTAAAGCTGCATAAGGGAGTTGAATGCCCAGTTGCCATTAAATATTAGGGGGAATCGGGGATCCAGATCCCTTTAATGGCTTTGCCAGTCTCCACCTTTCATTTATATGTTCTTCAACTGTAATAGTTCAATTAATGTTTTTCTTGGATTGAGTGGAAAAAGAGAGAGAGATTTACTCCTTGTTTTGCTATATAGGGCACATAATACAGCCCAGGGTAAAGCTAGACATAAAAGAAAGTAATCATTAAAAAAAGTACTGTAGTCTGCTTGAAGAAAAAAACATTATAATAAGACAGCTGTACAGGAGCAAAGAATGAATTGTGGGGTGGAGACAGGAAGAAACTTCCTGCTGGTTGTTTCTTTGGGTCCTGCTGAGCGGGTTGATCTATAATTGGACACATCTTTACCAAAAGAAAAAAGGCAAACAATATTGCAGTGCACCACAAGACAAAATGGTAGCTAATACAATTGCTCTGATACATGCAAGAAAGATACACAAAGAATGAGGACTGTATCGTAGATACCTTGGTAACAAACAAACAAACATTCGAACTCATCTAGCAAACAGAAGGGAATTTATGTCATGCGTTGAAAATGGATATTTTGCACACGTTCTTTTGAATTTCGGTTTTGCTGTTCGAGATCTAGCACAGAAGGAGGCAGATCCCCTCTGGTCAGAGCTCCCAAACAGTGATATGACAATTTACACCAGTGAAGGATCTGCCTCTAAGCCTTTGGTACATGTTCTGATTAACAGGAAAGATATCAAATAAAAATCTACACTTACGTCCTGACCCCGTTGCTCTGAATACTCTATTGCTGGTAACTGCAATATAATAATACAAACACTGCACAATTAATAAAATAGACCTTAAATGTTACATTTTAGTAAGGACTGAACTAAGCTGACCAAGGCAATGAAAAAGAAGGTTTCACTATACATTACACCAGCCAAATAAGTTTGGCCTGACTAAAGCCCCTCTGCCTATAGGGATAGGGGGTTTGCTACGTGACCTTCCTCCACACTATGAGCTTCTGTCATCCTGTATTCCTTTATTCCCTGAAATAAGGCAACAACAGCAGTTCCAGAATGATATCCTGGGAAGAGTTCAGACTGGGCAGTGATGGTATTATCAGAAGTATGGCCCTCTGGAGGCCAAAACCTCTGACTTTTGGATTCCAATCTGGGCCTTTTCCAATTTACAGGCTGCCACCTGAGCTGGTGTAAATCAGCATGGTCTATAAAAGTCGATGGAGCCACACTGATGTACAGTGGCTGAGAATCTGGCCCTGGTACTTTTCCCCAAAGTTGAATGTTTTAATTAGGTTATGTAGAGGAGCGTTTCAAGTGAAGAAGGGGATTGGCACCTTTGTATCAGGTTACACCCCAGATTCCTTCAGTCCCCTCATTTACCCCTCATGTCCAACCTGCCCACTTCATCACTCCCAACATAGGCACATAACAAGGAGCCTGATTTTCAGTGGTGCTGAGCCTCCAACTGCTCCCCGTACAGTTGGAAATAAATATTGACTGGTTTCATTTTTACCTAGGTACATCCAAATGATTAAATACTGGGCAGGGCCTTATCCAAAGCCTAATAAAGTCAATGGGAAGACTCCCATTGACTTCAGTGGGCTTTGGATCAGGCAGTAGATGCCTATGGAAATGGCCTGTTACCTGCCAGCTAGAACCAGCTGTTCTTGGACTCCCAGCAGTTCTCCTTGCTTGCCGTGATGGCTGTCCCTGCTGGACGTGGTTGGCTCACTTCATTCTGCGGCCTTGCCTTGAGTTGGTTGGGGGAAAGGATTTTGTGCTTGTTGCGGTTAAAGAGTCGCCTGATAGCGGAGGTGAAGGGTACCCGGGCCAGGCGTATTCAGAGTCCTGCAGAGAGATGGAAGGAGGCGTAGCCATATTGGGAGGGATGACAGCGTCTTAATAAATGATGTCACAAATGGAGCATTCTTCTAAATCAAGAGCATCGTTACAGAAATATCATGGCGTCAGCAAACGAAAAAACCAAGAGATCAGCAATGCTGCCTGGAGAGGTCATGTTGAGAATTGTCCCAAGGTCGCTGATTGCATTTGGCAATGTTTATAGCAGTGGTCCTTAGCTTCCTCATAGCGTGATCCTTTATTACAACTGAATAAAATGTCGAGCCCCTCTTGCTATAGATTTCAGGATCCCACGCTCACCTAGCCATGGAGAAAAGGTGTGGTCACACACCCATAAATGGACAACCTACGGTTTATAGCACTGAATCATCCTACACTTAATCTGTATTAGAGTAATTACTCTAATCCCTATTCCCAGGCATCATTATAATGCGGACTTTAAAGTCTTGGTCCTGCTTCAGAGCAGCGGGTTGGACTAGATAGCCTGTCAAGATCCTTTCCAGAGTCTACGCGATAACACGCTGTCTGTCAAATAATGTGACAGAACATAATCATGGTTTTCTGCAATCTTAGATTCACATTTATATATGAGTAGGGTTAGAAGGATTAAACTTTTGTAAGTAAATGTTGATTTCACTTCACACAGGATAAAATAAATATTTCCATAGATGATAATTGATGTTTACAGATAGGCAAAGTAAGAAAAATGCTGCTTGAGAACTTATTAGAGTTTGATTTAAGGATACTTATTCTGTATATGTGGATGTGATGTTGGCAATTTGTGTTTTAATGGTTATAAAGCTTTAACTTTTTGAGTCTCACATCTACGGTCATTAAATAATTATCTGATTCCCCCGTTGTCTTCCCGCCCCTCCCCCCCACAATTTACCACAACTGTGCAAATTTAAATGGCTAAAAATTGGAAAAAATGCTTAAAAATAAACATAGATATTATGCATCAAAATTATTTCAAAAAAGCGAATTTGGTCAAGCCTACATATAGATGGCAGAGTCAAGATTGTGTGTTCCGCCCCCCAATTTCCCATTTCCTGATTTAGACTGTTTAATTCTGCATCCTTAACACTGAAGTGACATATTGTCATGTTTTACAATTACACTGAAAAGAAAAATATGTATTTCTCTATAAAAGGCCTTATCCATCTAAAGTATTTCTGTGCCTTCCGATTACCATAGTATCTGAGTGCCTCACAATCTTTAATGTATTTATCCTCATAACTCCCCTCTGAGACAGGGCAGTGCTTTTATTCCCATTGTACAGATGGGAAACTGAGGCACAGAACAGCTAAGTGACTTGGCCAAGGTCATTCAGGGAACTGAACCTGAGTGCCCTGAGTCTGAGAATTAGGGACTGGACTAACCACTAACTCTAGCCACTTCCCCTCCAGTATTTTCTGAGTCTTTCAAAGGTGCTCAGAGAAGTTTGGCATCCAACTCAAAGGAATTTGATCACCTAACTCCCTTAGGCATTTTTGGAAGATTCCACCTAGCCTTATTAAACTGTGCCTTCATAGTCTGTTTCCTCTAGACAATAAAGGGCAGGAGCAGGGATACCTCAGTGGTTTGAGCATTGGCCTGCTAAACCCAGGGTTGTGGGCTCAATCCTTGAGGGGGCCATAGGGATATGGGGTAAAAATTTGTTGGATGATTTAATTGGGGATTGGTCCTGCTTTGAGCAGGGGGCTGGACTAGATGATCTCCTGAGGTCCCTTCCAACTCTGATATTCTGTGACATTCAGTGGAACACAGGGTACCTTTAGTCCCTTATGTCTGCTACCATGCCTCTGCAAATGACTCATTTTGGATGCTTCAAAGTAAGGCTTAAGCCCATAATGCACTTCACCTTCCTGAGCCCTGATTGAGTCACTGAGTGCAGTTTCTGGAGTCGTGACTGGTTGACAATAGCAACAAGAGCTCTCATGTGGTCTTTGCATCCATGGGGATGAACAGTGTGGTGGCAGGAGCCCATGCAGCCAAAATGAATTAAATGGTTCACCATAGTTGTACCGAGTATACAGTACTCAGCAGAGGGTTTATTTTCTGTAGTACTATGCTGATTTCAGTGACACTAACAGATTTTCTTAAGCGATGCTTCTTAAGTACCATGTTATGATTCCCCTGAACTAAATCTTGATGGAGTTCAGGTTGCAAATATATACCAACAATGTAAGGGTCAGGGAATGTAAGAAAAAGAAGAAAGTTTCTCAGAAACAAAGATTTGAAAGCCAGTAACTGTTCAGTAAAAGTAAAAATATTGGAAAATATAGCAGGAAAGTTATTGTACTTGAAATAACCTTAACTCTGCCCGCTGTCACTTCCATCTACTCTTCTCCCAAATACATGAGGATCCTGCTGCTTGCACCTGGAATACCTTCTACACTGAAAATAAATAATACACCCCTATTGTACAGGGCACACAAATATCAAGCACATATATCCACACAACCACAACTGCCTCTTTGGGCAAGGCAGAAAAATGTTCATTTTAACTCTTCTACTTCACACTGATCCAAAAACATATCCAATCCTGACCCTTTTCCCCACATCCCTCCTAGCTAGCATCGGAACTTGTACACCCATTTTAACCTTTTAAGACTCAAAATGATGTTCCTTTGGCTGCAAAGATCTTAAATATTAAATACACTCATGATTCAGTCGCCTAGTCTTTATTATGTAAGCTGGGAGGCAATGTATAGGATTTGTCTGCAGATTTCCTACAGTCCCTATGAAATCTTCCAAAGCATATGGGATTTAAGATGTGAGGCTGCTGATGGTATTTGTCACAGAGTAAGAGTAGATGCAGAGTGGCAGGAATATAGGGCCAAATTTTCCTAAAATTTGGTCAAATCACTATTTTACCATCTGTGGATGCATCCACAGTTCACGAACTTAACAAGCTCCTTCTTAAAACTAGTTGGGTTGCGTGTCCCTGTGATGTGGTGAGCTCCCCACTCTGACCCTGCAAGTGCTGCATTAGTCCAGGTGGGCCCAATGAGCTAATTAGGCTGTAAGCAGGGGAGCTTTAGGTTGGAGGCAGCTAATTAAGGAGACACTCACCTGTGAGGGACAGGCGGGGCTTCGAGCAAAGACAGGAAATTGGCAGCAGATGGGGTTGCTGGGGAAGGCTGCAGTCCCTCCCCAAGAAGAGGGAGTGAAGAGAACAGGAAATCCAGCGGCTTGGGGAGGGCCAGTATAGAAGCAGCTTAGGGAAAGGTAGCAAGATGCAGGGAACAGACCTTGGCCGCTTTGTAGGAGGTTCCCGACCTGGAACCTGGAGTAAAGGGTGGGCCCAGGTTCCCCTGCCGATCACTACAGCAGTGACACTGTGAAGCAGAAGGCTGCCTGAGAGCAGGGAGGAAAGTGTCTCTATGGTTTGACTGATTTCTTCAGTTTCAGCTTCTGGACTCTTTAGATACTGTTCAGTCAATGGAATGGGTGCAAACAGCTAAACAAAATGGAAAAAAAACATGTAACTAGTGTAGGAAACTCTTGCAATTTTTCTTTTGAGGGTTATATATTTTAAAACGCAAAGGATGCAGAGATAGTTCTTAAATGAGCACACTTTATTAACAAGGAATAGACTGCTACCGAGTCTCTTCTGCAAATAGATTATCTGAAATGTAGAGAAATAAAACCACTAGGAGCCAGATTTCCCAAGCAGTTCAGCATCTGGTAGCTCCTACCAAGAACAATAGGGGATGCTGAGTGCTTCTGAAAATCTGGTGCTAGATATTGATTTTAAACAGCTGTTCTCTTGTCAGTATAATCCCAGGTGTACAATGTGTGTGGCATAATCACACCGGATTCCATGCATGGAATCCAAACAGAATGACAGATTGATTGTTTGATATCTTATGCTAGTGAACAGCTTATAGTTTGATAGACTGATATGACTTACTAGCAGAGCAAAGCCTGTGTCTAGGAGGCATAAAATCATCCTCCAGTCATTCATATTTCAGAGATCTATCAGGAACAGAAATAGGAATAGGAGAATTGCGGATTAGTTTTAAAAAGCTCCTGGAAATTAAATAGTGTGTAGTGAATCAACAACTTATTCGAATGCCATATTCCTTGAAAATCCTCTTCACTTCCAGTCCCTGAAATTCTGTGGAGTGCTGAAATCCACCGTAAGATTACAGGCTGTAATGCACCTTTTATGGGAACGCAGGTATAATTTGGTTTATATTGAAACACACAAAGGAACAACATGAAATTTCAGAGTTTGCTGACTGATGATAAAATGTACCTTTGTGCTGTTTACAGAATTATTTTTTATCTCTAATCCTCTACTCTGCTTTTTTTGCCTTCAAACATTTAAGTGTCATGGAAGATACAGATTAATCCAATGACCTTCTTCTTGCTGTGAAAACCTGTAGCTATCTAAATAAACCAGAGCTCTATCTACACGCATGATAATCGTTTTCCTAACTATACATCTTCAAAATGAAGGCTCGGAGTAAACAAAGACCAATCTGGTGAATAGGAGACATGCAGACCTACAAATTTAATTCCCCAAAGGACAGGTAATCACTGATGTTCTGTCCCAAGCTGAGGGCAAATTTGCTGATAGCAGAAGCCAGTTTGGGCCAGCTTAGTGCACTAAATGAAAACAGTAGTCCCAATGAATCAACATCCAACCATGTCTGCTCTAGGTCAGTAAAATGAACGTTAACATCTGTGATGAATGTTACCTGAATTGCTCTTCCAGAATCTGATGATGAAAGTAGAGGAATCTTCACGAGATAAAGACTTCGTGTTTTGTGGCAGAACACAGGGGTCTTCAATGAAATTGAAAGGCAGTTAATGTAGAGCAGATGAAAATCAATATGTCTTTACAACAGCAAATAGCCCATAAGAGATCACCAAGGCCTGGGCTACACAAGGGGAGGAAGGTGTTGACCAAAGATACGCAACTTCAGCTAAGTCGGCGTATCTTAGGGCAACTTACTTGGCCGTCCACATAGCGGCGAGTTGACCGCTGCCGCTCCCCCGTCAACTCCACTTCCGCCTCTTGCAGACGTGGAGTTCCAGAGTTGACGGGGAGTGAGCTCAGAGATCGATTTATCACATCTACAGTAGACGTGATAAATCGATCCCCTATAGATAAATCACTGCCTGCCAATCCGGCGGGTAGTGAAGACGTACGCTGGTACTTAAAAAGATTCTTTTATAAAAGATGAAACATTTCTAAGGCTAATGAGAACATTCACAGTGGTGAGGATGCCAGTTGTTTTTAGAAGGAAGACAAACCCTTATGCATCCAATCTCTAAAGCCTAGAAAGAAATTTCCTCTGTGGCTATTCCATTATTGTCCGCTGTGGAGCTTCTTGTACCTCTCTGAAGCAGCTCATTCTGGCAACAGTCAGAGACAAGATGCCATATCATCCACTCCGGCAGTTCTCCTGTTCATATGTTGTACTGAGTTTTCTTTTCCGCACATATTCTAAAATAAAGTGGTTATTTACCATGTCCTCAGAGCCTGGCATAGCTCCCCAGAGCCCAACCAAGAAACACAAAACCAGAGTTAGTAAAAATGGGGATTAAGGCACAGAAATTTTCTTTTCACCTTTAAAAGATGTGAAAATCTGAACAGTTCCACTAAGTGAGCCACAATGGATTCTTCCTTTTTACCATAGGGGCCAGGAAGACATTCAGAATTAAAATCAGGACCTAGGAGTACATTAGAAAAATTGCATTGGCTTAACGAAATCAATTTGAAATTGATCTTGTTAGACCAATGCAACTCCCTTAAACGTGATGCACTTAAACTGATTAAATCAGTTTAACTTGATTCTGTAACTTTCCTGCAAATGTTATACCAATTACAACAAAAGATAAAACAGTTCAATGGCATCTACGTTGGGGGTTTGTACTAGCTTAATGGGTTTGACTTTGAAATCAATATAGTTAAATAGGTGCAATTTTTCTAATAGATAAGCCCTTAGTTAGCTCTGAATTCTCTCTTCTCAGTAGCCTTGGAACTGATAAGGAACTTACTGGTATTATCCAAATCAAACCAAATCCAAGGCATCTTTAGGAGAAAGTGGAACCTCTGCAGGATTGTGTATTTAAACTAGAACTGAGCAAGCAGCCAGAAAAGCAAGCTACTAATTGCAATTTCTGAGCTGATCTCTGACTTGCTCCTTTCATGCTCCTCTTGGTTTGCTTGGCTACATACATCTGCATGAAGTGGGTTTTGTGTGTATAAACACTTGGATTGGCTGAGGTCTGTGGAAAATACATGTATTCTCATGCAAACGGTTATCGGATAAATACGGGTGTTTGCTGGATGCTCTGGCAGAAATGCTGTGCATGGTGTGTTCTCTCACACACAGTACCCAGATTGTTGGGACCTGAATGTCACAGGAAAGGTCATTTGATCTTTATCCTAGAAATCCTGCTGTTTTGCCCATTCTGAGGATGCCTGTTTCTTGGATGGGAACTTTCAAGTGTACATTGTAAAGAACTAGTAATGGTGGTTATGGCAGTAAAGCACATGATCTCAATTTCAATAGCACAAACAACTGGAAACCTTTTGAATGACAAGGATATTCTATATTATAGGACATAAAACATCCTCCTTACCTGTGGCCTCATTTGTGCTACTATAATTGGAAACATCTGCCTAAAAATAAACTGACTAAGCTGAGGTTATTGAGCCAAATTCAGTTAAATCTGTACAAGACTAAGATTGGACTTCACATTTATTTAGCCGCATGGATGTGATGTATTTGACTAAGGAATACGAAAAATATTTCATTGACTCAGTAAAAACATTTGAGCATATGTGGACTTTTGGAGCATCACAATATTTTGATTATATAAAAAACAATGATAAACTATTGGAGGAAAAACATGTGGCTGAAATTTTGATCTGTCTCTCCCTCTCCATATTCTTGCCCCACCAACAAAAATCATGGTGGGGAGACAAGGAAATGGAACCCCTTGATTTTAAAGTGTTATTTGCTGCCGAGTTAATAATTGATTTAATTTTTGCTTGTTTTTTTTTGTTCCGGGGCCATACTAAAAAGTCTATCCAAAAATGGTTTGTATTCAACCAAAACGGATTTTTTTTCTTGCTGAAACAAATGAACAACAAATTTTGCTTTAAGTCTAAACAATTTTTTCAGTGTTTCATTGTATATCAGAGCAGGGAGAGAGAAGTGTTTACCTTTTTATATAAAAATAATTCAATTTCGAAACAAAGTACCACTCTCTTCCCCAAGGCCCCGCCCCCACTCACTACCTTCCCTCTCCCTCGGTCCCCATTTTCAGTGGGCTAGGGCAGGGGGTTCAGGTGCAGGAGGAGTTGAGGGATCTGGCTGAGGGTGAGGCTAGGTATGAGGAGTTCGGGGTGTAGGAGAGGGCTCCAGGGTGGGGCTGAGAGATTCAGAATATGGGGGGCTGTGGGTCTTTAAGGCATGGAGATGGAGTGAGGGTTATGGGCTCTGGGTTGAGGGTTGCAGGCTCTGGGGTGGGACCAGGGATGAGGGGTTTGCGGTGTTAGAGGGGGCTCTGGTTTGGGGGGGGCTTTGGGCTAGGGGTGCAGAGTTGGTGCTCGGGGGGACTGTGGCAGTGTGCAGAGCTCCGTGGGAATGTCCACCATCTAGGGGCCAGACCTGCTGGCCACTTCCGGAGTGCAGGGCAGTGCCAGGACAGGTAGGGAGTAACCTGCCTTAGCCCTGCAGCACCTCCGACCGGACCTTTAGCGACTGACCGGAGCCACTGGGGTCCCTTTTTGACTGGGCGTTCCAGTCAAAAACCAGATGCCCAGCAACCATCCCCAGCTCTAGTGCCAGCTGGATTTTCACTGCAACACTGAAGCACTTAGAGGAGAGGAAGTTAGTTGGGGGAGGAGGGATATCCCTCCCCTTCCTAACTACTCCTCATAAATTAAAAGAAACAATCTGCTTGAACCAGAGCTATAGTTTTAGGTTGACAGTTATTTTCAAGGCTCAATCAGTTTTCTTCTCGGGTGTATCATTTTTGGAGCTGTTTTTATGACACAGACGCTTACACTCAAAGACAGCTCCCATCTGGATATAATTTAGACGGCAAAATTACACTGAATTTCCACAGCACGGCACAGTAATGAAACAAAATAAATATTTTAACTAAAGCTGACATATTTTTGTAGCCGACCTGGGAGTGAGTAAGACATAGCAACAGTGTCACAAAAATGTTGGTCCCTTGCGATTTCATCAGGAAACATGTAAGCATTTGCTTAACTCTGAAATCAATAGGATGTGTTATGTGCTAAGTTACAATAATACCCAGCTCTTGTATAGCAGTTGACATCCCTAGATCTCCAAGTACTTAGCAAAGGAGGTTGGTATCATTACTCCATTTTACAGATGGGGAAACTGAGGCACAGAACAGCAAAGTGACTTGCTCAAGGTCACTCAGCAGGCCAGTGGCAGAGCTAGAACTCACATTTCCCAACTTGCAGTCAAGTGTGCACACAAGATCGGGACCAAAAGCTGCAGATCGAAGAGGTTCAGCAAGTGTAAGTAATGTCCAGAACTGGACCTTCTAGACAAAGCTAGTCGCCATTTTTCAAACTAAATATTTTTCACTTAAAAATGGTCTCTTCAGAAATAAAAATCCAATCACACTTTCATTTCCTCAAACTCTCTCCTTTCTCTTTTCATGAAAATTTAAATTTAACACTTTCAATTTTGCTCGTCACCTTTAGCTTTTCATTTTTGGGTTTGCATTTTTTCTAGGAGTTTTTGTATTGGTCCACTCACTCACCAGTGGGCAATACCAAAAGTAAAACTTTTGAAAAATGGATATTTTTTATTTAAAAACTGTGGGGGGGGGGAAATTGAATATATTATTTTGTTACACCTTTCTGTGGACACTCTGAAAACAAGAAGAAGAAGAAATGGAAGAAATATGTGAAGAAATATTTCTTCCATTCCCTATGGAAATATTCCATATGGAAGAAATATGGGGGGGATTAGAAATATTAAATGTTTGGGGTTTTTTAAGAAAAACAATGCATTTTCTAACATGAACTGGTTAATGTTTCTCATTAGTTACCACTCTGCTATTGCTTGAGGGAAGAACTCCACCAAGTTGTCTGGCCTGTGGATAGAAATAAATCCCCCTGTAGCAGAACATGGCTTAATAGAACTTTATTTGCATGTTAATTTCAGTCGTGTGTTTAAAGGATTCGATGGCTATCTAAAAGATTTGCTCTAGTTCAGGAACAAGTATTAGGCTTGATGTAGAAATTACTGGATGGGGTTCAATGTGGCGTGTTATTTTAAAGCTTAAGTGCCTTTGCCGAATAGAGATGATTTGCTGAATCAGTCTATATAACCCTTGTGATCTCCTTTGGCCCTGAATCTAGGGTCCCCTAATAGACAGCATCACTTCTGTAATTCAGCTAGGAACACAGTATTTGCTACAACAAATGTGTCAGCTAAGCTAGCAGGTTCCGTATCCTGCTTCTGGAAGTTAATGGAGAATCCAGATCTAAGTTCCAGTCCATTATTCTATCCAATTCGCCACTCTGCCTCTCAGTGACACGTTTCTGAATCACAGCGCTTGTGGACGGTATAGCTCTATGAGCAGACCATCTCTCTTGCCTAGCTACGATTGCTCCTACAGTACTACTGGGTTGCACGTGGGCTGGTTTTAAATATACCAAGTACTGAGGCCTGCCCTGAACCTCTGCCCTGGGGAGATTATTTCAAAACCTAATACTTCTCACTGTTGGGGAGATATTTTTAAATACTCAACCTAAATTTTTCTTTGCTTACCAAATCAAGCAAGCTGATCAACATGGTTAACTAAGAAGACAGAGTAAACACACATACTGGTATTAAGAATTGCTACCTTCTTCAAGAAACCAGTGTTACCCTTTCTCTCTTGTTTGATTTCTGAAGAACGCGGCCTATTATTCTGTATAATATGATCTCTGCATTGGCGAAGTAACTTACTTTGATCTCTCTGTTCCCAAGCAGCACCGTACCGACTGACTGATTCACCAGGCCCCAATGATTTCTGATGCGCTTCTCTCAATATCCCTGGCCGGTGGAGATTCCCACTTCCATTTAAACTGTGCTCTGAGAAACCAGTTAGACAGGAACCCATGTGAAGTTATTTGGGTTTCATTCATTGCCAAACACTTCATTAGTTGTGTTATTAGCCACAGATACCATTATGTCCCATAGTATCAGCGGGTATTTAGGAAAATCTCTTCTGAATGAAACAGACCCCAAAAAATCATGACCTAAACAAAATCAAGCCTGCATCCCCCAGCACTGATAAAGGATAGAATGTCAAAGGCCATACTCGTCCCCCACTTACACTAGAGAGAGGCAAAAAGTTTTGCAAGACATTTGTTCCCTGTGAATTGAATTGCATCTTGCTGGGGGAAAATGTTCAGTTTTGATTACATTATTCAATTTTCAGATTGGGAGAATCAGCGAAAAGTGGCAGCTGTATCTATAGATTAGGCTTTGGCATGATTTCACATAAATTGTAGTATCCATATATGTGCCATGTAGATGTATATAGCATTTTTCTTTTGAAATGTATTTTAACATGCTAAATTTTCTTTCAGTCAAAACTGTCAAATTTCTGTTTTCAACATTCCCAGTTTGAATTTTTTCAGAATTGCTTGTTTCATGAAAAAAATTGATACTGTGATTTTTTGTTCCTCGGTGGTGTAGAAAGTCATTTCTGTAGCATCTTGCCATGTATTGAGCAGCTCCAATTATAACAGTGAAACTCCATTGTGTTCTGTCAAAAATGTGACCCAGAGGGCCAGTCCTCATAGTCAAAATATGACACACTCAAAATTTTCTGAAGCCTGATTATAAAGGAGCTGAGAAATACACAGATCAATAGAAACATTTCTAGCATTATAAGGTAGATTCTGCTATCCTTACTCAAACTGAATTGGACCACGCTAGATCTTGGGCCACTATCCTTCATGACTTGTCCCTTTCTAAGATAGGCCAGCCTCTTCCATGAGCACAAACTCACCTTAAAAATTAAAGGAGGAACATGTTTAACTTTGTGCTGCTGCTCCTTCAACTATCTGCAGGCACCATATAGTACTCCCCGGGGCTCAGTGTTCTCTCTCTGTTGATCATGCTGCAATAAACAAGTGAGATTTTTAGGCGAGTGAGTCATTTGTCACACACAATCCACCAAAGTCTGGAGTTAGTTAACCAGCTGTAATAGTATAATTAGCTGTCTGCAGAGCGAGAACATCCAGGAGACTAAAACAAAATCCACAGCATCAGCAAAGCAGCAAACTCACTTAATTAGTTTGTAATGACTCAGAAGAGGATTTGAATGTTTGTGTCTAACTGTATTAACTACCCCCTGCAATTTTGTCACACCATCTGGGAGCAAAGAAACCAGAGTCATGGCTTACCACACATCATGGGTATGTCCTGTAGAAACAAGTGTTAAGGGAACACAACATTCACGTGATACTCTGTAATAAAGGGCAAGAACCACTAAACACTTTCAGTTCATAAAGTGAGAATGTATCTTGCATGCACCTTCAAAAATAGCCCTGGCTTGGACCTTTTATGGGTGATACCATGCAGTGAGAAATAAGAAGTCCTGGTTGAACCCAGCTCAACTTGCCTGTTCGGGTCAAACTTCCAGAATAAGGTTGGGGTGCATCAGTGGGGTGGCGAAGGACGTCTTGCATTGCTAGTGCCTATGCAGCAGAAAGGGCCTAGTCTAATGCCAGTTGAAGTCAATGGACCTTTGGATCACTAGTAGTTCTACAGAAGGAAGCCTTCCTTCAGGGCCTCATCCAAGGGTCAGTCTGATATCTTGTCGCATAGGGGAGGCCTAGAGGCAGCTAACATGAGAATTTGTCGCTAAGAGTCTGGAGTGATACAGGCCCAAAGAGCTAGTGAGCTGGGCAAACAGCATGGGAGAACAGAAGCCATCTGTAAAGATGTAGTGCTCTACTGACCTCTGTAGCAAAAGGAGAAGGGGGAAGGTGAAGTCAGCTCTCGCCAATTTAAAATGTTTCCTAGCTGCTTTAATATTGCGTCTTGCAGCCGAAAGTATTGTATGAAGTGTCAGATCCATAAATGTTCCCGTTATGAAAGTTGTGGGGATCAAAAAATAAGCGTCTAAGACATTTCAAAATCAACTGACTTTTAATTTCTTCCTTCTTTAAAAGCCAGGGCTGGCTGGAGTCCAAGACTGAGCTAGAAAAACTCCACGTGAAAGATTTGCGAGGTTTCATGTATATTTAAGGGAACGTGTCCCCTGTTTTAAATGGAAAAAAGCACTGGAAACTTTACTGTGGGACCATGAGACTACCTCCTTTTCCTACAAATTAGCCTTTTAGAAAGTGATGGGACTCTCAAAAGAGCTGAAGGGAGTTAGCCACACAACTCCCAGGGACAGTTAAAGGGACTTGGAAATCTGGCTGTAGTAAGGACTCACTGAATGCTGACAAATTCATAGCTGGGAACCAGCCTGGCTCTCCTGTGTGTTAGCAGAGTTAAATAGATCTTAAGTTGATAAGAATGTTAAAAGGAGGTTGCATGTATTGATCTATACTGGCATTAGAAAAGGTTCAGAGAAGGGCAACTAAGATAATTAGGGGTTTGGAACAGGTCCCATATGAGGAGAGATTAAAGAGGCTAGGACTTTTCAGCTTGGAAAAGAGGAGACTAAGGGGGGATATGATAGAGGTATATAAAATCATGAATGGTGTGGAGAAAGTGAATAAGGAAAAGTTATTTACTTGTTCCCATAATACAGGAACTTGGGGCCCCCAAGTGAAATTAATAGGCAGCAGGTTTAAAACAAATAAAAGGAAGTTCTTCTTCATACAGCGCACAGTCAACCTGTGGAACTCCTTGCCTGAGGAGGCTGTGAAGGCTAGGACTATGACAGGGTTTAAAAGAGAACTGGATAAACTCATGGAGGTTAAGTCCATTAATGGCTATTAGCCAGACTGGGTAAGGAATGGTGTCCCTAGCCTCTGTTTGTCAGAGGATGGTGATGGATGGCAAGAGAGAGATCACTTGATCTTTACCTGTTAGGTTCACTCCCTCTGGGGCACCTGGAATTGGCCACTGTCCGTAGACAGGATACTGGGCTGGACGGACCTTTGGTCTGACCCAGTACAGCCATTTTTACATTAAGTTCTTATCTCACTTATACAGTCTGTAGTTCGTGATATAAAGTTATACTCTGGTAGTGAAGACATACACTGTGTTAAAGCACTGCTGCAGCAGCACTTGAATACGGCTGTGTAGTCGCGGCACCAGCTCTGGGAGAGATCTCTCTCAGCGCTGTAAAAAACCCACCCCCGTGAGAGGAGTAGCTGCCAGCACTGTCTACAGCTGCCACTTTACAGTGCTGAAACTTTCTTGCTCCAGAGTGTGAAAACACACACACCCCCCAGAACAATGCAAGTTTCAGCACTGTAAAGTGGCAGTGTAGGCAAGGCCCGAGTATTTGCGTTGTAAACCTCTGTAACTGTAAAGAAACAACAAGGAGTCCTTGTGGCACCCTAGAGGCTAACAAATTTAGACTAACAAATCGTCGTTGATACAGACTAACACGGCTACCACTCTGAAACCTCTGTAATTATGTATCTTACCAAACAGGAAACAGGCATTAATTCATGTCAAGAATGTCCACCGAAACCAAACGGGCAATTGTGAAACGTCAAAGGACAAAGACTTTGCCTGCCTGCACCCATGAAGAGGACACAGGTACCAACACTTGTCCCATCATTGGAACTCTGGGGAAAGGGAATAAAAATCCCTGACCAGAAGGCATTGTCTATTGTGAATGTTGTCGTGATTTTTAATGTAAAGGACTATCTATCACAAAGGCATGCTTGGCTGGCAGGTAAGATAGACCAGAGTACTCAGGGGGACTGTCTGTGACTCCCTGTACAATCAGTTACAGTGCATAAGGAGTTCTCACTTGATACTTGGCTGGTGAAATCTAAGTATAAAACTCACAATCTTGTTGGCGTTTGTTACAAACCAGGGCGCAATCTTTCCTGCGGTTGGCACTCATGGTAGTGATCCACTCCAGACAGCTTGACAAATTCTATCTCAAATAAACAAGTGCTAGGTCATTGGTTTGACAGACAAATCTCAGAAGACTGAGAAGGGCCCTGCAGGTAAGCATTCAAACACTTGACTGCACATCCAAATGATCTGAACCAGCTGGAACTTTCAAATACACTCAATATTGGCACAAGTCTTTTCCCACTGAGATCAGATTTTACCCCTGAGTTCAGTGGGAGCAGAGTTAGATCATCTTTGGAAATCCCACCTGTTCTGTCTAGAGATTTTCTCTCTTTTTGGCAAGTGGCACTAAAATAGTTGAAACTACTGTTTCACTCAATACTCATTTTATAGGAGACATTTTCCTTTCACTTCCTTTTGTTCACCTGGATAGTTACAAATGCTTTTACTCTAAGCTTAAAGAGCCCTGGAATTCTTGGTCATGGCTTTTGTCTGTTTTGCAAAATGTAATAAATTGTCCTGTTCTAAAGTGGTGCAAACTCCAAGATCTCTCCAGTTTATCATGTGTGTTTTATTACACTGTGATTTCAGAACTGTAATTTAATGTCCAACTTCTTATTCTTTTTGGTGAATAGAACTGATGGTAAGTTTTTTGTGTTCAAAAATTGCCTTTTTAAAAAAATCAAAACTATCAATTATTTTTTTACAATTTTTCAGTATTTTAATCATTTTTAGCAAAATAGTTATCAATGTTTTTGTTTCTACTTAAAACTTTTTTTTGTAAAAGGAACATTATGATTGATGTTACATTAACTTTGATTACAAGTATCATGAACAACGATGTGAAAAATACAAAATAGGTCCAATTCACACTCCAAGAAATGAAAATAACTTTAATACATCTCAATTATTTTTTTATCATTTTCCCTCCAGCTCTGCCTGGACTCGATCCTGTCTCGACTGAAGTTACTGAATGGGGGAGGCAACCTAGTGAGAGATGATGTGAAAAAAGCTGAAGTACTCATTGCTTCCTTTTTTTTCGCCCTGGTCTTCACAGAAGGTCAGCTCCCAAACTGTTGCATTCAGCAGCACAGTATGGGCAGGAGGTGAGCAGCCATCAGTGGTGAAAGAACAGGTTAAGGACTATTTAGAAAAGCTGGACATACAAAAGTCCATGGGGATGGATCTAATGCATCCAAGGGTGCTGAGGGAGTTGGCTGATGTGATTGCAGAGCCATTGGCCATTATCTTTGAAAACTCATGGCAATTGGGAGAGGTCCCAGGCAACTAGAGGAAGGTAAATATAGTGCCCATCTTCTAAAAAGGGAAGGAGATTCTGGGAAACCACAGACTGGTCAGCCTCACCTCAGTCCCTGGAAAAATCTAGAAAGTTTAAGTGCCCAGCATATAAAGTTTTCAGTGCTGCGAAACATGCATCCGGCGTCAGGGGTTCTGTACGGCCCCTTGTCTCATCCGTTATATGGAGGCCGGATCTGGGACTTCCCTTGCCACCGGGTCCTAAAGCCTGAGCCCGGAAGTCTACACAGCAGTGAAACAGCCCTGCAACCTGAGCCTGGCGAGCCAAATCGGCTGGCGTTGGCCAGTTATGTCTTTGCTGTGTAGACATAACCTGTAGGACCTCACTTTGTCCTGCCTCTTCGCAAGCTAGAGGAGATGAAAAATTTAGTCATCTATGACCTGCTAGTTTTGCTGTGTCCTTTGTCCATCTTGTTCTGGGTATGACTTTTAGGGGACCTTACTGTTTGTTTATATCACAGTAGTGTTCCAGGGAGCCCCAGTCAAACTCAGGGCTTGTGGGGCTGTGTAAACACAAGGACAGGCCTTATCCTTACTTTAAGAAGCTGCTGATCTAAGAATTCAGAATCAGGTTTTACTTCCATCGTCTCTCCAGGGACACAAACCTGTTAGTTAAGGTCGTGTCTACACACCACACGGCACCAGCGCAACTGCACCGATGCAGCACGTGTGGTGAAGACGCTGCATGCTGACAGAAGAGCGCTCATAATAAAACCATCTCCACGAGTGGCAGAAGCTATGTCGGTGAGAGAAGCTCTCTAACTTATGTCGCTCAGGGGTGCTTTATTCACACTCCTGAGCAACATAAATTATCTTGGCATAAGCTGTTGTGTAGATATAGCCTTTGATATAACAGGGGTGTGTGTTCTGTTGTCCTTAAGCAATGACATGGTAGGGCATGAATGAGCAGAGTGTGAAGATCAAAGCTTTTTCCTGACACTAGGTCAAATAATTAGATTCCTAATTATGAATTTAGGAGCCTGACTTTAGCTTCTCAAAATCTTGGCCCAAGCCTACAAGCACCAAGGAGAACTTTTGAGCAGTGGGGATGGGACTTCAGAGGTGGTGGTATTGTATCTCCAAGCAAAAGTGTAATAGAACCTCGAATGACTCTACGGGGTACTCGATGCTCACAGCACTTATTGGGGAAGAGAATGGGATGATGAAAATCCGTGACAATAGCAGCCCCGGCCTCATCTGGGGCAGATATTTCTGTGGGAAAAATCCATATTGCTGTGGTGTTTAAACATTGTTGGGCTGCTTTGCTTTTAATTAGTTTTATTACAGAGAAGAATAGTAGGGAAGAAAGAGGAGGTGGGAGGAACATACCACAGCCATATACTTATTATTTGTGTTGCAGTAGCGATTAGAGGCCCCAGATGAGATCAGAGTCCCAGTGAGGGTACTAAGCCCTTTTGAAAATCTAGCTATTAGTCACTGAATGTTTGTTTGTTTGTTGCCAGAAAAGGTTGGTTTGTCAAAACTGAACTATTCCATGAGAACGTACCAGTTTTGAGGAAATGTTTGGAAAGGTTCTGCAAAAGCCCAACCTTAGAATATCAGGGTTGGAAGGGACCTCAGGAAATCATCTAGTCTAACCCCCTGCTCAAAGCAGAACCCACCCCCAACTAAATCATCCAACAGATTTTTGCCCCATATCCCTAAATGGCCCCTTCAAGGGTTGAACTCACAACCCTGGCTTTAAGAGGCCAAATGCAGCTGTCTAAAGCTATATATCTTCCCTAAGTAGGGAGCCACTCTTTGTTGTTCCTGGAGTCTGAAGATCAAAGGCCTGGGCTATGTAAAGGAAAGACTGACCTATATGGGTGCGGGGGGTGCTTGTTCTGAACTTGTAGGGCCAGAAAACCCCCTTGGTGAGGTTAGAAGGACTGACTCCTACCTGAGCCCTTGTTGGAGTTGGGGTGAGCTCTGGTAAGCTTATTAGCATGTATGGGGGTTCTTTAACTGTTTTTAATGTGTGTTCGCTGTAATGCTTCAGAGTAAGTGTGCTCGCTTAGATAGCGTTTGTGGCACCTCACAACTGTTAGCAAAAATGCTGTCCATAGCCTCTGGGGAGAAGAGAATGTGCAGACACTGGCCAATTTAGGCAGTCTGGCTTGCTGGGAATATCAATGTAGGCAGGGGATCCTACACTGTGATAAAATCCCCAGTCAGGATGGAGAGAGACACATGGGTCTCTATCCAAGAGAAGAGAAGACTGAGGAGCCGGGAGCCTAGAACAGGTGCCCTTGCTGGATCACGGAGGGGGAACACTTGTGCAGTTGCCCTGAACTGGGCAATGGCTGTATTTTAAAGAATCCTTAGGAACAAACCATCCCGATGTGTAGAAAGAATAATAAATATGGCAGGCGACCAGCTTGGCTTAACAGTGAAATCCTTGCTGATCTTAAATGCAAAAAAGAAGCTTACAAGAAGTGGAAGCTCGGACAAATGACCAGGGAGGAGTACAAATTATTGCTCAGGGATGCAGGAGTGAAATCAGGAAGGCCAAATCACACTTGAAGTTGCAGTTAGCAAGAGATGTTAAGAGTAATAAGAAGGGTTTCTTCAGGTATGTTAGCAACAAGAAGAAAGGGAACTGGGATTGTTTAGTCTGCAGAAGAGAAGAATGAGGGGGGATTTGATAGCTACTTTCAGCTAACTGAAGGGGGTTCCAAAGAGGATGGATCTAGACCAGGGGTAGGCAACCTGTGGCATGCAAGCTGATTTTCAGTGGCACTCACACTGCCCATGTTCTGGCCACCAGTCTGGAGGCTCTGAACATCAATAGTCTCTGAACATATTACGACATTTCTGATTCTGACATGGTCTTATTGCTCCCAAATTGCTATTTTATTTTAATTTTAAATGAAGCTTCTTAAACATTTTACAAACCTTATTTACTTTACATACAACAATAGTTTAGTTCTATATTATAGGCTTATAAAAGAGACTTTCTAAAAACATTAAAATGTATTACTGGCACACCAAACCTTAAATTAGAGTGAATAAATGAAGACTCGGCACATCATTTCTGAAAGGTTGCCAATCCCTGTTCTAGATTGTTCTCAGTGGTACCAGATGACAGAACAAGGAGTAATGGTCGCAAGTTGCAATGGGGAGGTCTAGGTTGGATATTAGGAAAAACTATTTCACTAGGAGAGTGGTGAAGCACTGGAATGGGTTACCTAGGGAGGTGGTGGAATCTCCTCCCTTAGAGATTTTTGAGGCCTGGCTTGACAAAGCCCTGGCTGGGATGATTTAGTTGGGGTTGGGCCTGCTTTGAGCAGGGAGTTGAACTAGATGACCTCCTGAGGTCCCTTCCAACCCTGATATTCTATGAACAATGACATACACCTCCTTGCTGCGGTGTAGACATACCCAATGCTGTCCTCTTCCAGTGATGGTTGGAGGTTACTCACCATTGGATCCTGGGTAGGACATCTCAGCCCTTTTTAATGATTGCACTTTGGTTTGGCTTTCCAAACATTTTCCCTGTGTTTTATCCTGTGTTTTCCTGAAGCACTGAATTGCATGTCCCAGTTAATTCTCAATATAACTCCCTGAGTGTCTGGAGCCCTGATTCAGGAATGGGACAGCTCGTGCTCCATGTGACACACATGCTTAGTTCCCTCACAGAATTAGGGCCTTGCTGAGGGAAGACGCTTCACAAATACAAGTATGGCTCTAATATTATTTCAACCGCATCAGAGCAGCTGGTAAGGGAGCAGGGCTGATCTGAAATGTTTAGGAGTCCTGGTCTATACAGGGCAGTCAGAGTGAGAGAGGCAGGATATAAAAATGCTTAAGCATGGGGCCATATATGAGTAAAATATTGACCCTACTTATTAGAAAGGACGGTGGCTTCGCTGGGAACTTCAGCACCACTGAAAAGCCGGTCTCTTTCCTTCAGGTGCCTGACTTTAGGAACATGGGTTCGGAAAAGTGGGCTCACTTTCTTGTTGCCTCTTGCTGTGATTTTTTTTTAGCTCAAATTGGAAGATTGTTCTGCCACAAATACATTTTATATGTTCTGAATCTTACCGGGCTTAGCTGTAAAGTAGTTGTTTGTGGGTGGGAGCCAAGCCTGACCCCCTAGGATCAGTAATTCTCCTCTTGTGTAATCTTTTATTAATCACATTATTGCCACACTGGGGAGCACAATTTTATCTTTGGTTTGTACCGGCACTGGGATAATGGAGTGGGATTATTTTTTCACTTGCTCTACTTACAGGTGAAAGAATTGGTTGTATTTTTGGCCGATGGCGTTGATCCCAGTGATGGTGCCGTGGCTTTTCCGTTGAAAACTGATGAGAAACTCTGTGTTCTTTAACAGATCCGTTCTTTTTGGCATGGAAAAATGTTGCTCAGCAACATCATTAGCAGGATTGTCTCTGAGAGGAAATCCCACTGTGAACGAGCTGCCGGTGCCTACGTGCACACTGTGCATAAGCAGCGGAGGCTGATCTCTCAGTCTGAACATTGCATTAGTTCCAGTTTTCTGTTTAATTTCTTTCCCCGCTTAAGGAGAGAGGGGGAAGGGCTGGGAAAAATGCTAGGTATTCTGCTTGTGAAGCCATAGCTCTTCCCTGGACCTGGCCGTGACCCCTCTCTGGTTCACGTGATAAGTTTAGGATTGTTCAAAGTACGCAGCATTGGCCAACTCTGCTCCCACTGAAGACAATGGGAGCTTTGCTGTTGACTTTAATGGGAGCAGAATTAGGCCAGTGCTGAGTGTTGTTGATAATACCATAAATTCTCTGAGCCAACAGGGATTTGTCTCATCTAGTCTGTGGTCCTGTTTTAACTAAGGCTGATTAATTGCCAACTAATTTGCATGGACTGACAAAATTGCAAGTGCTAGTCTAGACACTCCACAAAAATGTTTGTTTTGGAAAACAATCTAGGGTGTCCTGTGTTCTGAACAAACCCTCGCGGATCATCAGAGGCTGGTATTTTACAGCTGTGGTAGATAAAAGTGATTGCCAGTTACCTTGAGCAACTCAAACAAAAATGGGAACACAAACTCTTGCGCAGACCAACTCCAAAAATGTACCTAAGTAGCTGCAAATGCACCTAAGTGTGAATCTGCATATATTTCAATAGGAAGGTTGGGAGGCTGTATGGAGTATGGGAGACACTTTATGATATTGTTGATATCAATATTGTAAAAGTGCAATGAATCTTAGCAGATATACTGTGTATGATGTCATTGGACAAGTTATAATTCACTGAATATGGTTATCTTGTTCATATGTTTGTATCACCTTTGTATGGTGACTTATAGATATGGAGGGTATGTCTGTATTTCCAAACTTGTGCTGTGCATCTGGGTGACACCCACAGGCAGACTGGCGTCAGCACTGCCCAGCCAGCTTGATGGCCCATCAACGGGCATCAGCTGTACAATGAACTCATTGACTTGAACCTATGACTCAGCAAGGCATGCAGGGGATGCCTATAGACAGAACTGTAAGGCTTCCAGCTAGGCCATGTGCTAGGCAGCTCGTGCTTGAAACAAAGGAAATACAAGCTGCGTGGCAAAAGGCTGTAGGGGCTCGTCTACACTGGCACTTTATAGCGCTGCAACTTTCTCACCGTGGGGGAGGTGTGGAAAAACCACCCCCTGAGCACTGCAAGTTTCAGTGCTGTAACGTGCCAGGATAGACAGTGCACCAGCGTTGGAAGCTGCACTACCAGCTCAGGGAGCTATTCCCCTCGTGGAGGTGGGTTTTTTAGAGCGCCGGGAGCGCTTTCACATAGCCAGTAAAGACGTGCCCTACAAGGCAGCTGCATCTTCTCCATTTTGTCTTCAGTCCCTGCTTCTTACCCCTGGAGGAACTTTGCTACAAACTGAAGCGCTGAACAAAGGCCTGCATGACCCATCCGAGCTGTGGATGTGTTCCTGAGGGACTTTCAAACCAGCAAACTCACCAATACTGCTAAGAACTGGATATATGGACTTTAAAGTCTTTGTACGTTTGTGAGTGCTTTGCCATTCAACAAACTCTCGTCTTGTTCGTTCGTTCATTTTCTTCCTGACTCCGGCCTAGTGCTACCTCTGATCTCTATTCTCTAACCATCACCTCAACCTGACTCTTGCTTACTTAGCCCAGCTCTTGTAATTCCTCTGAGTCCTGCTCACCAACTACTGTCCCTGATATGCAGTCACCTGCCCAGCTGTCACTGCTAGGCCAGACTGCCCGGCCACTTGCAGGCCTCTAAGTACCTTTGTGGATCACAACCTTGGCTCCTAAGGTTGAATCCCTTTGCTTGAATCCCTTTCGAAAATGAGATGGACTCCTAAATCACTTAAGTATTGCTGCACTGAGTACAGCAGTGCCTAAATACCTTTAAAACCGTGAGCCATAGTTTCTATCAGAAATCTGTAAAATTGATTATAAGAGTACTTACCTTCTTGCCAAGGAGTGTTGTAAGGAGAAATAAGGGTTGTGGGCGCTAAGGTACTATAGTACTGAAGGCCATATAAGTACCTAGGATAGATCAAAATGGTAGTGTTTGCAAAAAGATACTGTACAGTGATATCTCATTTACCACTGCTACCCTCTGTACTTAGACTAGAAATGACTGGTACTTGTTTGGCAAATGTTCTCTTTGAAATGCAACCGCTGTACTTCCATGCTACGCTTGGAGCTCTTGAGTTAATCAAGTGGAAAAAGTGTCCCAAAATTTCTTAACTGGAGGGGAGTTGTTTTCAGAAGTGGAAAACTGGAAAATGGCCAAATTGATTTTTTTAATTATCTCCCTCAAATAAAAAATGGCTGGGCTGAAACCAAATATAAAGAATTTCACTCAAAAAAGAGTTTTTTGTGCTGAAATTTATACCCCCGTAATTAGGGATTTGTTAGAGACGTGCCTCTCCAGCTTTAACTATAGTGTTGTTACCGCAATAATATAAATGGTAATGTATAGGGATTTGACAGTCTGAGCAAATCCCCATTTTTACAACTTTAGGTAGGTAAACGTCCCATGTGTACAGTTAAGATACAGTAATTCTGTTGGCTTTATGAATATTATCCTCAGTTAGTCCTTTGTGATTATCACAGTTAGCAGATATCTTCTGATAATACACCAGAAACACGGCGCATTGTGTAACAACATGGCAAGCCTCTTTCACTAGCGCACAGAAAGTGACTTCCTTATCTAACCAGACATGATGTTTGAATCATATTTGTTTCAATAGAGTTGCTGTGAAGCTGAATATGTTCTGGAAAGGCTGTGAATTTTGGATATTTTCTTTAGAATTTGTATCCCTAACGGACTAATGAAAAGGATAAGAGGCAAATAACTCTAGATTACCAGTTCCCTGGTGAAGTTTGGGTTTGTTACCAAAGAGCTGTTCGGTGACCTATGTGAAAAGAGTTTGGGATTGATCCAAATTAGATCTGTGCAAAATATTTGGAGTGGAAGTTGCCTGGTTTTGTTACAAATACGAAACTTAGATCAGAGTTTGTTAAATAGCAGGGAAAGTCACATGTCCGTGACTCTGAGGTGTTAACACAATACAAGTAATTAATAATAAAGCCTGGAATAAGGACAGTGAGGATCTGGCTTCCATCACTAGTTCTGCCGCAGACTAGATCTGCCACTTAGGCCGAGATCCTGAAAGGTATTTAGATACCTAACTCCCAATTGGGACCCTCTGGGACCTGGCCCTTGTAACTGTAAGCTCTTGAATACTTCCATTGATTTAAATGGGACTTTTTACGTACTTAAGCGTGTGCTAAAGTGCTTTGCTGGATCAGCTTTGCTTTGCACGCCCCTTTCGTGCGTCAGTTTTCCTATCAGCAAAATGAGGATGTTAATGCTTTTCTCCTCACAGTGTGGTGTGAGGATTAATTATTTATTGCATGTAAAGTGCTTTGAGAGGCTTGGATGGTGGGTGAAATAGAAGTGCAGATTAGTATTTTATTTTGCTAACATTCATTAATCCAAGTGACCCTGATCCGATTTATGGCTTTGCTTTGAAATCATCCCAAATTCACCGCTGTTGGGGGTGGGGCTGTGAAGAAAGAGGTGCAACATGCCACTCTGGAAAAGACTAATTTTAAATGTATTTCCATTTTATGCTACATTTGCAACTTTGTAGGTAGATCGGAGCTGATCTGATTCTGGTTAAAATAGATGCAACCAAGAAGGTCAGCAGTGTCCATCAGACATTCTGACCCCAAAAAGAATGGGAGTAGCAATGTGTTTGTGATAATTCCACAATTTATAGTTGAGAAAATGACTGAGGAAATGCATTGCGGAAGCCCTGATCCTGGAAGGACTAAATGGAAGAGGAGTATGTGATTGCTTTGAAAAAGTCATTGACCACAGGCGTTCAGGCCTGTAGTTGAACTAAGACTCTCCCAGATGTTATGTAAACTTTGTAGATCTGAGTGGCGAGTGTCAGAATTGTGTCACTCCCACAGTGAAGAGGGAAGATTTGCCCTTTACTACTGAATCAAATGACGCCATTTGTTTGGCCATAGGACCTGTTGGTGAATTTTCAGCTCCTCTCTTTTGGGGTCCTTCTTGGGTATCCCGATGCTACACGGACTAGGAAGTTTCCATGTGAAAAGTGCTCCATTAGGCTCAGGATCACTTTACACATGCAGAGAAGCTGGCTAAGATTTTTAAGATTTTTTTTCCTCCCAGTGATTAGCGGTTCGTGTTTTTTCACTTCTCCATCCAAGGCCCATTGGAGTCCAGGAGAATCTCTGGATCAGACCCAGATTTTTAAAAGCTACATCTGGAGGTTGAATTTAAGTATTTTTTAAAAAAATAAAGTCCTGTGTATATTATCTGTAAATTTAAATGTTGCTATTATGGGACATTTGGGGTATGTTTACTCATTTAAAAAAAAACAGGTACCAGGAAGATTAAAGATACTTGAATGACTTCCATGTTTCAGGGGACAGATCCCACTTAGGTTTTGAACTCCACCTGTGGCAGAGTTTTATGCAGTAAGTAAGAAAGTCATTGCATTAAACTCCCTGAAACACCTGAAATATTGCCTATCCTCAGCATTCAAAAATCATGAGCCATGAGCCCCCCAAAATCATGAGATTTTACAAAATACTAAATTGGCTTTCCTTTTATTTGTCTTCTGGCTTCTGGACCTTCAGGGTGCACTTGTATTTGTAGAGTAAAGCTTGAAAACCTGACATCAGGGCTAGAAACTCGGGAGCGAGGGCTTAATGAAAGCTGAGATTTTCACACAATCACTTGATTCCAGGAGGGGAGGCTTAAAGAACAACCACCAAATATCATGAGAAGTCCAATAAAATTGTGAGGTTCGGTAGCACTTCTGATGGAGGTGAGTAATGGGGTCTGGAATTTAAACATGGTAATGTTTGTTTCTCATCTAGGAGATTAAAAACAGAACTTTCCCCACTGGAAAGCATTCAGATGTTAGGGTTGAATTAGATACCCTTTGATTTGGCAAAATATTAGGGTCCTATTACATTTTTCACCTCCCTTGTTTATCTGAGAATAGGTCTGTATTTAAATGGCCCATTTGTTGTTCATCTGTGCTAACCTCTGTCTGTCTGTCCTTAGACTACGATCTCTTTCTGGAGTATTTGGAAAGCATCTAACAATAAACACTCATGGTGGAAATCCGTACACAGCAGGCTCTCTGAACCAGAGTAAATAACTGCTCAGCCAGGACATGTGACTCTACGGTTGCCGATTGTCCCAGAGCCTCCAGGAATTAAAGATTAATCTTTCATTAAAGATTGTGCCATGTGACAGAACCGCCAGTAATATGTCCAACCAAAATTGGCAACTCTCCATGTGACATTAACAACTCCATGAAAAACAGTCAGCGGCAACGCATGAAGTAGAAGGGACATTTTTGGATGGTACATCTTGTGGCTGCATGGGCTGTCAGATTGCTGACATCAGCTGGTCACTACTGAGTGAGAGGCTGAACCTTTTTTTGTGATGAGTGAGTGGCTGAGCAGGATTATGTTCTGTGCCTGTCCTTGATTCTCATTATGTCTGTAGCCTCCCTGTGGCCTTGAATCTTTGTCCTCCCTGGCTACAGAATGCATACAGCAGAGCTCAAATCCTCCGTTATGTTTCACAGCCTTGTTTGAACATGTTATTGTTTTTGGAGAGCGCTTGGCTTTTGATTTAGATGTTGCTGAAGTAAATAAATGTTATTGCAATTCTGTAACTGGGCACTAGATGGCAGAAGAGGTACAAACGACATGCCTGTTTCTTCACACCCTCTGCTCTGCTTCCAGCCTCCCAAATGTCTGTGTCCACTTTCATAATCCCCACCAGACAGAGCACAGCATACAGCAGCCAGTGCTGCTTAAGGGTTTTCTCCTCCTATTGAAGGAGGTTTTGTAATGAGCAAGGCCTAGACTCCATTTTGGGAGGCTGTGATGCTGTGGGAAAGGCTAATGTACACACTACAGTGCACAAATGCATGTCTTCTGTAAATGGCACAAAGGCAGTGTGACTGTCTGAGGCAGGCAGGGAGGACTTAAATTTCAAACACTGTCTCTGTGAATTCTGGGCCCACCCCCATTTGTGTGTTCAAATGAGGCAGGCGTGCATGCAAATGGGGCAGCTAGATGCCCATGTATGGGTCTGATTTACGTGTGCAAATGGATGAGCTCAGAATTTGGGGACAGAGCGTTCATAACCTCCCCATGTCCCCTAACTCAATACATCTTTCTTTGAGCACAAATCCTGCCCCATCTTCTGCATGGGAAAGCTCCTCCTGCACCCCTTGCAGACTCCCTGAAGAGATTTTAAAGCCAGAAGGGACCATTATGGACATATCTAGTTAGACCTCCTGCATATCAGGAGGTCAGGCATTGTTACCTGGTGACTCGTGCATCAAGTCCATAGGGATGGTTGCATTACAGCATGTGCTTTTGAAAGAGATTCAGTCTCAAATTAAAAACTCAGAGTGCTGGAAAAGTCACTACAACAAATCCAGCCCATCCTTGGAAGCATTTTCTTGTTTCATATTGTTCATCCCATCCTGCTCTCCGGTACTCTGCTCCCTGTGGATTAACCCCCACCTCGTCCAAGGTTGGGGCGGACACGTGAAACCTTCAGAAGACCAGAGAAGCTGGGAGCTCCATTCCTGCAGCCCCTTAGGAGTTCATGCCGGACCAGTGGAGCTCTTACATTTCATAGGAACAGACGTTTGCTCTATGCCAAGGGACTGGGGCAGTCAGGCAAAGCTGTAGATTTATAGCAGTAGCACCAGAAGCTTTTAGGGGGCGCTCTGTGCATCTGTGCCTCTACCTATATCTCCATTCCCACCCCCAGTCCACTAAACTCCCTTCAGTTATCTGGTGTGCACAGCACTTGTCAAACAACTGTAGGAGCAGGAGGTCCCTGCCTTGAGGGCTTGACAATCAAAAGGCCCAGTCCTGATCTGACAAAACCAATGGGAGCTGAGTCACCGATTTCAGTGGGAGCAGGATTAGGACCAGGAGAGTTATTGTGATGAAGTTTGGCCTTAGAGCATGGTGTGGAGAGGGGCTGGGAAAGAAATAAAGTCGAGGGGCGAGGGAATTCTGCTCAGAGGACACTGCCATTTCGTAAGGAGTAAAAGTCACCCCTGTGTCCTGCTGGAGAGTGCTATTTGAAATGTACCAGACTGGCAGCGGGCGTGACCAAGTAGAAATCAGTGTTGCAAAGCTGGCCAGTTTGTCTGTCCGTAGCAATGTGTCTGCCCTCTGCTATCAGCCATTCCGTACGGCTGTATGGGCTGCTCAGTGTCTGCTGATTACTCATGACTAAGGAAATGATGGTGGAGACCTCCGTGACTTCCAGGGGGTGTCACTCCCTGATGCGTTGGGATCAGTAAGTGAGCTCCAGCCATCAGCCCTGAGGGGCGGGGCCCAGGTTTCCGTGATTTGTTTTTTATTGCCCACATTCTGCCCGTGAATTTTAATAAAAAGCCCTGTGAGAAAATCTTAACCTTACTCCTGAACACAGCTGAACCTAGGCCGGGAGGTGAGCCCAACCCATTACATTGCCCAGAGGAAGCTGTTTTTCAAGCTGGCTGATCAAGGTGCTATATTAAGAGGAACAATGAGAATAACTTTCAGGTCAGGCAGGACTTGGACTTCATATCTTAAAATCTGTTTATGTGAGGAATCTGATGTTCTAAGGTTAACCTAAAATCACCACCAGTACACTGTGTGCCGTGTTGTGCTGTGTCTCTTCATTTGGGAAAGAATTCAAACAAACCTTGAATGTTATCTTGGTTGTGCTAACCCTTTGCTCTCACAAAGGAATGCATGCTTTCGGGGCCAGATCCGCTGCTGGTGCAAACAGGGATAGCTCGTCTTGCCTTCAGCAAAATGACAGATTTACACCTTTACTTCTACACCCATGGCACTCAAACTTTTTTACTGGTGACCCTTTTCACATAGCAAGCCTCTGAATGCAACCCCCCTTATAAATTAAAAACACTTGTTTTTATATTTAACACCATTGTAAATGCTGGAGGCAAAGCGGGGTTTGGGATGGAGGTTGACAGTTTGTGATCCCCCCATGTAATAACCTTCTGACCCACTGAGGAGTCCCAACCCCTAGTTCGAGAACCCCTGTTCTATACCCACCCATAAACTGTTGTTGACTCAGAATTAAGGCTGTTCTAATGTATTTCCTATCAAACAAACCACTGAGGTCCAGGGGAAGCACCAGTTAATGTCCACACCTACTTCATTTCTCATGCCTCACCCCTAAATGCCATAACAGACTTGGCAACTTCACAGTCCTCGCCTTTTCAAGTCTCACACAAAGCCGTCCACACCCAGTTTCTAACATTCATGGCTACACTCAAAGCACAGCCGGAATTCTCACTCCCTGAAGATTGGAGACACAAGGCAGGTGAAGTAATATTTTTTATTGGACCAGCTACTGTTGGTGAGAGACAGACAATCTTTCCAGCTTACACCAAGCACTTCTTCAGAAAGTTTGTCCCATCAACCGAAGTTGGGCCAATAAAAGGTATTTCCTCACCCACCTTGTCACTCTAATCTCCTGGGACAAACATCGCTACCCCAACGCTGCGTACAGCCCAGCTAGATTACAATTTTCAATAGTGCTTGAGGGATTTAGGAGCCTTTGTCTCATTTTCAAATGATGCACTGAAACCTGGATTTTTAGAGGTATTTTACGCACTGCTCCGCTGAGTGTTTGTAAGCCTATGTGACTTAGATGGCTAAGAGCCGTTTTCAAAAATGGATTAGCCACTTATGAGCCTCAGTAGCCTAGAAAGTCAAAGGGATTTAGGCCCCAAAAGGGCAGATTTCGAAAGGTGTCTAAACACGCAGATAGATGTGTAGTAGGTGCTCTTGAAAGAGCCAACCAAGCTGGGCACCAAACTCCTGTTTAAAATTAGACACCTTTGATGGGACTTGGAAAGACTCTTTACTTCTACCTCGAACGCTAACCTTGATGAGGAACTAAACACATGACCTCCCACGCCAGCGATGCCCCGTCCCTGCTGATAGTGGGGGAGTGAGGGGGGAGGTAGAGTGAGGGCCAACGGTTCAGCAGTTGTTACTGAGCATGCTCAGTACAAGCTAAGCCGCAAATAGGGGGGCATGTGACCCCCTCGTCCCCTCAACCTGTCTCGCTCGGCCCCTCATCCCAACATGGAACCGTCCTGCTGTACCAATTGGACACTTCGAGCTGCAGCTTATGCAAAGCAAATTGGTTTGTTTGTCTGTGGGGGATTTCTGGCCCAATATTAGAGATGCAGAAATTAGTGGTCTGATAAGAACCTTAATTATCCCCCCGCCCAATAACTCTGCTGTAACAGTCAAAGCATAACACGTGCAGACCAGAATCTTGGGCAGAGCCTTGTCTGACAGTCCACTCAGCGTGGGTCATCATCATCATCTAAGCGCCGCCCACTCAGGAGAAGTTTAACTCCGCTCAGAGTAGGGCAGCAGAAGGGAGGAGTTCTAATCTCCTTGTTTCCATGGGCTCCAGGCTTTCAATCCACAGGGAAAGAAAGAAGGTGCATATGTTATTTTGCAGTTTAAAAATGTCACTGCTGGCCCCCAGGGGGTGTAACTTCTCGGGCAAGTGGTCTGAGCAGTGGGACGTAGCCATTCTGGAAAGATAAGCCAACTGCAACTTCTCAAGGCAAAATAGTGCTTATCACCCACTCCCACTGCTAACCAGGGCAATGCCTCCCAGACTATAGAGGTGTGTTTGGTGGTGGTTGTGGGTGTGACTGGTTAGAAGTGGGGGCTGGCTGCTGAGATCACACCAGACACAATCTCCAGACATGCATTATTTTCCCTTCTAACTTTTCTTGCGATTAATATTCCAGCAGCATGCAAGAGACTATGTGACTAAACATATCTCAGGTTACTGTGTAACGTGCATAGAGCAGCACTAACTCTGGCTCCCCTGAGCTTCGTGTCCTGCCCCTTTAGCAGCACAGCTAGCAAGGGCAGATTTGCTGGGTCGCTGCACAAGGTGTTGCTGCATAACTGGACTACCTGGTGCAGAAACAGGAGCTAGTTCAGCGCTATGCTGAGCGCACTTGAGGAAGTTACTGCTTCTCCTGGAGAGGCTTAAGCATCTTTGCTGGATCGTGTCTCTGATCCTTCGTTGTTTATTCATGCCTATTTAACTCAATTGCCTAAAGAACACTTGTGAGAAATAATGTTTTTGTTAATAGTTCGTATCAACAGATAGCTGAGAGTTTGCAATACACAGCTCCAAAATCCCCAAGGAGTGCAAAACTAGGGAAGACCAGCCTTGTCATCCCTCATATTTTGAAGGTTAATAAAAAGAAACCAAAGAAACCCTTTACAAAAATCTTTCAATGGTGCAAAGAAAGGCACAAAGTCTTTTACATGAAAAATCAATAACTCAATCTGGCCTTAAATCCATAAACCCCTTTCTCCTCTGCCACTGAAGACCCTACAGGAGCTCACTAGAAAAGAGCTTTGTTGTGCATTTTAAGAGTGGATGTCAGCATCTCCAGTGCAGAAGCCCCAGCCTCGATGAAAACCCCATTGTGCTAGGCACTGTACATACATAGCCCCCTTCCCCTAACAAGAAGCAGCTCCTGGAGGCACAGACTAGACCTGCCACTGAGTCTGCCTGTCTCACCTGTTTGAGGGATACACCCAGCTTATAGGGGCTGGACCTGGAGCCTGACTGACAGTCAAGATGACTTATCACAGGCCCCAGGGCCCCTGCCTGTGGCTGGGACTACCCTGAGGCGTAAGCTGAGCCCAGGTAGAGGCAGTGTTTGTAGACAAGCTCTGGCTGTAGGGAGGTGGGTTAGAGTAACTGGAGAGGATGTAGTTGCTCTCTGCTGCAGAGGACCAGAGACTCCATTTGACCTGGGAAGACTGGCTGCCTGCAGTGCTGGGGTGTGGGCTTCCCTTGCACCCGGAGCCAGGGCTTGACCTCACTCTAGCCGAGAGACACCAGTTCTTCACACCACGCTCCAACCCCACCACCCAGGTAAGTCCTGTTTGGAGGGTCGCTCCCATTATATTCACTTAGGTCATGGACCTCTAGTGTTTGTTGCTGTGGGATAGGGAAGACAGAGGAATTAATCCAATTCCTTTGCCTGTCCCCTTCTCCTTTGTTCAGGGTACCGCTGTCACTCCAGGGTGGGGGGAACATGCTGTTTATTTTGAGTTGTTGGTCCTAGGTTCCCAACTGTAATTGCCAAGTGGTCATAGGGGCTGGGTATTAGTTTATGCACCCAGACACTTGGTGGCAGCATTGTGCATAAAGAACCCAGAATCCATTGGCCCTGAGATGGGTCACCAGACCCCTGAAGAAGCGGGAATAAGGGGCTGTACCACTTGCAGGTTGTGGGGTTGGGGCTGGCCCAGGCTATGCGCACAGTAAGAGAGAGTCTCTCTCCCAAAGTGTATGCAGACTAAATAATCCCTTTGCAGGAGGGATTGTCTGTTTCTTCTGTGTTTGCACAGCACCTAGCACAGGGGTGGGTAAACTATGGCCTGTGGGCCACATCCAGCCCACGGGACTGTTCTGCCCAGCCCCTGAGCTTCTGGCCAGGAAGGCTACCCCAGCCCTGCCTTCCGCACTCTCCCGGAGCCTCGCCGCTGCACGGGCAGCACTCTGAGGGGACCGGGCTGTGCTCTCCTGTGGGGGGTTGTGGCAGCATGTCTAGCTCCATCTGGGCCATGCAGTTGGCAGACATGCTGCTCTGAGTGACATGGTAAGGGGGCCAAGGACAGGGGGTTGGATAAGGGGCAGGGAGTCCTGGGGCGGGGGTGGTCAGGGTGCAGGGGGCGATTGGATGCGGCAGAGATCCTGGGGAGGGGCAGTCAGGTAACGAGGAACAGGGAGGTTAGATAGGCGTGGGAGTCTTGGGGATCTGTCAGGAGGCGCGGGTGTGGATAGGGATTGGGGCAGTCAGGGGACAGGGAGCAGAGGAACAGGTAGGGAGCAGGGTCCTGGGGGGGCAGTTAGGGTGGGGGGGTCTCAGCAGGCGGTGGTCAGGAGATAAGGAGCAGGGGGGGGCTTAGATATGGAGTGGGGTCCTGGGGAGGTGGTTAGGGGCGGGGGATCTCTGGAGGGAGCAGTCAGGGGCCAAGGAGCGGGGGAGGGGGAGTTGGATGGGTCAGGGATTCTGAGGGAGAGGCAGTCGGGGGGCGGGAAGTGGGAGGAAATCGGATGCCAGGGGGCGGGGGTCAGGCTGTTTGGGGAGGCACAGCCTTCCCTACCTGGCCCTCCATACAATTTTGCAAACCAGCTGTGGCCCTTGCGCCAAAACGTTTGCCCACCCCTGACCTAGCACCATGGAGCTCCAGGCCATGAGTAGGTCTCCTGGATGCTCTGATGATGATAATAATAAATAGAGAGTAGGAAAGGAACTTGCCTAGGTCACACAGCTATATTGACTGCCACACTAGTTCCCTACTGGGGCCCACTGCCCCACTGCCTCTAGTTGACTTGAATAGTGCTAACACGGATGCAGTGGAGCTTATCAACATGAGCAAGAGTTGCACAGCTGGGCTCGAAATGTGGATTCTTCCCTGCCTCCTGAAACAGATTTCTGGGTCGGAGCCCCGCAAATAAATGTTATCAGGAAAGTCTGGAGGTTGGATGGGCTCCGAACAGCCATACATCTCGAAGCAGATACGTCATAACACTCCGAGGGCATTGTTCCTGGGAATACACTTCTCTGAGCATTTCCAGATGTCCACAGAAAATGAATGCACAGAAGAAGCATCATTTGATAGGAATCTCCTGAGTGGGAGAAAACCTCCATAATCCCATGTCTCGAGAGACCGATCACTGCAGGAAAGTGAAATGCTGGAACAAAGAGATGTAGCATTCATCACAGATGTATGTTAAATTAACACACCGAATAAAGTGTATGTGGCAGGGCGAAGGGCGGGGAGGGAGTGGGGGGCGTTGAAATGGTTCCTGAAGCCCCATCAACCAGAAAATGTTCTCCTCGTTCCCCCAGACCTGTTTCCCCAAAGAGCCTTGACCTCTGGAGATTTAACCTGGGCTTCTCCTCCCAGGGGAAACACAATCAAATCTCTCAAAGAATTTAACTGTCAGTGGTATCTGGTGTGTCTTTGTTCTGACCCCAATTTCACGAAGCATTTAAGCACTGAAGTCCCCAGGACTTAACTATGTACCTTACATTCTCTAGGAGTTGCCACAGTGGCTCAGACCTGCCGTCCATCTTGTACTAACTCCAACTGTTGCCATTACAAGCTGTTTCAGAGGAAGGAGCAAGAAGCCCACAGTAGGTAAAGACGGCATAATCGGCCAGAGGACTCCTCTCACCCAAAACAGTTAAAGATTGCCTTAAACCTGAGATTGTATTTCCCCTGAAGTGTGATCATTCTAGATATGCTTTGATCAATATAAATGCCTAGTCCCTCTTTGAATCTTACTGGGCTCTTGGCTTGACCAACGTCTAGTGGCAGTGAATTCCTCAGTCCCTTAGTCATTGGGTGAAATGGTCTTGGTTTCAGATTTGTGCCCTTTCAATTTAATTGAAGTAAAGAACATGTTCAGCTATACTATTCAGCTACTTAGGGGCCTGTTTCTCATTCCATTTCCTCATTTAGTTTGCTTATCTCACTCCTGTTCATCCTCTCTTCCTCCACCTGACCTTATAAGCTTTCTGCTGTTCTCCCACCCCCTCTTTCTTTCTGTTGTTTTCCCTCTTCTCTTTACTAGTCCATCTCCAATTCCTGGGTCTCATTTCCTTCTGTTTCCTCCTTTTTAGCTCTCTCCCATTTCCCTCTTTCACTATATTTCCTCCATCTTCTGCCCCTCTATTACTCTCCCCCTTACCAAAATCCATCTGTATCCCTCCTCCTTCTCCTCACTCCCCCATCAATCTCTCTCAGCACCTCTGCCCCATCTCCTGCTCCCTTAGAGTAGTTTCATTCTTCCTTATCTCACCCTTCCTTTGCTTCCTCCCCACTCTTTCCCCTCTCACCTTGGTAAGCATCAGTGGGAGAGTGGAATTTGTCCTCTTCCTTAGCTAAAGAGCTGGCCTTGGAGGATTCTGCATGTGACCCAAGTCACCCTGGACATGGTCCCTACAGTCATTCTGCTTCATCGGAGCCCATCTTGGCAGTACTTGTGAGAGGAACAAGCTTTTGAATCCAGTTGGTTATTTCTTGAGCTCCTGCAAAGGGGAAATTCTTGTCTGGGGATTGTGTTTTAAGATGGGCGGGTGAATTTGCTGTCCCACAATGCCAGTGAGCCAGGTAATTATTGAAGCACCATGACATTGTTACTACAGTCGCAGTTGCTTTAAAACAATCACGCTCAAGTGGAACAGCTGTTTGTGGGTGAGTGAGCCTTCCTTTCTGTCAGTCTCCTGCTGTGTCTCTGGCAGGTGACTGCCCACAGCGGTCAGAACACCTCTGTGCCCATTTCACAGAGATAAGACTGAGGCAAAGACAGAGCTAGCTGTCTTGTGAGCTCAGATTACCAATAATCCCTGGTATTCCTCCATTTAAGCCCTGTCTACATTGAAGAAATTCATGCCGGTGTAGCTGGTGTTCCCTCGGATGTGGTAGACAGGGTTCAGTTCCTGAACTCAGCCACACACTGCCTGTGTGACCTTAGGAAAGTCACTTAATCCGCCTGGTGCCTCTGTTTCCAAGGTGTGAAACTTGCTGCAGATTTCTCAGGTCCTCTGAGGATTGTGAGGTGGTGAGGATGGCTAGACCAGTCCAGGCGACAGGCAGTGGAAGTTAAGCACGTGCGTCAGTGATTTGCTGAATAGTAATGTACTCAGCATGTGATTAAATACTTTGCTGAGGCCTGGATGTTGTTCAATGAAGCTGCACTGTGTAAACTCTGCTTCGGGCCAGAGCCCCACGTTCTAATGGGGCTGGTATCAATCATATTGGTGTAGACGTGGCCTGAGAAATCCCAGGAGACTGGCTCCCATCCATTCCCCCTTCTCCCCGCAACATTTCAGCCACAGCAAGAAAGCAGGATGTAGAACGATTGTACTCTTGCTCTCCCCTACCTCCGAGAACATTTCACATTTCATTTCATTTTCATCTGAACGGGTCCAGCCAACCCGCAAGGGGAACTTCGTTATCACACACAATTAGCGTTCTACCCATTTCTGCACAGGTCTAGAGGGACCCCATGATACATAAGCACGGACATTGTATGTCCAGGCCAACACTATTGCTGTTAGAACCGAACATCTTGACTGCTTAAAGCCACGTTTTAGCATGCACCAATATCTTATTTGTTTTTTAAAAAAGGGTTTTGAGCTCAATTTTTCAAAAGGACTCGCTCCCAATGGCTCCCACTTCAGCACTTAAATAAGTGGCCAGGTTTTCAAAAGATCTCGGCACCCAGCAACGGGAGCTGCTGACTTTTTGTTGTGTGTTTGTGTATCACACCTAGCAGGATGGAGTCCGTGACAAGGGCTCCTAGAACCTACTGAAATACAAATAAATAATAATGAGAATCTAATTGTGAGCAGAGTGCTGCTGAAAATCCATCCCTTTGTCTTTTTTCAGCTAAGCGTGTTACCGCTGCAAAGCAAAGTAAGAGCCCAGCCTTTGATGACGGATCAGCAATGTCACACCTTGAAGAGATTAACACAAATGAGAACTTCACAGTTTTTCTTGAGAACGATTATCTTTGTCCGTGGCTTAGACACGCCTGGGATGGTATCTGAATGTTCTGCATTTATTGTTAAAGTTCTGAAGTAGACGTAACGCGATGAGATAAGGACAGCAGCAAGGGATGGCAGAGACAGAAAGGTTAGCGGCGGAAGAACTTCAGGGATGTAGCATAAATTGGAAAGTGTGCTCAGAATCCACACGAAGGTACGTTGATGTAAGGACCTGCTTCTTCTATCCTCCTGTCTGTCGCTAGTCCTCTTCTTATAGCAGGAAGCAGCCTGGTTAATGGAAAGAGTGACTTCCCCACCCCCCACCTTCATAACAAGCAAATGGGAAATGTTTCTTTTCTGCTTGGCTGGCGGTGGTGGTGGGTCTTTCCAGTGACGTGATAGGGACTAGTGTAGGGGTTGGTTCAGCAAAGCATGTAAGCAAAGCACTTAAGGACACACAAGGATGTGCATCCTTAAAGTTAAGCCTAAGTGCTCCATTGAGTAGGAGTGGACTGCTTGAGTCCTTAAAGATGGCCACTGATGATAGTACCATGGCCCTTTGCTAAATTGGTATTGTCTTTAGTCAGTAATACTTCCCTTTTTCCCACCCTTTGTGGCCGGTGATGGCCAGGAAATCAGACTAGATGATCATGATGGTCCTTCCTGGCCTTAAAGTCTGAGTCAATCTTGTCTATTGTCTCTTTTATTATGTGTAAGAACAACACCGAGCACGACAGGGCCCTAATCTCTGTTGGGAACCCTGTATTGTCCTATGAGAAACAACAATCCAGCTTGAGAGAGAAATGGGCAATGGAATAGAACAGTAGCTGAACATTTTTGGGGAAATGTCAGTTCAGCCTCTTCTTCTGTAACCTTGCAAAGCAAAAATCCAAACAGCTTCTGTTGGCTCCTGGCCACGCTCTTTGCAGCAAAATTTGCAGACGTGGCTGCGTGACAGAGATGCCAGCACTCCCTCGCCTCTCTATCACGTCTTGGGCACTGACCCAAAAATCACCCACGTGTAGTTTAATGTCAGTAACGCTTCCTCTCTGTTGCGCTATGTCTGGGGCACGCAGATGTCTCGAACAATAACAGAATGTTGTGAAACTTAAAAACCAGTCATCTCTGGACTGGACACCAGTCTGAGGAATCTCAGCCCATGTGTGGCAGGTAACTGGAATACTCCTGTCTTGGAAGTGAATTCTCACTCGTAATGATAACATCATGTGTTAGAAGCAATAATTGCACCTCCAGAAAAGCATTATTTTCACCATTGGTAACCACCTCACACTTTAAATCCTGGTGCAGGATGAAGACTCGAAGTCCTTCACTACTAAGAAGCTTGTGCTCCTCTCCAACTATATTGTGAAAAGGTCAGAGCCCTTCTTGGTTGCCAATGGCTTCCTCTGCAAAGCACTATTTAGATACCCTGTAATATTGGTATGAACAATTGACATGGCCTGAAAAATGCCAAGTTCACTGTGAAGGCAACAGAGAAGTTTGAAGAAGATTCGGCTACCGTTTTTGAATCACCAGGCGTTAAGAAATTACCATCATTTATAGTCTGACTCTTATCAGCTGTGGGTTTGTCTCCCTTTAGCTCAAAGGCTGCCTGTTGCTGCGGATTCAAACTGTCTATATATAGCAGACGCTTGGTCTGTTTAGCTGAAGAAAGGGCCGGTCAAGAGGTGACAGTCAGGGCCTATAAGTACCATTAGGAGGGAAAAGCTCTCTAAGAGAGTTCGAACGTAGCAGACAAAGATATAACAAGAGCCAATGGCTGGAAGCGGGTACTAGAGAACTCAGACTAGAAACAGGGTGCACATTTTTGACAATGAGGAGAATTCACTTCTGGAATGCTATTCCGGGGAGCGGGGGGTGGAGTCTCTCTCCCTGGAAGTCTTTAAATCAAGACTGGGTGACTTTCTAAGAGAGCTTTTCATTTCACTTTGAGCTAGAGCAGGATTCTCAACCTTTTTCTTGCTGAGACCCCCTCAACATGCTAGGAAAAGGTCAGGGCCCAGTGGGGAGGGGGGGAACTCGGGGCGCCGGGCCGGGACCCTTGGGCATAGGCATAGTTTTAATTCTATATGAGGGGAGGGGCAGAAATGGTGGGGCTCGACCCAGCTCCATACAGCGGGGTCCAGGGAGGGAGTGCCACCTCCCCCACACCTAATTCACTCCGCCTGTCTGGGCTGCGGGGGATGTAACCAAAACATATAACTCAAAGCGGGGATTTGCTACCAAAAGTTTGAAACCTGTTGAGGGTAGAGGGAGGGAGTAGCTAGGGGCTGTGTGAAGTGAGGGGAGTAGCTTAGGGTGCAGACAGCTGGTAGCTCAGTGTGCAGGGAGCGGGAGCTAGGGGTGTGTGCAGACAGGGTGTAGCTCAGGGTGCAGGGAGCGGGGAGATAGCGGTTGTGTACAGGCTGGAGGGGCTCCCAGTGTGGCTCCCATTTTCGGGGGAGGGGCGCTGGGACTCCCAGCTTCAGCCCCTCGCCGCTCCCGGCTTGGGAGGGGCACCAGCTTCAGCCTTGCGCTGCTCCCGGCTTCAGTGTTGGGGCTGGGGGCACCGGTTTTCAGCCACGGGGCTCCGCAGCCTACCTGCAAGGGCTTGTAGACCCCCAGTTGAGAACCGCTGAGTTAGGCCATAATACAAGACTAGCTGGTGACCAGAGCTATCCTGCCTGTTTACCCAAGATCTGGGCAGCACACTCCCAGCACACCCCCAGTAGACACCTAATCAATCTACAAATCTCCTAGTAACTCACATACCCACTACACTGGACATACAGCTCCTGGCAAGTCTCTCATACTAACAAACCTTCCTCTTACAGAAAGCGCGGTTGCATTTTCAGTTACCCCAAGAGACCAGGACTTCGATTGTAAGTGTCACACACTAGCCAGCCAGCCAACACAAGAGGATTTTGTATGACTCGAGCATGCATTTCGAACCAAACACCTCTAAAGTGTTAATATCCTTTATACTAGTGAATCAGATTGTGTGATTCTTAAATTAGCATAATTTTTCATTTGTTTTTCACCTACTGAAAAGCTTTTCTTTTTTCTCTGATGGGATATTCTCATTACAATGTTTTTCTTCTTGGGAGCAAAAAAGAATCTGTGAGCATAGCCCAGATAATAGGCAAGGTCTGTTTGGATTAGTCTGCAAAAAAAAAAGTCATAATGGAAGATAACTTAAACTGGAGATAAATTAGAGATAATTGACTGTAAACTGCATGTGGTCAAAACCTAGATATTGCTTGGCTGACACATTAGGGCTGTAATTCTTGAGAGGCAGTGTGGTCCAGTGGATAAGGCATGGCTCAAGGGACTGGATTTTGTTTCTACCTCTGCCACTGACCTACTGTATAACCTTGACCAACTCACTCCCCTTCACTGTGCCTCTGTTTCTCTTACCACCTGTTGTCTGTCTTATCTTTGTAGATCGTGAGCACTTTGGGGTAGGGACTCCCTTATTGTGTATTTATACAGTACCTAGTACAACGGGGCCCTGATCTCTGATGGGACCTCAAGGCCCCACCACAGAGGTTCTCAACCTATTTACCCTTGTGGGCCGCATCCAATATGACCTGTAGGGCCCTAAGGATGTCACGTGGGCCACAGCTGTGTGTTGATTGGGCTGCAGCTTGGGAACCACCGCCCCACCATAATGTTAGTAGTGACTTCATATCCCACAGAGCAGTCTGACAGTGTAGGGCCTGATCCTGCAAAACCTGCCACGTGCTTTGCTCAGTTACTCATGGGAATAAAACTAAGCCCATGGACGAGTATTTGCAGGGTTGAGGCCTAAAAGAGCGTCTACCACTACCGGGGGCAGATGTAGCCTCCTGATTCAATGGGGGCACTATAGTAGATTGCCCACGGGCCACTGCCCACCCACAGCAGCACCCTCCATTCTGGCACCCTAACCATAATCCCAGCATGGTGCAGACAGGGATGGAGAGTGAACTCATTTTGTGCTCACCCTACAAAGGTGGCTCCGGTCCAAGGGTCTGGGCCTGGCTCCCCACTTGGGTGTGGCAACCTGACACACAGGGTAGCAGCACCACTAAGGTTTGACCTGGCCCATGGGGGAAGGGCAGCTAGTGAGTGCTGCTGGGACCTTGTGTGCTAGGTCGCAATGCAACGTATTCACATCTGGTCCAGGACAAACAAACCAACTAACGAGGCTTAACTTTAATTTAAAAATATAAACATGTAACTGAACGCTGTACATGCTTGATTACTGCCACTTTGAGCTGTGAAATTACTTCCATGCATGCTCCCTGAAATGGACGGCCTTGCTCATTACACTGTCATGAGTTTTCTAAAAAATGTTCTAATATCTAAAAAGAAATTGTGATCGGCACAGGGCCCCACTAGTGTGTTTTTTGCACTGTGCTGAACAGGGGCCTACGGTTTTAGCATGCAAGAAAACTCTTAAATTGAGGATTATAGAGACATCCAAACAGATTGTAACCTGGTCGGTGGAGAACAGGAGAGAAAGCAACCTAAATTTGGTGGGCGGGGGTTAATTTTCTCTTCTTAGGCTATGAATTAAGCAGCAGTGAGTTGCAGTGAGATTCACGAGAGAATAAAAAAGATCAGGAAACACTGATTTTTCAATCTTTGAACAATACATTCATGTGTGATAAAACTATGAAACAAATCAGATTTTTATTTTAAAGTGTGATCTGGAGTGTTCTACTATCTAGGAGGAATTGTTGGAGAGTCTTCAGATATATGTTCTCCTGCTGCATTCAGAAAGCTTCTAACTCTGTGGCACTCTAAACCAGCAGTTCCTTTTCATACACAGGATCTCAAACACTTGTGAAATCCTGCCCAGCTCAGTCCTCGCTCCCCTCTTGTTAAATGTCATGTCAAGGCTTCTAAAGCTCTTGTATAGGCATCTTTTTGATGCCACACTGGGTCAGATCAATGGTCCGTGTAGCCCAGTATCCTGTCTGCCGACAAAGGCCAATGCAGATGCTTCAAAGGGAATGAACAGAATAGGCAATCGTTAAGGGATCCATCCCCTGTTGCCCACTCCCAGCTCTTAACTGTCCGAGACCTAGGGACACTCAAAGCATGAGGGTGCATCCCTGACCATCTTGGCTAATAGCCATTGATGGACCTATTCGCCATGAACTTACCTAGTTCTCTTTTGAACCATGTTATGGTCTTGGGCTTCACAACATCTTTTGGCAAAGAGTTCCACAGGTTGACTGTGCATTGTGTGAAGAAATATTCCTTTTGTTTGTTTTAAACCTGCTGCTTATTAATTTCATTGGGTGATACCTGGGGTTCCTGTGTTATTATTGTATTACGAGGAGTAAATAACACTTTCTTATTTACTTTCTCCAGTGGTGATTTTATAGGCCTCTGTCATATCTCCCCACAGTCATCTCTTTTTGAAGCACAAATATCCCCCTTTTTAAAAAAATCTCTCCTCATATGGAAGTTGTTCCATATCCTAATCATTTATGTTGCCTTTCTCTGTATCTTTTCCATTCTAATGCATTTTTTCTGAGCTGGGGTGACCAGAACTGCACACAGTATTCAAGGTGTAGGCGTACCATGGATTTATATAGTGGCATTTTGATATTTTCTGTCTCCTTAGCTATCCCTTTCCTAATGGTTCCTAACATTGTTAGATTTTTTGACTGTCACTACCCATAGGGTGGATATTTTCAGAGTAATATCCATAAGAAAGCCAAGTTCTTTCTTGAGTGATAACAGCTAATTTAGATCCCATCATGCTGTATGAGTAGCTGCTATTATGTTTTTTAGTGTGCATTACTTTGCATTTATCAACATTGAATTTTATCTGCATTTTGTTACCCTGTCACCTAATTTTGTGAGATCCCTTTTGTAACTTTTCACAGTTTATTTTGGACTTCACTGTCTTGGATAGGTTTGTATCATCTGCAAATTTTGCCATCTCACTGTGTACCCCATTTTCATTTATGAATATGTTGAATAATACCGGTCCCAGTACAGACCCCACTATTTACCTCTCTCCATACTTAAAACTGGCCATTTATTCTTGTCCTTTGTTTCCTATCTTTTAACCAGTTACTGACCCATGAGAGGACCTTCCCTCTTATCCCATGATGGCTTATTTTGCTTAAGAGCTTTTGGTGAGGGACATCATCAAATGCTCTCTGAAAGTCCAAGTACACTATATCTACCAGATCATCCTGGTTATTAATGATAATGGTCATTAATGACCTGGAGGATGGCGTGGACTGCACCCTCAGCAAGTTTGCAAATGACACTAAATTGGGAGGAGTGGCAGATATGCTGGAGGGTAGAGATAGGATACAGAGGGACAAATTAGAGGATTGGGTCAAAAGAAATCTGAGGAGGTTCAACAAGGACAAGTGCAGAGTACTGCACTTAGGACAGAAGAATCCCATGCACTGCTACAGACTAGGGATCAAGGGGCTAGGCAGCAGTTCTGCAGAAAAGGACTTAGATGTTACAGTGGATGAGAAGCTGGATATGAGTCAACAGTGTGCCCTTGTTGTCAAGAAGGCTAACGGCATTTTGGGTTGTGCAAGTAGGGGCATTGCCAGCAGATCCAGGGATGTGATCATTCCCCTCCATTTGGCATTGGTGAGGTCTCATCTGGAGTACTGTGTCCAGTTTTGGGCCCCACACTACAGAAAGGATGTGGATAAACTGGAAACAGTCCAGCGGAGGGCAACAAAAATTATTAGGGGCCTGGAGCACATGACTTATGAAGAGAGGATGAGGGAACTGGGATTGTTTAGTCTACAGAAGAGAAGAATAACGGGGGGATTTGATAGCTGCTTTCAACTACCTGAAAGAGTGTTCCAGAGAGGATGGATTTAGACTGTTCCCAGTGGTAGCAGATGACAGAACAAGGAGTAATGGTCTCAAGCTGCAGTGGGGGAAGTTTAAGTTGGATATTAGGAAAAAAAATTCACTAAGGGAGTGGTGAAGCACTGAAATGGGTTACCTAGCAAGGCGGTGGGATCTCCTTCCTTAGAGGTTTTTAAGGTCAGGCTTGACAAAGCCCTGGCTGGGATGATTTAGTTGGGGTTGGTCCTGCTTTGATCCAGGGGTTGGACTAGATGACCTCCTGAGGTCCCTTCCAACCCTGATATTCTATGTTCATGTTTGTTGTCCCCCTCAAAGAATTCTAGTAGATTGGTGAGGCATGATTTCCTTTACAAAAGCCATGTTGACTCTTCCCCCAAAAAATCATGTTCATCTGTGTCTGAGAATTATATTCTTTATGATAGTTTCATAACCAATTTGCCTGGTACTGAAGTCAGGTTTACTAACCTGTAAATGCCAGGATCACCTATGGGGACCTTTTTAAAAAATTGGTGTTACATAAACTATCCCCCAGTCATCTGGTGCAGAAGCTGATTTAAGGGCTAGGTTACATACCGTAGTTACTAGTGCTCCATTTTCATAGCTGAGTACCTTCAGGTCTCTGGGGTGAATCCCATCTTGTCCTGGTGACTTATTAGTGTTGAGTTTATCAATTTCTTCCAAAACCTCCTCTCTTGACACCTCAGTCTGGGATAATTCCCCAGATCTGTCCCCTAAAAAGAAAGGCTTAGGTTTGGGAATCTCCCTCACATCCTCTGCAGTGAAGACAGATGCAAAAAAAAAATTCATTTAGTTATGGGAGGCATTCAATACATGATGACAGGCATTGCCAGGTGGTACTGCTAGAGAGTGTCTTCCAAATTCATGGCATGCCAGCAAATGTTGAGCCTAGGGAAGACATGCTGTGTGGTGAGGTCCGATGTTTTCTGGTAGAGGCAGTAGTCTTTGAAAGGGGGTTGTGCAGACAACGGGAGGGTTAGATCTCTGCGTTGGGCTCTGATTGGAGTCAGTTCTTGAGGCAGAGTTGCTCCCTGCTGGGACCCACCATTGGTGTTGCACTCAGAGGTTTCTGAGAGAAGGGATTGCCCTTCTCTCTGGGTCAGGGGAACACATGTAAGTAAAACAAGCTAAACTGAGAGCATACTGAGAGCCCACCTCACTGATTTCTCCCACACTTGGAGGTTACTGGCAAAGGCCCTGGACACAAGCGTTGCTGATGTCAGAACAGAACTGGCATTGAAAGAAGGGGCAATAACAATACATAACTGTTGATTATGGTAGCATGTAGGAATCCTAGCTAAGGATCCATTGTGGTAGGCGCTGTACAAAGAAGTAACAAAGATGACCCAGGGAGATCACCGTATAGGTTTTGGACAGAATGCAACAGGAGGAAAAAAGAGAGAAACAGAGGTGGAATGTTAGCAGAAGGATGTAATGCAAAACCATATTTCGCATAAAAGCAGGAATCAGAATTCGCCACTTGCCTAACAAATACCAGACAGAAGTCAAGGCAAAGGTAGGCTTTAAGGATGGATTTAAAACATAAAGGGGCTGCTTTACGGAGACCGATGGGGAGCTTTGCTCACGTATAAGGGGCAGCATGGAAGAAATCAAGGCAAAGTAGACAAATATAGTGAAACAATCTGAAATATTAAGTATTTTCCACCATTAGTCTAACCAATCAATCCAACAGGAATAATTCAACCACATACAATAGACTGAAACGTGTTTGTTTCTCGCAATTAGCCATTTTTTCCATCATTCTAGGGATAACGTTGCTAAAGTAACAGGTTTCTTAGCAACATCCTAATTTTGTGCATAGGCTCACAATACTAGAGTACTCCAGACAAGAATGATTTCACTGGCATGTATAGTATAAATGTGATGTATTAGAGTAAGAAAAGGGTGGGCTTTGTTATCATCTCTTAAGATCTCCACTGTCTAATTTAACAGTCAATTGGCCTAGTATGAAATAGAGTCTATAGAGGTAATGGTATTGAGCAAGAGGAGAAGAGTGGGCCAGATCCTCACCTGGTGTAACTAGACAGTGCTCCACTGAAGTCAATGGAGCTATACCATTTACATCAGCTGAGAAGCTGGCCCAATGTTATAATTTTGCATTCATTTTTTTTCTGAGGCCTTTTTGTGCTTAGAATCACAGTATTTGGCTTTTCTCTTGAGCTAGGTTTTATATTATCCCTGGTGTCATTACCTCTGAGCATATCCCAGGAATTAATTTGTCTTCACCACACTCCAGTGGGGAAAGATTTGACCCTGTTTTTCCTGCGGCACAGAGAAATTCAGAGATTTGCCCAAGGTCATAAGGAGTGTCTGTAGCAGAGACCTGAACCTAGATCTTGTAAGGCCCAGCCAAAAGTCTTAATCAGCTATTCCATCCTCTTTTCATTGTCAGGATCAACCCGGGCTTATATTTTCCTTTTCTACGTAAGGGAATTAAACACCACTGAGAACCGATTCACCAAAACCCAGATTTGATGGGGCAGGTTCTGGTACTACTGTCACATCTTATCTTCGTTCATAAATTGGTTATCACTGTTCTGCACTCACAGCCACAACAAATCAAAGTTAACAAGAGCCATCAGGTCCACGTTGACCTTTTGAGAGTGTTTTTAGTGTAACAAAGCGTTCTGGATGCAGCTGAACTGTCTTCGCTCTCATATCTAGTATTGTTTCACCTACCTTGATGAGGGAGCTGGAACCACTTTGATAAACAGACGGAAAGGTCGTCTGGGCTCCACATGCTGCTGGATCTTCTAGGAGAATGGTGTGTTGAAACCTCCCAAAACCATCCCCTTCAGTGAATCATAGCAGATGTCCTATTTTTTCCTGCAGATATATCACAGTTTTGTACAGCAGCTGTATATATGGAGATCACAGATTGAACTCAATGGGAGTTTTACCGTTGCCTTCCAAGGGAGCAGAGTTAAGCCAGTACTGAATGTTTCTGGCCATTGCCTTCCCCACTCCTTATTCATTCTCTTTTTTGTCCAGTGGTGGGAATAAAGACATATTAGAAAAGACTGTGCCACGCCAGTAGTGGCACTAAAGAACTAACAGACACTTTACTCGAAGAGGCAGACCTATAATGTTGCTAAATTTTACAAATTTCTTTTAAATGATGATCGTAGAATTTAATATTTAATGTCATCAGTTGTCTGGAATTGGAAAACATTCCTTATTTCATTCGCAGGGATTCCTGAATATCATCTCTCAAGAGTTTCCTGTGAAGTCTCACACTTCCCACTGACTTTTTTGGTTTAAGTTCTGAAACAGAAGTGCTCTTTTTGGTGGGTTTCTTTTTTCTATATACTGTGTATGTGTTAACGTTCTTTATCATACGAACACAATAGCAGTCTAGTCCCAGATCTGCCCTGGATATGTTGTTTGCCCTGGGCAAGTTACCAAGAGTGAAATGTTCAAAAGCAGTGAAGTGCCTTCAGCACTTTTGATAATGTTACCCTTAATCGTGTTGTGCCTCAGTTTCCCCAGCTATAAAATGTCAACCATAATGTTTACCCACATATATAAAGTGCTATGATATTTGGGGGGGTGGAGGGATGAAAAGCAATATGTGAATGCAAGTTATTATACTTAAGATATTTCCACATGGGGGAAGACTCTGAAGTTTAGCTTGCTTTAAAAAAAGGCTGAAATTTTCAAAGGCACTAAGTGGTATGTTGGCACCCAACTCCCTTGGGCTCTTTAAATCCCAGTTTTTTGTGTAAACCAGTCTGTCACCGCGGGAAATTCCTTTAGGAATAGTCCTTCTCCTCCCATTCTTGTACTGAGTGCTCTCTGAGCCCTATATCTAGTCTATTCGTGTGCACTGTGTCCCCACTGTATTTGTGTATGTGCATTTTTACAGACGATTTTAATCCTTTGGCTTTGGGAGCTGAGATTTCTTGACACTTATTACTAAGACAGGAAACATTCTTGCTTGTCAGCAGGAGTGGCAGACCGTCTGCTGTCACAGCTTTCCATGGGAAATCTGAGGGAGAAGCGAGTAAACAAGAGGCATTTTTTTAGTATTCCTGCCTTCACATAGTAGCATACACCTCTTTAAAAATTGACACTTGTACAACATTTATAGAACGTGTAACGTATCTCCTGGAAGTTGGATTGAGTACAAGTAATAATGGGAAAAGGAGGGGTAGCGTGGATACTGGACTGGACTGGTCCCTGGCTTACCTGGATTCTGTTCATGCCACTGACCTGCTGTGCGACTCTGGGCAAGTCACTTCACTTCTGCGTGCCTCTATTTCCCCTCCCATCCTCTGTCTATTTAGATGGTAAACACTTTGTGGGAGGGTCTGCCTCCCTCTGTGACTGTACAGTGCCTAACGCTTGATGTCATGATCTCAGCTATGCCTCTCGGTGCGATGGTGATATTAATAATCAGTAGAGCATCTTTTCTGTTTCTCCTTTCACCATGATCTATAACTTTGTAGTGGTGCTGCTGAAGGACTCCAACAGCATCACAGCTCTGCGGGCTGTTCCCCGCTTGGGCCTAGTCACCGGCTCCTGCTGTCAGGCGTGCAGAATAACAGCTCTGGCAGAGCATGGGACGATATTGGCCTGTCAATTGTCCCTTTGCTCCTCTAGAGGGAACTCTTACGATGCTGTTCAAATCACTCTGCTGGTTATTAATACAACTGACTGGGTAAGAGAAGGGAAGAATTTCAATCCATTCTGCCAAGCAGAAAATGGACACGGTTTTGAGGGAGTTCGTTTCCCTTGACCAGAGCCTCACATTTTCCCATGGTTCCTTCCGTCCCCTCCCCAAGGACCGAGGTCTTTGGGAGGTTTGGGTGGGCCTGTTTGGGAGGGCATAACGAGCTGGGTTAACGCCAGACATCCCTCGTCCGCATTTGACACGCTCCCCGGCCGCCGCAGAGGTCTGCTCTTTGGGTGATGGGACTGTGCCTGCCAGGCAGCAGCCGAAAGAGAATGTTACTTTGTCCTGAAGCCCGAACAGGGGTGCGGAGAGGGGAGTACAGACCACCCTGGGGTGTGCTGTCCAGATATGTGTTTTATGAGGCACCTAACTCCCAGCAGGTGACGCCTTACCCACCGCTCGTCCCATTCAGGTCAATGCGTGTGCCCAGGGAGCAAGACGCCTATTCGCCTCACAATCTGGCCCTCAGAGCTTTGAGCATCTGCCCCAGGGAATCAATTGGCAATACAATAGCCTAGTAGGCTCCAAGGAGTCTCTGACGCTTTCCCCCTTGGCTGTCTCCGTGCCACTGGCCTGGGGACGGATTTTACAGGCTGGGATCTGCCAATCAGGAGCAACCCCATTTATAGAGCAGCCCCCTTCCTGCTGCGAGCTGTCTGGCGGATTAGTGACCTTCTCTCAGACTGGGGGACAAATCACCAGTCACCTTCACAGTCTTCCAGGCTGCTGCTCAGAGAGACGGTGATGCTACGGTTTGCTCTGCGCACAGGCCAGGTTCGGCCAACAGACTGACCCTTCGCCCATTTCACAGATGTCTTGAAATCGCAGCCAATGAGAGAAGGGGCAGAGCGAGGTCAGGAAGGAATGAAATAACGAAGCAGCATCTGACACAGTGGGAAAGAGGCAACAACCGGTGTGGACAAATTGTGATCCAGGTCAGCGTCTAATGAGACAGAAACGATAAGCAAGAGACTGTCTGAGTCTACAGATGGCTGACGAAACAAGCGGTCTGTTTTTCTCGCCGATCACCCCTGCTCCAACTTGGCCTTCTCTTGCAAATCGGTTCCAGGAGCCTGCAATCAGCAAAGCAAATATTTGCAGATATGGTCACTCATCTGCCATAGCATCACTGCACTGAGAAAACATTAGATCAAAAAGTGGTTGCTGGAGCCAGAAAGAAGAGGAGCCATAAGTCACATCTTTCTCCCCTTGTCAGGTCCTATGTTAGTTTTGTTAGAGGCAGTAATTTCTTGTTTACCACCTTACCCACTGGAAGGAAAAACATCCGAAAACTCTCCGAGCAAAAAGAAAACAAAGCGCCCATGTTCCGCTTCTGTACACAGTCACACACGTAGCAATGGTAACCAGCGGGACTGCTCTGGGTCCAGGGGCCTTTGGCCAGATGACTTGAACAAGCAGCGGCTCATTGGAGGTCACCCTGGCGGCTTTTATGACGCGCCTATATGGCCCAAGTCTCTCATCCCCTATGTCATCTGAGTCGTCTTCCTAGTCACTTCCACCGTCCGGTTCCCCTGCAGCATTCGCGGATCCGGCGCCTGGGTCTCCATGCACGAACTCCATTGATTTCAGTGGAGCAACTCCTGACTGGCAGGGGCCAGAATCAGGTCCCTACAGGGTATCCCTGCCAAAGCGCAGCGCTGGCCGGAAGACTAATGAGCACATTAGAAATCTAACTCGCCCTGCGGGAGGAGGTGGCGCAATCCCCTCCCTTCGCCCCGTTAACTATGGAGGAACATGCAGCTGTTCTCTGGCTGGCTCAATGGTCGCTAGCTCTGGCTTCTGCAAATGCAGCCTCCCTGGAACATTTGCAGGGAGCAGCCGAGAGCAGTGTTAGCTACTGTGCCAGGGGGCCGGGCATCAGCTGCTGTCCTAGCCCTCTGGCCACCGTACAGCCAGCTACACCGCTGCGGAGTAAACCCGGGAGACTACGCTGGGCCTCGTGGGCAGATGAGAAGGGCCTGGGCAGCGTTAACGCACTAATTAGCCCCTAAGCGCCGGGAGTAGAAGGAAGGAAGTGGAAGGGGAGGGGGGTTGGTGAGAGCGAACCAGGCTTTGCGAGCCAGAGCCAAGAGACACCTCCTCCCCCTCCTCTCCTTGGTACAGAGGGCTGAGGAACTGCATGCTGTTGTGCTGGGCATTGCTGTGAAGTGGGGGAGGGGAATGTGTCCCTAAACCACCCCATGCGTCTCTAAGCTGTCTGGACATGCAGGGGATAGGCCCAGTCACCGGCAGCAATCGGCACCTGGTGAAAGCTTTGGTACCCATTACCCTCCCTTGGGATTCAGGGTACAAGTCAGTCCCTGACCTGAGGCTGGGCTAGCATAGCTATGTCTTGGCCTTTGCTCGGGACTACTGGCCACTCTATAACGTAGCCCCAGGGGTTGGTGGCACCTTTCCCGTTACAGCGCCTCGCATTTGGCTCGGGGAGTATTTTTTTTTTCCCCTTTGCCAGCTAGTTCCAGGCTCTCGTGCAGCGTTGGATTTGCCTCAGGAGCCATTGACGTTTCTCACGGCATCCTCCCCAAGCCGAACACTGACAGACATGCTGGCAACGGCCTCCCACTCAGGCGCAAGCCGTGAAGCTCGGGATCGTCATGTGACGTCGCAATGAGGTGACGACCGAGGCCTTCCAAAGCCCTTCCAGAGCGTCCGTCTCTAATGTCCCCATCCCGGCATGACGAGACCCGTTTAGCTTTAGTGCTTGGGCTCCCGGCCTGCCTGTGCCCCGTCCCTACCCACTTGGGCACACAAGTGAGCAGCTCCCGCTCTCCCTGCTATGGCTGGAGTGGGAGGCTGAGTTCCCCACATGGGCCAGGGAAAGGCTATGAGAGCCGTCCCACCGGAGGGCTGGCCTCACAGAGCTCTTCCGTTAGCCTGGCAGGCTGGGGGAAGGAAGGCTCGGCATCCCATAGGGAGGGACACCACGCAGGAGCAAGGCGTCGTCTAACTACCTGTTCTGCTTTATAGCGCCGGCCTCCGGCGGGAGGGCTGAGCACGGGTCACGCTGACCAGTCTTGGGGGCGGTTCATCAAGAAGTCAGTGTCTCATTGAAGCTTGAGGTTGTGCCCTGGACCTCCAAAGCTCATAGGCCGATGGACCGTGGCCTACATTCTCCAAGACATTTAGGCACCTCTGTCCATGGGAGTTGGGTGCCTAAATACCTTTGAAGATCTGGGCCTGTGTCACTAAGGCTCCACTCCAAGGACTGAGGGTCTCAGTCTTTGCTCATCTCTGGCTCGGGACTCTAGCTTGCAGGGGTGTGTAGTTGGGAATTAAGGAATTATTATAGCCTAGATCATGTGCTTGCTTTCTCATTATGGCCCCTAAGGGCATCATTTCATTGCACCTTGATCCAGTAGGCTCCTGTCTGCTCTTAATTAGGCAGAAAATATGAAGCTCTTAGGGAGGGAGACTAGCCTAGTGGATGAGGTGCTGGGCTGTGATTGAGGAATTCAATCCAGGCTCAGCTACCAATTTTGGACGAGTCATTTTATCTACCCTGTATTTCTCCCTCATCCCCATCTGTAAATGGAGCACGGATAATATCCCTCTACCTCACAGTGTGTTCTCAAGCCACCACCCATGAATGACCGCCGGGGGGATCAGTGCCATGGAATATCTAGATAATAAGAGCTGTTTTTTTAAGTATGCTTCTTCCAAGCCATGCTCATTGGTGTTTTCCTGGAGATGAAACAGTCTCCGACCTCAGCCATTCAGTCTGGGACTAACAGTCTTTCAAGATGTCTACTCTTTATGCCTCTCCTCTGCACTTCTGGCTCCGTGCACTTTTAAATAAAATAGCAAAAAGAAGCACACCGAGTCCTTCCGAATGTCAGCCCTTATGTTTGTTCCTGTGCCAGCCATAGTCACATGGGAGTAACAGTTCTGCAGCCTCAGCAGGAATTTGCCCGATAGTAACCTTTCTTCCCTGAAGCAGTTGGATTGTTTTAACGCCGCTCTCAAAGTTAACATCATGATGAGCCGTCAGGACAGATGATTCCCGAGTGAAATTCAAGTAGGAGACGGAACTCAGTGTTTCAGCCCAACGTCATTTATTTTTGTAAGGGACGTTGATATTATTCCTTTTTCAGAAATCAATAGCACTTCACACTAACCAGCCACTGCTTTCTCCTTAAGGCAGCAGGAGCCTTAATTTCCCTTAGGGAGTTGACTTGAATGGGTTCCTTGGTGTACCCTTTCATACACCTCTCTCAGCTATTTGCCATACCCTACATTTAAATCTCACTGCTTTTGGAGGGGCACGTTCCGTGCCCCCTCCACTGCCCCGGGGCCGGAGGAGTTTTGCGCCCTTGCTGACTATTGGGGGCAGGCCCCTGACCATGCCTTCTCTTTTGTGAAAGCACCCATGGGAACGGGAACGCTGCAGCCTTGGAAAGTTAAAGGGCTAGTTTGTGATTTACCAACCCCCTCCTTCCCCGAGTCAGGGGGGGCACAGAGAGGACCAAGGAATGAGTTGAGATGCTGAGAATTCATTTCCCAGTTCTCCCACCTTCTTCTAGTGGGAGGTAATCTGCCACTGCTAATGGACTGGAAAGATGGTGTCAAGCAGGACTTCCCTTGTTCCAGGGCTTGCTCCCAGCCTTGGCACCTCTGGGCTTGCTGCGTCAGTTAGGGAAGAGCAGTAAATGCTTTCCTCAGTCAAACAGGTTAGTATTGGCTGTACCATTGCAGGGCTTCTGTCCCGTCCTAGATCCCCTCATGGCTCCCAGAAGACCCTCAGCCACCCGGCTGTCCGCGGCCTAGGAGCTGCCGCGCTTGCTGGGCATGGGAGCAGAACCACTGCCGGTTTCACATCTGGTGGGGTTGGGCATGAAGCGTCACAGCTTAAGGCGCTGCCCCGCTCCCCACCCCCTGCCGGTGAAAATAACGGGGCCTCTCAACGCCTGCTTTTCTCCATGGGAACAAGATAGGAGGGAGCCACACCGCCCCTCAAAACCAATCAAATGGCTCCTGGGTCACTCCATTAACCCCCTCAGTCTGTCCTGCAGTTGGAAAGCCCTCAGGGCTATGGGGCTGTTTAACTGCAGGGTAGACACTCGGGTTGGAGCTCAGGCTGTAGGACCCTGCAGAGCGGGAGGGTCCCAGAGCTCAGGCTGCAGCAGAATGTGTAGACTGCAGTTAAAGAACCCTGCAGCCCGAACACCACAAACCTGAGCCAGTTGGCACAGGCCAGCCCCAGGTGTCTAATTGCAGTGTAGATATTCCCTCCAAAGCATCGAGCCCCTCCTTGCAGGGACACGGGAGGAGAGGAACATGGCCCAGGAGAAGTGACTCAGGGGGAAGCTGGCGCACGCTGGGTGGCATAGAGCAGTTGTGCTGTGCTCCTGGACAATCATTTTGTTCAAAGCTGGTCGAACATAATAATTATAATAAAATCAGTAGCAAATACTGCAGAGATGCAATGGGCAAACCAGTAAAGCTAGTTCCCGCGTACAGGATGGCCAGCAAAAGGCTGTGAGCCTGAATGGGAAGGGGAAGAAAGAGTGAGTACCAGCTTTCCTGATGCCTACCAAGGGTCGTCCTCTATTTATACATGCCAGAGTGTTCTGTCTTATGGGTAAGAGCCAATTTGCTTCACCACCACCTCCCAATCCTTCCTTAACAAGTTGTGTTTTGTTTTTTGGGGATGACTCAGTCACAGCTGCAATCGGCCTGTTTTCTTCTCTTTTTTTTCCAGAACAGAAAGCACCATCGTAGTTTGTATTCTTTTAAAGCTATTTTAGGATTTTTCCTGGGCTGTTCAATTTTTAGTTCCCAAGTCATTCTGTGCTGTTTACAATGAACTTAAACCAAGCGGTGAAACGTTTCAAGGCTAGAAACATTCAGCTCGGATTTCAGTTTGTGAACGAAAGCTTCATTCTGAAAAGTTAAACAGGGAAGGATGAGACCATGGAGGTTCTTATTCTTTCCTGCAGGCCTGTGAGGAAACGAGCCAGTTCTAGAAGCTTAGCGGGGAAGGGGAATGGTTGGAGACGCTGGGAATTGGAGAGAAGGGTGTGGCTGGTAGGTGATATGACCTTTCATTGGTAGTTGGAGAGGAGAGTGGGTGGAGTCATAAAGCGATAAATAGGACTTGATTGGCTAGACTGTGGAATCGCGCCTGGAATGTGAATAGGACATGTGATAGCCTGGTTATAATTGAAGACGACTCGCTTATGTTTAGGTTTCAGTCTTCAGAATGTTGAATTCACTAGGAGGCTTTTTTTGCCCTCATTCTGTCTGTAAAAGCTGCTGATAAATACCGCAAATGAGTGATTAATATTTACAGATCAGTGACCCTCAGACAGTGAATCTGGGACCCAGCATAGCTGACGATGAAGGAAGTGGTAGGAGACAAACTCAAAGGGACTGAAGAAATGAAAGTAGATAATTCCTCTGCAATTAAATGTATTTAAACCATAATATACAAAAGATTTATATAGAAAATTGATTTCTTTGGGTTCTTCAAGATCAAATGTGCCATTGAATGAAGGCTTGTCCATTGAAGTGGAAGGAGCAAAATACTGATAAGTCTGATGACTAGTATGCTGTTAGTGAGACATTTTCAATGTTTTATAATTATCATCTGATAAAGCCATGATGATTTAAATCCCTGTTCCAGACCATCCAGTTGCTCTTCCATAGCATCTTCATTTGGAAACAGTCCATTCATCTTCAACATCCAAAAATGGCAACAACCAGTGTGCAGTGAGACCAGAAAAACAACTGAAAGGGAGACATGAACTTGATGAACAAGTCACAATCTTCCGTTCTGCAAACAACATTACCTTCAATGTAGCACAAACTGAGTGATTTAAAGGAACAGTGAAGCACTCTAAATCTGTCTGGACTCTGGAGGGACATAGCCCATTTCACAAGCCCATTTCTAGGTGGTAAAAATGAAGGAAGAGAGGAAAAATTCAAGGAAGAACTAAAAGTATCTACCCTGATATTTATGCATGATGGCTGGTCAGATAAGAGACATAACTCAATAATAGTTGCATATATCAATACAGGGAAAAATGTGTTACACTCAATAGCATTAAGTCAGATGTCAGACAAGAAAACCACAGGACATTCAAAGTTGCTGAAAATGCCATCCAAGAATGCAGAAAAGAGTCTGACTACAAGGTCTCTCCTATGTGCTCAGACAACAAAAATATCATGAAAAAGGAGGAACTGTTTCACATAGTAGTCATCCTATACTGGACAAAAGGGTGTGTGCCACACTAGTTAAACCTTGGTGAGAAAGGCGCATCACCTAACAGTTCTCGGGCATATAGTGGAAATTCAGAGTGTGGTTTTCAAGAGAGCAGGCCCTCAACTTTTATTGAATTTCAGTGGGCTTTGGGTGCATATTTTCTCTCAATGCCAGCCTCAAAAAAGTCTCCCGTTTTCCAAATTTAAATTGAAATAATATATATAAATGTAGTGTAAAATCTCTTCAAAGCTCTTCACAAGGTGTCAGTGGGTCTTTTAATGTGCTGAAGATAAAAAGAGAACTGAAGAAACGCAGCCCAAATTGTATAATGAAAAAGCAAACCATGAGTCCTGAGCAAGTCATGTGCTTACATTTTTACATCCACCATATTCCATGACTTCTCTCTGCTCTGAAAACGTAAAATAGGATTGATATGGGGCCATGCTTTTCCTAGGGTCAGCTTCGGCCTGTGTCCCCCTTTTCAAAGAAATTAAGACCGGAGGGCAAAGAAAATAAGCCAAACTCCTTTAAACTGCAGGCAGAACTTTGCCAAAATTAATGAGGAAATCTGGCTTAATTTTGTGTGTCTGGCCTATAAATATTATTTTTTTTAAAAAATAGTGCATATATAAATAATAATTTTGATATAATTCCAAAATATGTGGGTGGGTGTTCTGCCTTAGCAAAATATTTCATCCAAAACACTCCTCTACTTTCCCATACCTTCTTTTCACACACCTAATAATTAACCAACTGCAAATATAGCCTTTACTCATTTATTCTTTATTTCTGTCTGATGTGGATCTTACTCTGTTAGTGTGTAATCCAGGTGATCTTTATACAATAGTTTGACTCATCACTTTTCCTTAGGATTTATTTATAGTTATTTGCTTTGTAATGTTTAATAAAATTCACCACAATATGACCGCATCTGGAAAAGAACTTAAGTGTGAGCTCAAATACGATTCAAGTCTGGGGACTTTTAGCATGTGTTTAAAGTTAATTTCCTTGACTTTCAATGAGACTGGGAATTTGACATTTAAACGGGGGGGCACTATAGATTTTCTTCCTTTGCCAGTCCTTCCTCTTCCCCCCTCTCAGGCATTTCCCGCCCCCCCCCCCCCAACACACACATCAGCCTGACCCTTCTCCCTACACCCATCCCCTCCAAATCTGAGTGAGTGGCATTGCAACCTGGCACACTAGGTTATAATGCCACTCAGAGCATGTCTACACTTACCTCTGGAGTGATCGATCCACCAGGGGTCAATTTTATTATGTCTAGTGAAGACATGATAAATCGATTGCCAAGCACTCTCCCATCGATTCCGGTACTCCACCGGAGTGAGACGTGTAGGTGGAGTTGACGGGGAGTATCAGCAGGCAACCTACCACAGTGAAGACGCCACGGTAAGTAGCTCTAAGTACGTCGATTTTAGCAACGCTATTTGCATAGCTGAAGTTGCGTAACTTAGATCGATCGATCCAAGTTTGACCCGGCCAAAAAGTGATCAGTCCATGGCCCATGGCCTCTGAATGGGAGTTTGGTGCCTAAATACATTTGTGAATCTAGGCCCTACGGGATGGGTGTCCCAGAGTATTCGCAGCCACTTTCTGCAGTGAGTTGGCTAAAATACACCCATGAGCAAGAGACGCAAATATAGCAGCTGCATAGGTAAGGGTGAATTGAGTTTTCCTGTTAAAGTGGAGTATCGTTCTGTCTGTTATGGCCTGATCCATTGAAATCAATGAACAGACTCCCATTTACCTCTGTAGGTTTTGGATGAGTCCCTCTGTAAGGAATACCCCCCACCTCCCAGCCTAATAGAAATTCACATGTTCGCTGATAGGGTAGAGAAGGAATTTTGGGGAAAGTTACAAGGAAATACTTCAAAATATCTCTAGGAGCTCTAAAGAATGAAAATTGCTTCTTTTTAAAAATGGATGGGTTCTCTTAATATTTCTTCAGGGCTCTCTTTAGCTTAAAAATAGCTCATTGCTAGCTTTGAAATAGCCTCCTAGACTTTAAGGCCAGATCATCTAGTCCAGTGTTTCCCCAAACTGGGGTTCGTGAACCCCTGGGGGTTCACAAAATGTTACAGGGCGGTCTCGGGGGAAAAAACTCCTAATGGTGGACAGAGCTGTCCCTAGGGACCCCCAGCATCACGAGGCCAGCAGCCCAGAGCCCCTGGACTTCCAAGAGGTAAGCAGATCAAAGCAAGCATATCTATCACACAGAGGAGATTTAAACTTCAAGACTCCTTATAAGAAATGGACAAGGAGGTGGATATTCTTTTCTGTTTTTAAAATTAAATAGGCAGCTAGTATTGTTTTTTAAAATTATGATGATGAACAAGTTTAAGCTTTGTTGTAACAGGCGTTGTTTGCCTGGACTGCTCAAGACCTGAATGCTTGTGTAGGAGGAACTCTGAGTTGTCATCTTAAATACCTTCCTGCTGTTTCACATCTACTAGTCCTTGATGAAACATAGGAGCCTTGTCTTATAACAGGATTATGCAAAGTGATACAAGCTACGAAAGTAAAATCTTGGAAGAGTGTTGCCGTTTTCATAATGTAATACAAATACTGTAATGATAAATATTAATTAACAATAAATGATGTGTAATAAGCATGTCATAAAAACAAATATTACATTTCCAAGATCACTGCTTTTATACTTTATACTCAGGTAAAAGAGAAAATCCCTGGAAATATTCATTTTTAGGAGGGGGGTGTTCGTGAGACTTGACATTCTAGTGAAAGGGTGTGAAGGGTTGGGTCACAGAAACCCCCTTGGGAACTGCCACCAGATGTGCTGAGACGACCTTTGAGCCCGTTTTCCCTGGCAGCTTGGGACTCCAGATCCCTGCCTTGTTCAGCCAGACATGCCAGTCTGCTCCGACACATACCCAGGGTCTGAACCACGTTGCCCCAAAACTGCAGACTTAACTGAAAATGGCTTAGAAAGTGCTTCTGTCTCTAGCACCCAGACACCCAGTTCCCAATGGGATCCAACCCCCAAATGAATCCGTTCTACTCTCTATAAAGCTTATACAGGGTAAACTCATATATTGTCCGCACGCTATAACACTGATAGAGAGCTATGCACAGCTGTTTGCTCCCCCAGGAATTAATTACTTACTCTGAGTTAATTTATAAGCAAAAAAGTGATTTTATTAAATATAAAAAGCAGGATTTAAGTCAGGGGGTGGGCAAACGTTTTGGCCCAAGGGCCACATCAGGGTTGAAAACTTGTACGGAGGGCCGGGTCAGGGAAGGCTGGGCCTCCCCAAGCAGCCTGGCCCTGCCCCAGGTGTCCCCTCCCACTTTATGCCTCCCCTCAGAATCCTAGACCCGTCCAACTCCCCCTGCTCTTTGTCCCCTGATTGTCCCCTCCCGAGACACCCCACCCTAACCACCACCCCTGGAACCCCATCCGCTAGCTAAGCCCCTCTGCTCCTTGTCCCCCTGACTGCCCCTTCCAGAGCCCCACACACACTAACTGCCCCGCCAGGACCCCACCCTCTTCTCAACTCCCCCTGCTCCCTGTCCCAACTGCCCCAACCATTATCTACATGCCCATCCCCTGACAGACCCCCCCATGCCCTATCCAATGTCCCTGTTCCCCATCCCCTGCCCAGAACCTCCACCCCATTCCAATAGCCCCCTGTTCCCTGACTGCCCCTGGGACTCTCTGCCCCTTAAGCACCACCCCCGCGTCCTGGACCCCTTACCACGCTGGCAGCCAGGCCGGAACTAAACAGGCTGCACCGCTCTCCCAGAGGAGTGTGTAGCCCCGCGTGGCACGCTGAGCTCTGGGAGAGTGGGGAAGGCGGGGGAGGGGGCCGAGAGCAGCCGCCCCTGCCGAGCTCAGGTGAGCTGGTCAGGATGGTCTCGCAGCCCGTGGGCTGTAGTTTGCCTACCCCTGATTTAAGTGGTTCCAAGCAATAACAAACTAAATTACCAAGCAAAATAGAACAAAAACATGCAAATCTAAGCCTAATACAGTAAGAAACTGATTACAGGTGAAATCTCACCATCAGAGATGTTCCAATAAGCTTCTTTTATAGACTAGAATCTTAGGTTCAGGTCAGATCCATCTTCTGTAACCTCTCCCTGCTGCAGGGAGTTCCACAGCTGCTGGATAGGAGCCCAGCTCCAAAGGCAGTGCTGTCATCAGCAGCAGTGCAGAATGAAGGGTGGCAATGTCCCACCCCCATCCCCAGGACTCCCTTTTGGGTTGGGAACCCTGCGGTTGCAACACCGTGACATTTCAGATTTAAATATCTGAAATCGTGACATTTATTATTTTTTAAATCCGAGGACTGTGAAATTGACTGTGAATTTGGTAGGGCCCTAGTGATAATAATTGATCCAAAGTCAAGCTGAGTAAAGGAAGAAAAAGGTATCAGGTTACAATTGCATGTTACGTGAGACGTTCCTGTGGCAGAGAACACAGAGTTTATGTGCCAGGAATGACTTTTGGATTATATTATCTAAAGGCGCCAACATAGTTTGTATTCAGTCCTAGAGCATCCGCTCTCCTGGTTTGTACATATTGTTCTAGCTGGGTTAACTTTGAAAGTGCCAAGATCTCCATTCAGGGAAGCGTCCCTGTTCAGCAGTGAGCTTTGCTGAACACTGAGAAGCACATTCTCAAATATAAGCATGTTCTTGAGTGCTGGGCTGAACCGGGCCCTGCCAAAAGTCATTCTCCCTCCCCTTCCCCTTCCCATTCCCATGTTCCCTTTGTGCACCTTGTGACCGCAAATCCCTCCTTCATTTGTTTGTGACTTCCTGGGCTTGCTGCAAGAAGCATCTGTTTGGAGGGTTTGGGGAAGAGGGCGAGCTTCCTAGAGGACGAAGATGTAGGTGGCTGGCTGAGTTCCTGTAGTAGTGAGGATTTTTAATGCTGCTGAGATTTTGTTCAATTAATTAATGACATTAGGGCATCTAAAGCCTCGGATAGGTGTCTCTATTTAAAATGTAAAAACATCAATATTTTATTTCATCTTCATTCTTCGGTCGTTCCTTTTATTAAAAATACATCTAGGCCACATTTTTGGATGGCATCCAAAAACGTGTCTACAGAAACAAGACCGTCCAGATGATGCCTCATTCACCCAAAGCAGCAGACTGCGTGCAGTATGTCACAAAACCAATTATGTATCCACTTCATGATAGTTCTACCAAGCCTGCATTTTTCTCCAGCTTCCTTATGAGACTGTCTCAAAAAGCCTTGCTCAAGTCCAGATATATTACATCCACTGCATTCCCCCTATCCACCAAACCAACTACCCCATTCTTGGCTGCTAGTGACTACCCCTTCATCCGCCCAGGTATTTGCACATGGAATATTTTATATGTTGATTTTTTTCTCCTTTCTGCACCTTTGTAAAGGTGGTCCCTATGTTAGGTCTTCTCCAGTCTTCTGGGACTTCTCCTGCCATCCATGAGTTTGCAAATATTATTGCCGGTTGCTGAGATTGCTACAGTTACTTCCTTCCGTATCCTTGGGTGAATTGGCATCAGGCTGAGCTGATTTGAATTCATTCAAATTAGTCACACAATCTCTCATGTGTTCTTTATTTATCCTCATCTGCATCCCTCCCATTTGTCTAATAACTCACTAGTGAGCCGGGCACGTTATTTTTTGTGCGTAGAATGAAGCAAAGTAGGGCATTGAGCAGCTCTGCCTTCTTATCTTTTGTTATCGGCTCATCTTCCCCATTGACCCTCACCATCCTTGATCGTTCCTTTTTGTCTGACGTATTTGTAGAACCCCTTCTTTTTGTTTCTAACTTTTCTTGCCAGTTGTAGCTCATTCCTTGCCTAGGCTTTCCTGTCTTTGTCCCTACATGCTCGTGCTATTCCCTTTCTTCATTAGTGACCTGCCTCTCTTTCCATTCTCTGCATGTATCCTCTTTGGGTTTTAGGCAGCTAAAAAGCTCCTTGTGCAGCCCCATTGGTCTCCTATGGCAGTTCTTATCTCTCCCCTGCATTGGAAGAGCTTGATTCTGAGCCTCTGGTATTTAGAAGCTGCCAACCCACTTTGACTCCTTTTCTTCTTAATTGGTCTCTCCGTGGGACCTTGTCTACTATTTCTCCAAGTTGGTTGAAATCCACTTCCACTCATGCTACAGTGAAGTGTTCAGATGCTAGAGGGATAGGATCAGAGGGCAGAATTTGGCCCTGTGGTTTTCCTGATGTTTCAATTTTCAGTATTGCCCGTCCCAAACATTCAGAAATCAAGAGCGAGAACCTCAACAATTCATGAGACTGGTTTAAAATTGTGAATTTTTTAAAAAAGTGTGGGTCGTGGGTTTTGAGTCTTTTGGTGTCACGTTCACGAGCTTTTCTCTACAACACTGAGGGCTACATGCTAATTTTGATAACAAGGCCTCACTTAATCCATGATGCCCAGACCTGGGTACTTCAAGATGACACCAAATATTGTAAGACTTCGTACAATTGTCTTGCAAGCTGGTGGGGGTGAAGTAAGACATATGGGCAGAAGAATCTCCCCTGGCTCTTATTTTGTGAGATTCTCTTAGTGTTGGTGGGAAAAGAAACATCCAGCAGAGGGACTGCAACAAAAATGTTGAGGTTACCACTTTCTCTTGCACCTTATATTCATGTCAAATGCTCCTTCTCTCCTGCCCCTCCTCTACCTCCCATTTCACTTTCCCGTCTAACCCACCCTCTTGCATCTTCCCTTCCACACTTTTCTTTGGAACTCTCTTATCTCCTTTCCTTCTTCCAACATCCTGGAGAGCATTACAGGGTCAGATAAGCACTGCTGTGAGATTAGGTCCGGGGTGGGCAAACTACATTCTGTGGGCCAGATCCGGCCCATCAGGGCTTTGGATCTGGCCTGTGGGATAGCCACCCCCCAAGGCGCCACTGCTGGAAGCAGCCATTACCATGTCCCTGCAGCCCTAGGGGGATGGGAGGGCAGAGGTGCTGTGCTCTTCCCTCAGCTGTAGGTACCGCCCCCACAGCTCCCATTGGCTGGGAACAGGGAATCAGGGCCAATGGGAGCTTCGGGGGAGGTACCTGCAGGCAAGTCCTCTGCACTCCCCCCAACCCCACCAGAGCCTACAGGGACGTGGTGGCAGCTGCTTCTGGGAGCGGTGCGGCATGGGGCCAGGGCAGGCAGGGAGAATTGCCAGCATAGTTCCTATTTTTAAGAAGGAAAAAAATGTGATCTGGGTAACTACAGGCCTATTAGTTTGACATCTGTAGTATGCAAGGTCTTGGGAAAAAATTTGAAGGCGAAAGTAGTTAAGGGCATTGAGGTCAATGGCAAATTGGACAAAATACAACATGGTTTTACAAAAGGTAGATCGTGTCAAACCAACCTGATCTTCTTTGAGAAAGTAACAGATTTTTTAGATAAAGGAAATGCAGTGGTCTAATTTACCTTGACTTTAGTAAGGCGTTTGATATGGTGCCACGTGGGGAATTATTAGTTTAATTGGCAAAGAGGGGGATCAGTATGAAAACTGAAAGGTGGATAAGAAACTGGTTAAAGGGGAGACAACAGAGGGTCATACTGAAGGGCGAAGTGCCAGGCTGAAGGGAGGTTACCAGTGGAGTTCCTCAGGGATCGGTTTTGGGACCAATTTTATTTAATCTTTTTATTACTGACCTAGTCACAAAAAGTGGGAATGTGTTAATAAAGTTTGCAGACGACACAAAGCTGGGCAGTATTGCCAATTCAGAGAAGGACTGAGATATCATACAGGAAGACCTGGATGACCTTGTAAACTGGAATAACAGGAATAGGATGAAATTTAATAGTGAGAAGTGTAAGGTCCTGCACTTAGGGATTAATAACAATAATTTTAGATACAAACTGGGGACACATCAATTGGAAATAACAGAGGAGGAGAAGGACTTTGGAACATTAGTTGCTCACAGGATGACTATGAGTTGCCAATGTGACATGGCCGTGAAAAAAGCTAATGCGGTCTTGGGTTGCATTAGGCAAGGTATTTCTAGTAGAGATAAGGAGGTATTAGTACCGTTATATAAGGCACTGGTGAGACCTCACCTGGAATACTGTGTGCAGTTCTGATCTCCCATGTTTAAGAAGGATGAATTCAAACTGGAACAGGTGCAGAGAAGGGCTACTAGGATGATCCGAGGAATGGAAAACCTGTCTTATGAGAGGAGACTCAGGGAGCTGGGCTTGTATAGCCTATCCAAAAGAAGGCTGAGGGGAGATATGATTATTCTCTATAAATATATCAGAGGGATAAATACCATGGAGGGAGAGGAATTATTTAAACTTGGTACTAGTGTGACCAGGAGAACAAATGGATATAAACTGGTCAACAGGAAGTTTAGACTCGAAATTAGACAAAGGTTTTTAACCATCAGAGGAGTGAAATTCTGGAACAGCCTTCCAAGTGAAGCAGTGCGGAGGCGGGGGTTGTTGGCTCTGTGTGCAAAAGCCTCATCTGGCTTTAAGACAAAGCTTGATAAGTTTATGGAGGCGGTGGTATGATGGGATAACATAATTTTGGTAATTACTTGATCTTTGACTATTCGTGGTAGATGGGCCTGGTGGCCTGTAATGGGATGATCGATGTGGGGGGATCTGAGTTACTAGAGAATTCTTTCCTGGGTGTCTGGCTGGTGAGTCTTGCCCACATGCTCAGGGTTCAGCTGATCGCCATATTTGAGGTTGAGAAGGAATTTTCCTCCAGGGCGGATTGGCAGAGGCCCTGGGGGTTTTTCTTCTTCCTCTGCAGAGTGGGTCACAAGTCACTTGCTGGAGGATTCTCTGTACCTTGAAGTCCTTAAACCAAGATTTGAGGCCTTCACTAGCTCAGACATAGGTGAGAGGTATATTGCAGGAATGGGTGGGTAAAATTCTGTGGCCTGCGTTTTGCAGGAGGTCAGCCTAGATGATCATAATGGTCCCTTCTGACCTTACAGTCTATGAGATCACTGAGGCTGATTACCATGATGTGAGAGAGCACATCAACACCCTATTCTGCACCTAGGTATGTATGCAGCCCTAACCCTCCTCAGCCCAACAGTCCGCACTGAACAACTTCCTTCCCAAAATAAAAGCCACTTACCGGGCACCTCCTTTGCTGTTTATTCTTCCCCAACCACTGGCGGCTGCGACTTGCTACCCTCCTCCTGGCTTGAGAATAGCTCCTGGCTGCATGCGTCTAGGGATACCCGGCTGTCTCCCTCCTCCTCACTCTGGCTTTCCTCCTCCTCCAGCCTTGTTGAACGGGGCTCTGAAGTGTCCACGGTGGTCTTCGGCATGGAAGTGGGGTCACCCCCAAATATTGCATCCAGCTCCTTGTAGAACCAGCAGGTCACGGGGACAGCACTGGAAAGGTGGTTTGCCTCGCGTGCTTTGTAGTACGGGTTCCGCAGCTCCTTCACTTTAACCCTGCACTGCAGTGCGTCCTGGTCATGGCCCCTTTCCATCATGTCCCTTGATAGCTGCCTGTAGGTAGCGTAATTCCTATAGCTGGAGCACAGCTGGAACTGGACAGCTTCCTCCCCCCACAAACACTGATGGAGTCCAACACCTCGTTATTGCGCCATACTGAGAATTGCCTGGTGCACGGAGGCATGGTTACCTGGAAAGATGCACGGAGAGCACTTCACGCCTGGCTGAGCAAACAGGAAGGGAATTTTCAAAAGCCCCAGAGAATTTAAAGGGCGGGTCTGGCGGTTGGACCTCTGAGGGCAGGGCAGTAGCGTGCAAAGTGATCAGCATGGCTAGAACAGGCATTGTGGGACACTTCGGGAGGCTGATCACAGCGCATGAACAGACCAAGGCATCCACACTGGCACCACGGCACTCCAACTGGGGCACAGCAAGCATTATGTGTCTCATGGAGGTGGATTATTAGGGGCGATCCAGCCGTGGAGTCTGGGCGCTCGACATACCTTGCCCATGTGGACGCCTCAGGCGCTAGGGTGCCCAGGGCTGATTTAATGCACTCCAACTTGCAAGTGTATACAAGGCCTGAATTTGACCTGAATTCACAAACAGCTTCAGTTGCACCAAAACTACATTTTTCAGTGAATAAACTATTTGTGAAAAAGTTCACCTACCTCTATATGCATAAGCCTATCTTCATTCCCCAACAGGGTCACAGCTCAGCAGTCACTCAAGCATTGCCCTGTGCAAGAAGAGCCTCAGCTAAACCAGGAATGCTTTAATGGCTACTAGCTCACCCCTTCTGTCTTCACTCAGCAAGTGTGGCCAGGGCTCCTCTGCTTTCTAGCTATCCCGCTCTCTTGTGGTACAATACATTGTAAATTACAGCAGCCTGTGGGCTGCTCTAATATGTGCTGGCTGAATTATTATGATGCAGAATGAACCCGAGAACAGGGTGTAGTGATGCAAATGTGTAGATTACAGCCCTCTTTGTCCTCCACACAACCACCCATCCCTCTGACTGCACCAAGCACACCTCAGCCATGAACAAGTTTCTAGGCATGTATTTGATAGCCCTAGAAATGTAACTTTGCCATATGCAAAAAAAAAAAAAAAAAAAAGAAAAAGGAAAAGAAAAGAAATAAGACTTTCAACATTATAGAAATGGACAGTGCCAAGTTTGGATGGCCCAACATTTGATTAACTACTTTTTTCCTTTGGGCCAAGATTTTCAGGAGTGGCTAGTAATTTGAGGTGCCTTGATTTCAGAATGCCCACCTTGAAGTATCTTGGAAGGGTCTGTTTTTTCTGCCATTTTCTTAAAATCAGGCCCCTTTAAGGCATCTCAAGCAGGGCAATCAAAACTGGAAGTACTGAAAAAAAAAAATCACTAGTCACTTTTGAAAATGTCTCCCTCCATCTGTTCCCAGAGCCTAGCAAATTTGGTCAGTTTTTAAATACCACTAATGTTTCAGTGCTTATTTCTGCAAAATAAAACTAGTCTAACTAGGGAATTAATTTGACAATTTTATTAAAACCTTGGGTTTCCATTCTGTACAAAATTGAGATGCTTTCTTTAGCAAATGCATATTACACTGTATTATTTCATAAGCATGATTAAGTAGCTCTTTGAAAGCTATATACAGGATTAATAGCACACAACTGTATAAAGGGAGATAGTCTCGATAATCTCAGCAATATATACAAAACTACCTTTACACACATAAAAATATATATATTTACAGATAATAAATAACATTTCAAGCTAAATCATGGCATTCAAGTGCTGTAGGTGTTTTATTAGATCCTGTATTGAAAGTACACGTCTTCTTTCCAAAGAGCTCATCTTTCAGGAAAATGTAAATAAAAGCAGTGTCAACAGGAAACATGAATCATTTTGTTTTATCACTTTTAGAGGACTTGAGTGCCATGCACCAATATCCAAGCAACATTCATTCTCTCTCAGCCATACTTCACTGGGTTAGGACATCACATTTTTAGCACCTTTTGAGTTCTTGGCATTCCAACATATTGCACGGGGTTGGCCCTTTGTTCACCTCATCTACTCATGGTATAGTGGTTGAAAAACAACACACAGACAGGCACAGGTTTTTATTCTGGTTGACTTAGCACACGTCACCTTCACCATATGCTTTGTAATGAATGCAAGGATTATGAAAAACAGATGTGTAGTCATATTTTGGCTCAGGAGTTCCTCCCCAATTTTTGATGTATGGTTTAATCAAAGAAGGCTACTGAACTGTTCATGGCATTATTTATTTAAAAAAACCCACCTCAATCCTTCAGTTTACAGTACTTGTGTGTGTATGTTTGTGACACTTCTCTTTCAAGTGATCTCAGAGGGTTGTGGTTTGTGAACAATACACGCTGGTTCCTTGAATGGCCTAGATCCTGCACCTCACTGAAATTTGCGACATTTCAAACAATCTTGCAGCTCCCAGCTCCTACCCCTACGTCATAGGCAAGAAATAAAAAGAGATAGTCGTCTTTGGAAACAAGAATATCAGCAAAGGGAAGGATGATCACAGAGCCTGGCCATGTTCACATCTGGAAAATACAGGCAAACACGAGGCTACCACAGCTGTGGTGTGAATGACAAACTCTATGTCAGAGCAGAATGGCTGGTTTTCACCGCAATTTTGCATTGGTGTTGTAAACAGGTGATGAAAATAAGTTCCCTGCAGTTTCTAGTTTGTTGCTTCTTTTGAAGCCCCTAACCTAGAGCAGTGTCAGAGTTTAGATGGATTTATTTGAAAAAGAGGCTTCCCCTTAATGTAAAATATCATCATAGGACAATGAAAATGCTAGCATCGCCTATGATGGGAAATGTATTGCAGGATGAACTACTGAACAGAGTATAGATGAACAGGTCAGACCTAAGGCTAAGTTGGTACTCATAGAACCGGCTCAAGTACAATGCGTTATTATCCAGGATTTTCTCTTTCCATATTCATTCAGTTCTGGGCATCTTTTGAGTACCAGCCTTAGCCAGAGCAGATGTATGCTTTCCCGAATGAGAAGAACACACATGCTGAATATGTATTTGATCACCTTGAGCAAGGGTCAGGAAAGGGGCTTTAAACTCATTAACCAGCTGAATGATGTTGCCCAACCACAAAAACAGACATCTGTCCAGTTTTAGAAAAGTCTTTAAAAGTAACAAATCAAGTTAAAAAAGCCAAAAATACAGGCCCTGAAATGAGACTTTTCAATAAATACTAGAAATTTGCTATACAGTACATTATATCAAGAAACCTTGTTACAAGGTGATATTGAGGCAAAATAACTCTTAATTCATAATCAAGATGTTACACTTTCTTTAGAAGTACTTTAAAGGACTTGGGTAATATGTTCTTTATAGTTAAGTAACCACTTTGTGTGTTCTGAGACTGTACAAGAGAGTCTCCTAGAATAGCTAGGAATAGCAGACTAACAGGCCAGCAGTATTATAGCTGCTAAATATTTCAATACATTCCACTCTGAACACCCAACACAAGGGGGGGTTATTTTTCCCTCCAAAGCAGAAATATCTCATCCACTTCATTCTTCAGAAAATTCAAGAGCTGATTTTTCTTTAAGGTCGTGACTGGTCTCTAAAAGAGAAATAGGAGCAGTTTAAAACCTATATTAGCCTTATTTATGGTGCACCCAGGAGGCCTAAAAATAGCTACCGTATCAAATACTGTCCCACCACTGACATGCACCAATGTCAGTCCCACCAAATACTGTCCCACCACTGACATCCTGAAACCTAGCTGTAGAGCCCAAAGAAAGATGGATGTGTTTTAAAAGAAACTGCAAAGGGTTCTGAAGACAAGCATGTGCTTGCTTCCGGCTGCATTAGAAGGCATCACTTTATACCCTACCTGGCCCGTCAAGTGCAAAGCATGGATGTAAGCCTCTTAGACTTTACACCCACTCTGTCCTCCCTTTGCACCGGGGTCTATGGCTGTATAGAGAACTAGGGTAGCAGAGAACTAGGCCCAAATATTCAGTCACTTGAGTTTTGATAACCTTGGCAAAGTTCACATGCTTCCCTGAAGCTCACCTAGCACTGACCAGTGTTACCATGGAAGTCAACCTGGCAATAAAATGAGACTGTTTTCTCACAAGACTTTCGGTACCGCCTGGTTTCAGCCAATATTGAGAACATCCTTAAAGCAATGTTCTACATTCATTGGATTTGTCTGTGTGGCATCATATGTTGCAGGAGAGTTCTTACCCTGTGTCTGTTTTGTTGGGCTTATCGGCACATTTCACAAACATCACAGCTTCCTTTCCTCTTCTGAGGTGAGAGATCCCATCCTGAGAGCAGAACACCATCCTGCAGAGCAAACATAAAAGAGTTTTCACACAGCTGACCAGAGACAACTGTTTTAGCTCTTAGAATGCAATCAATGCCCAGAAACAGTGTGCCTTTGCCAAGGATGCTATCATTTGTTTCTTAAATGCAAGAGCAATCAGCTGAGTAGCTACAGCTGGGAGACATTTTTCAGCTGAAATTTTTTTCAGCAAAAAAAGTAGGTTTGGCAACACTGAAACATTTCACCAATTTGTGTCAATTTTGCCAAGTTTTTAGTTTCAACCCTACTCTCCCCCCCGCAAAAAAAAAACAAAAAACCTGAAAATTTGTATTGACACTAACAAAATTTTTAAATTTCAGTTTGCAAAAAACTTCCTGTTTCAAAATTTCCTTTAAATTTGACTTAATCCAAAACATGTAAATGTTTAAACAAACTATTTTACCAAGACAAAACATTTTTGTCCAAACTAAAACATTTTAAAAAAGACAAACCAAAAAAAATTATCTATTTATACAGTGCCAAAAATAACAACCATTCCAGTAATGTCATTTGTAAAAATTCTGTAAAATTTCTACAGGCAGCTTCTATTGACCTTAGGTACAATGAAACTTCATCAAGAGATTTTAAAAAGACACTGACTTATTTCAATGCACTGTTATGGACAAATGGCTACACCACTTAGAGTGAAACCTCTGCCTGTAGCCAAACTGCGTCATTTATTGGCCAATTCTGTAAAGTGCTGAATGACCTCAACTCCTAAAGGTGCTGAGCAATGAGGGTCTTGGGAGCTGATTCAGGAAAGCACTTCGATATAAGCAGAAAGAAATTTGGGAAAGGAGGTAAATTTGACCTTTTGCAAGCCCTCTGCACAGAATTTCACCCTTGGTGATTAACGAAGTGTTTTAAATGGCTGTAAGAACCTCACTTCAAGTGCAAATTCTGGCCCAGGAGTTTACACACATGAATATTCATGTGACTTTTGCTTTCTCTGAACATTCTTGATTAAAAACCTTCCTCCTCTAAACCTTTGTGAATGAAGTATATTGCCAATTTCACCCAAACCCAGCAGCTGCTTTTATTGGCCAAAGCTACTGGTTGATTATTTTTTCCATATTTGTCCAGCTCTCATTACTGTGTATTTTGATAAACTTACTACCATATAAAATTCAGAGCTGCAGATATTACACTACAAACAACTGGACAGATTTAAGTCCCTTTTTCAGTTCAGATTTTCTGCCAACAGATTTCAAGCTTTATGAAAATGGTCACTGTTCAAAATTTGGTTTAGGTGAATATCTTTCTGCTTCTGAACTACTCATGAGTGCTGCTTTGGGTATGCGGTATTCATTCATAACCACGTCACATGCTGTTGTTGCTGCCCTCCGGATTGGAGGATTCCCAAGCAAATAAAGAGCTTCCAAGATGGCCACACATACACACACTTCCTGTGGGAATACAAATGTGGAGGGGTGTGCAGGAGTTCCTCCCTTCTTATGAACATTCGTTGTGATGAAAATGTTATTTACACAAATGATCAGAAGGAGGCAGGCGAGAGGGGCTGTAAATACCATCAAAGTCGCTGGTGCAGCAAGGTTCTTAAGCACATGAACAGTTCAACTGAAGTCCACAGGATTTCTCATCTCCTTAATGTTAGCCACATACTTAGGTGCATGGCAGAATGGTGCAGAGTGGAATTTATGGGACCAGAATCACTGAGATGTTCTAGCTGCTACAGTGATGTCAAACCTCTGTAAACTTAATCTAATTAGCTGCTTGAGGCAGGTTCATGGCTCTTTGCATCTCTAGAGCAGCACAAAACAACCAGCGCGTCCCCGTGAATCTGACCCCTGGCTTTTATTCAAACAAATGCTCCTAATCACTTTCCACCCCCACCAGGTCTCTGGAGAGTCCTGACATTCTGGCAATTAAACCCAATCTTCAATTTTTGCTGACATTACTTTTTCTGAGTTTCTCCTGCCTTCACTCTGACCCTCTGGATGTCAAAAGCATAGGAGGTCCACCAGTCCGACCAGCTGAAAATGGATTCCTTCTCCCACTGCAGTGTCAACATGAGGAGGTCTCCAATATTGACCTCGGTGTAAACCAGGAAGGAGAAGGTCTTGTTTGTGGAAATTTCAGGTCTGTGGAAAAAAAGTAAATTACAATCTGTGAGCAGGGGCTTTGTGTATTTTCAGAAATGGACAAGTGCGCTCTGTCTCACTCCAGGCCTGATCCAAGGTCCACTGTAGTCAGTGGGCATCTTTCCACTGACTTTGGCTCAGCCCTTACCACCCACCCTAGCTCCCATCTCTGAATCAATCTGTTGTTGGTCATCTCCTACCTACCCCCAAACCCCTGTGTGGCCTGTGGTAGACCCATGTTGGGCAACAAAACTCTATCTTAAGTTCCATGTTAACTCTTTGCCTTTAACTCAATGGGAACGTGGCATTAAGGCTCTACAGTGGGGCGGGAGGGTGGAAAGAGCACCACTCTTGCGTAACAGGAAATCCAAGCTATGGTAGTGTAAGCAGAACTCTCCTCTGCTTTCAGCGGGGAGCTCTGCTTGAAGACGGACGACACAATATTGAATTTCTTTGGCTTTGAGAATTTTTGATTAGGACGAGCCTGACCTGGCATTGCTTTTTCAAATCTCTGTGGGGTCAAAGTGGCCCTTCTGGAGACGATCTGCTTAGCCTCAGTACTCCTCGGCTGACAGCTGCTATCTGAGCCAGATTAGAAACATAAGAGCTCAAAGCAGAAGTCTCCTCGGCTTGTGCGAGAGAGCCAGGTTCTTTAGTTGGGGCTGCAATAGATTCACACCTGTTGTGGTTCAGACCTAGCAGGAGACACCCTGAGCAACAGGTTGTACTTGTGCTTGTCTGGATTTCTGTGAATACTTACAATATCAAAGCAATGTCCTTGCTCTCCTCGGCTGTGCCATATAAAGAGACCAGGAATGGCTGATTTGTCTTGGTCACATTCACCTTTCCAAAGAAATGGACCTTGACCTGGTAATGAAAGACTGGGTGGAGGAAGGAACAGAAAAGGAAAATTCATCATTAGAAACAGCCTGCAGAGAGAGAGAGAGAGAAACAGAGAAACAGGAGAGGAGCAAACATGACAACCCTGGGTGTCGATCTGCCACGCTTGCTCAAGCTGACTAGCCCTTTGTTATGTGAGTAGTTCCACAGACATCAAAGGGACTCTCGTGTGTTACGGGTTACTTAACAAGAGCAAGGATGGCAGAATCAAATATTTCAGGATTATTTGCTGCTTAGCATTGGGATGGCAATGGAAACCGTTCGCTGGGGCTTCCGTACCGGTTTGGTGGTGTTTCACGGGGAAGGTTCACATGTCTCAGGGCCGGGGCTAACCCTGCACACCGTAGTTCTTCCTCGTGCACAAAGTCCCTGTGAACTGGTTCAGTGAATCACCACTGCACTGTGAACACCCACAAATTCTAGTCCGGCCGCTGTTTCAACACTGGCACCATCAGCAAAACTTGGAGTCCTGCTCGTCTTTGGTTTACTTTTGGAGTCATGCAACTTCTTGCTGCTTCTTACTCCGTGCTTATGGCACAACCATAAGTGGGTCCTTCCTATGTTACCATCAATGCTACTAGGCCAGGGGTTCCCAAACTTTAACAACCCGTGAACCCCTTTCATTAAAATGTTAAGTCTCCCAAACCCCCTCCTAAAAATGAGGATTTCCAGGGATTTTCTCCTTTACCTGAGTATAAATTATAAAATCAGTGATCTTGGAAATATAACGTTTGTTTTTATGGCATGCTTATTACACACTATTATTTATCATTACAGTATTTGTATTACATTATGAAAACAGTAACACTCTCCCAAGATCTCACTTTCGTAGCTTGTATCACTTTGAATAAGCCTGTTGTAAGACAAGGCTTCTATGTTTCACCAAGGAGTATCAGATGTGAAACAGCAGGAAAGTATTTAAGAAGCCAACTCAACGTTCCTCCTACACAAGCTTTCAGGTCTTGAGCAGTCCAGGCAAACAACGCACGTTACAACAAAGCTTAAACTTGTTCTTCATAATCATTTAAAAACAATACTAGCTGCCAATTTAATTTAAAAAAAAAAAAAAAAAAAGGCAAAAAATTTCCATCCCCCTTTCCATTTCTTATAAGGGATGAAAATCAGTGGTTTGAGCATTGGCCTGCTAACCCCAGGGTTGTGAGTTCAATCCTTGAGGGGTCCATTTAGGGATATGGGGCAAAAATGTGTGGGATGATTTAATTTGGGATTGGTCCTGCTTTGAACAGGAGGTTGGACTAGACACCTCTTGAGGTCCCTTCCAACCCTGATATTCTATGAAGTTTAAATCTTCTCAGTGAGATAGATATACTTGCTTTGATCTGCTTACCTCTTAGAAGTCAGGGGCTCTGGTCTGCTGGCTCCATGCTGGCAAGGTCCCTAGGGACAGCCCTGTCTGCCATTAGGGACTTCCCCCCGACCCCCACAAGAACCCCCTGGAACATTTTGCAAACCCCAGTTTGGGAACCACTGGACTAGGCTGACGTAGCTAGCCATCAACCTTAACAGCTCCTCCCCTAGCTGAAAGCTTTCAGATTCTTTCCAGCAATTTCCTTTTCAGACCAGCCACTGTGGTAAACAGAAAAAAAAGTGTATGTCTTGCAGTGACAGGCTCTGGCCCAGGCATTACTGTACAGAGTTTGAGTTTGATGACTGTATCTCAGAATAAGTCATAGAAGATCAGGGTTGGAAGGGACCTCAGGAGGTATCTAGTCCAACCCCCTGCTCAAAGCAGGATAAATCCCCAGCTAAATCATCCCAGCCAGGGCTTTGTCAAGTCGGACGTTAGAAACCAAGTCACCACACTTGGTTTGCTTTTAGTTTTTCCAGCAACAGTAAGAATTGGTTTGGGAAAGAAAAAGATGGAAAACTTCAGAGGGTCAGACTGTTCTGAGCAGAGTTACTGACTACACTGGACAAGATCGGTCCTTTTCCCTTTGGATCCCTTAACGTTTTGTTACATCAACTTCCCCACCCTCTTCTCCTTAAGGGAAAAACTCAAAGATCATCAATAGCGGAGTGTCTCCTGGCATCAGTTTGCAAAGAAACAAGATCACCATTCTTCTCCCACTCAACGCAGCACTTCCCACAACAAAACGGCTGCCACGTACCTTTATAGGGCATTTGAGAGCGAGTCTTCAAAAACATTTTGCTGTTGCGCTTGGCTCTCACTTTGTTGACTGTGTAGCCCAGAGTGTTGCAGCGGTTCTTCCTGCAGCTCAGACACAGCCCCTTCTCAAAGGTTTCCCGTGCGTTGCAGCGGTAGGCCAGGCTTGGCTTGTCGTCGTACAAGAGGGAGTCGATGAAGAGGTGGATGGAGCGTTCGTGAGAGCACTTCACCAGCTGATCCACGTCTTTGAGGGAAGATAATCAGATTACCCACTCAGAGTTATCGGTGACAAAACAATCTCTTTGAGATGAGGGCTTATGGGGAGATGGTCACAAGTGACTATGGAGCACCAGTCCCATTGGCTTTCAACGCTCCTAAGTAGCGAAGGGTCCATCTAGGCTGGAGCAAACAGCAGCTCGGGTAGATGTAACATTCTAGCTTTGATGAAGCTTGCTCAATAAAAATAGCATCATGGCTGCATCAGCGCAGATGGCGGGACAAACGAGTTGACCAAGTACTGTCCCATCCAGCACCCTAGGTACTTACTTGGGCCAGCTAGACCATTCCAGTGCCCAGGTCGACATGGCTACACCGCTATGTTTAGTAAGCGAGCTCAATCAAAGCTGGCATACGTATGTCTACCCCCGCTGGACCTCACACTTTCAGCTGGAACATAGCCAGCCCTTAGGCGCTGTTGAGAGTCCCCCATGCTCTACCCCAAGATCCCTTGGGCAGATGTTAGCCTTCTCCGTCCAAACTGGCCTTACCTCCAAAGCCTTTTTCTGCAATCAGGCGTAGAGCTTCACCCAGATTACAGCCTGGCTGGAAACCTCCTCCATTTGGGTAGATGTCAATGTGCCCAACGGGCTTCTGTATCCCAATGCTGCGGTCTGGAGACCCCCTGGTGTAGGTGTGTAGGACATCGACAAAATCTGCATCATCCGGGGAGAGGCGGGTGGTTGCTTCAGCATATTCAAAGTTAGGTCCAGCTGGATCTAAACCTTCATGGAGTAAAAAAAAAAAAAAAATCCAACCCGATAGATGAAACTGATGTCATTTGTGTTACAGTCCCTAAATTTGGGGAGCCTTTAGTTTAAAAGTTGATTTGTTTGCCTTGTCTGCTCCTTAAATACATTAATAAAAGTACATGTTCATGTATGCTACAGCATCAAATGCAGACATCAAAGCTTCATTATTATTACACAGAATATGGTATATATAAATGAAGCATAAAGAAATAGGCAGTTTAACTCTTACATGTTTGCACTATTTATAGCTAGTGGAAAAAAAAAACGACTTCTCAATGTTTTCCCATTTTTTCCAGATTTGGGGCATATGACATTTTTTAAATTCAAAAATGTCAAAAAAATTGAAATATTTCAACCAGCTCAACTGCTGGTACAAACACAGGTGTGGGGAGGAAGAGGAAGGGAGAGACGAATAATGAAAAAAATCATTGTCAGTGTTCCTGATTTTTAAAGAAATTCTAGAATTTCTAAATTGCATCAATTTCAAAAGTAAAAAAAAGTGACCTCCTCTAACAGTAAATAAAAGCTTCAATTGTGGCACTTAAACAACATATATCCACTTCCCTTACTGTGCAAATTCCCATAACAAAATGGCAAACGTCTCTAAGAGAGACGGTTAACCTTGTTAGGACAGTTCTAAGTTTAACTCAGGGGCTCGGCCCCTGGGTCTGAACACCGGGGTTAGCTTCACCTCGGTGTGAGGATCAGCACTGCAATACCCTACCCAAGTTACTGTCTCCTCACTGGGACAGTGCTGTACTCACCTTGGGGTGGGGGACGGACACTAGGGGTTTTGGGGGCATATCCCATGATTCTTTGTGTTGCAGTGAATTGAGCCGCTCTACAGTTCTCTCCAAGTGAATTGTGAGAAGGGTGCTCTGTCTTTCTGGGCATATGTTGAGGAGCGGGAATGGAATTGTGGGAAGGCACTGGAGGACTATCAGTACTCCAGTGATTTAGCCTGTGTCCTCATTGCAAAGTGGATGGGTTACCACCCCAAGTCAAAGCAGCACTTGTTGTCTAGCCAACAGCCCCAGCAGGGCCAATCAACTAACCTGGGTTTAAAGCAACACAAAAGCCTTTGCAGGTGGACAGGAAGGTTAGAGGCAATACCAGCCAGCTCTGCAGTGAAGACAGACCCACAGATAAACTGGGGGGCTTCCTTGCTTTATAGGTCAAAGTACAGTGCCTAGCACAGTGGGACTCAGGCCTCTAGGGGCTGTCATCACACAAATCAATAATCACAATAGGCCTAGCAACTCAACAAAAGGCATAAAACGTAGGCACAATCACCATCACTAAAACTAGGGCTGTCAAGCGATTAAAAAAATTAATCGCTATTCATCGTGTGATTAATCGTACTGTTAACAACAACAGAATAACATTATTTTTGAAAATGTAGAAAACATCAAAAAATATGATTTCATTTACAACACAGAATACGAAGAGTACAGTGCTCACTTTATTTTTGATTACAAGTATTTGTATTGTAGAAAACAAAAGGAATAGTATTTTTCAATTCACCTAATACAAGTACTGTAGTTTAATCTGTTTATCGTGAAAGTAGAATTATGTACAAAAATAACTTCATTCAAAAATAAAACAATGTAAAATTTTAGAGCCTCCAAATCCACTCAGTCCTACTTCCCGTTCAGCCAGTTGCTCAGACAAACAAGTTTGGTTACAATTTGCAGGAGATAATGCTGCCTGCTTTTTGTTCACAGTATCACCTGAAAGTGAGAACAGGCGTTCACATAGCACTGTTGTAGCCGGCGTCGCAAGATATTTACATGCCAGATGCGCTAAAGAGTTATATGTCCCTTCATGCTTCAAACACCATTCCAGGGGACATGCATCCATGCTGATGACAGATTCTGCTTGACAACAATCCCAAGCAGTGTGGACCAATGCGTGTTCATTTTCCATTATCTGAGTCAGATACCACCAGCAGAAGGTTGATTTTCTTTTTTGGTGGTTCAGGTTCTGTAGTTTCCGCATCGGAGTGTCGCTCTTTTAAGACTTCTAAAAGCATGAGCCACACCTCGTCCCTCTCAGATTTTGGAAAGCACTTCAGATTCTTAAACCTTGGGTTGAGCGCTGGAGCTAGCTTTAGAAATCTCACATTGGTACCTTCTTTGCATTTTGTCAAATCTGCAGGGAAAGTGTTCTTAAAAGGAACGTGCTGGGTCGTCATCTGAGACTGAGATAACATGAAATACGTAGCAGAATGCGGGTAAAACAGAGCAGGAGACATATAGTTCTTCTTCAAGGAGTTCAGCCACAAATGTAATTATCACATTAATGAAGGAATCAATTCTGAAGCACTTAGAGAAGAGGAAAGTGATCAGGAACAGTTAGCACGGATTCACCAAGGGCAAGTCATGCCTGACTAACCTAATTGCTTTCTATGATGAGATAACTGGCTCTGTAGATAAGGGGAAAGCAGTGGATGTGCTATTCCTTGACTTTAGCAAAGCTTTTGACACAGTCTCCCACAGTATTCTTGCCAGTAAGTTAAAGAAGTATGGGCTGGATGAATGGACCATAAGGTGGATAGAAAGCTGGCTGGATCATCGGGTAGTGATCAATGGCTCCATGTCTAGCTGGCAGCCGGTATCAAGTGGAATGCCCCAAAGGGTCGGTCCTGGGGCCAGTTTTGTTCAATATCTTTATCAATGATCTGGAAGATGGCATGGACTGCACCCTCAGCAAGTTTGCAGATGACACTAAACTGAGAGGAGTGGTAGATACACTGGAGGGTCGGGACAGGATACAGAGGGACCTAGACAAAAAGAGGATTGGGCCAAAAGAAAAAACTGATGAGGTTCAACAAGGACAAGTGCAGAGTCCTGCACTTAGGACAGAAGAATCCCATGCACTGCTACAGACTAGGGACCGAGTGGCTAGGCAGCAGTTCTGCAGAAAAGGACCTAGGGCAGGGGTAGGCAAACTGCGGCCCGCGGGCCATATGCGGCCCGCCGGCCATTTTTATGTGGTCCATTAGCTTGGGCTGGGGGAGCAGTGCCAGTGGCCCCATGCTCCCGGGCCAGGGCACCGGGCCGAGTGCTCGGGCTGGAGCACCTGGCTGAGCATGGTAAGCAAGGGTGGGGGGGCTAGGTTGTGGGACCCCAAGGGGTGGTGGTGATTAGGGTGGGGGGGGGGGTCTTGGGCAGGGGCAGTCAGGGAACAAAGAGCAGGGATGAGAAGCTGGACATGAGTCAACAGTGTGCCCTTGTTGCCAAGAAGGCTAACAGCATTTTGGGCTGTATAAGTAGGGACACTACCAGCAGATGGAGGTACTTGATCATTCCCCTCTATTCTACTTTGGTGAGGCCTCATCTGGAGTACTGTGTCCAGTTTTGGGACCCACACTACAAGAAAGATGTGGAAAAATTGGAAAGAGTCCAGAGGAGGGCTGGAGCACATGACTGATGAGGAAAGGCTGAGGGAATTGGAGTTATTTAGTCTACAGAAGAGAAGAGTGAGAGGGGATTTGATAGCAGCCTCCAATTACCTAAAGGGGTGTTCCAGATAGGATGGATCTAGACTGTTCTCAGTGGTACCAGATGACAGAACAAGGAGTAATGGTCTCAAGTTGCAACTGGGGAGGTCTAGGTTGGATATTAGGAAATGCCATTTCACTAGGAAGGTGGTGAAGCACTGGAATGGGTTCCCTAGGGAGGTGGTGGAATCTCCTTCCTTAGAAGTTTTTAAGGTCAGGCTTGACAAAGCCCTGGCTGGGATGATTTAGTTGGGGATTGGTCCCGCTTTGAGCAGGAGGTTGGACTAGATGATCTCCTGAGGTCCCTTCCAACCCTGATATTCTAGGATTCTATGATTATTTTTTTAACGAGAGTCATCAGCATGGAAGCATGTCCTCTGGAATGGTGGCCGAAGCATAAAGGGGCATACAAATGTTCAGCATATCTGGCATGTAAATACCTTGCATCGCCGGCTACAAAAGTGCTGTGAAAATGCCAGTTCTCACTTTCTGGTGACATTGTAAATAAGAAATAGTCAGTATTATCTTCTGTAAATGTAAACTAACTTATTTGTCTGAGCAATTGGCTGAACAAGAAGTAGGACTGAGTGGACTTATAGGCTTTGAAGTGTTCCATTATTTTGTTTTTGAGTGCAGTTAGGTAACAAAAAAAAAAATCTACATTTGTAAGTTGCACTTTCATAACAAAAAGATTGCATTACTTGTACTTGTATGAGGTGAACTGAAAAATACTATTTCTTTTATCATTTTTACAGTGCAAATATTTGAAATAAATAATATACATAGATTTCAATTACAACACAGAATACAATATATATGAAAATGTAGAAAAACATCCAAAATAGTTAATAAATTTCAGTTGATATTCTATTTAACAGTGAGATTAAAACTGTGATTAATCATGATTAATCTTTCTGAGTTAACTGTGATTAAATCAACAGCCCTAGCTAAAGCCAAACCAAATTTCAAGCACTAGGTAGGAGAAAAAGAAGCCAGGGGAGAAACAGGGTCCCCCATTCTCTCTTTGTGAGCACACAAACAAATAAGAAAAACCCTGCTGTTTACCAGTGATCCTGTTAATCTTCTTTTTGGTCAGACTTCCAGCAATCCCAGCAGCATGGGCACCAAGACTATAGCCCAGCAAATGGACACTGTCGAGTGGGTAATTGAATTGCTCCTATGGAAGATTTAAAAAAAAAAAAAAATTAAACTCCAAGGGTGCAAAACCAAAACAAGACAAAAAAAGTATCTGAAAAAAATTGCAATTTACAGTAATCCTACTCAGTCTCTGACTGATGACAATATGGTTTGATGTTTATTCCAGTGGGGACAGGACTAGGTGCAGATTTGGGGGGCTTGATAAGATGACCTTTGCAGCCCCTCCTAACCCTGTGGTTCCATAGTTCAAAGGCACAAAGGGCAGACAGACTCCCAACAAAAGCCCCTGGGAGTTGGGCACTTCCCTCCCACCGAAAGCCCCTGGGAGTTGGGCACTTTCCTCCCATTTGTGCTTTGGAAAGTCATCTCCTAAAGAAAATTAATGTCAAGCGAGGCTGCCCTCATACGTCCTCACTGCCCATCTCAGGACCAGGTGAGCTGCGCCCATACCCCATCATTGATTTTCATACAAACCACAGCGCTACCCTGCTACCATAGCAGCACTGTTCCCTAGATTATCTTCTCTGGTGTTTTGCCCAGTCGCGGGGTTCCCACTTGGCGCTTGGGAGGCTATTCTACATTTTGAGACAGGGGTGGGCAAACTTTGTGGCCCGAGGGCCACATCTGGGTACGGAAATTGTGTGGCAGGCGATCAATGTTCACGATATTGGGGGTTGGGGGTGCAGGAGAGTACTCCAGACTGGGACCAAGGGGTTTGGAGGGTGGGAGGGGAATTAGGGCTGGGGCAAGGGGTTGGGGTGCAGGCGCTGGAAGCTCAGGGGTGCAGGCTCTGGGCAGCACTTACCTCCAGCAGCCCCCAGAAGCAGCGGCATGTCCCTTCTCCAACTCCTATGTGGAGGCACACAGCCAGGCAGCTCTGCATGCTGCCCTGTCTGCAGGCTCCGGGGGCGGGGGCAGCGTGCGGAGCCCCCTGGCTGCCCCTACGTGTAGGAGCCGGAGAGGGGACATGCTGCTGTTTCCGCGAGCTGCACAGAGTGGGGCAAGCCCCTGACTCCACTCTCTGACAGGAGCTCGAAGGCTGGATTAAAACATCTGGAGGACCAGATGCAGCCCACAGGCTGTAGTTTGCCCACCCGGATTAGGAGATTTCACCCCTAAGAAATGTCTCCTGCTATTTATCCTAGATCTTCCTTTTCTTAGCTTTGTCCCCTAGCATCCCCTCTCTCCTTCTGCCAGTCAGATATTGGTAGACTGTTATAATACAAGAACAATGGATTGTTGAGTCTAAGATCTTAATGGGGTTTTTAAAAGGCGTAGGGGGGATTTTCAAAAGGCACTCAGCATTGGTCCTGGTCATCAATGGGAGGAGAGCAGGTCGGCTTTTGAGTCTTGAGGGCTTCTGAACCCCCTCCCCCAAGGAGCGGACTTAGCCTACAGGGACGCATGAATCTGAACCTGACCTGTTAATTCGTGTGAAGACTCTGAACTGCTTTTTTACTACGATTTTATCTTGAGTGATTGATGAACGTCCCTTTTCCCCAGTGAGGTCATGGCCTTAGACATTTCGATAGATAATGAGAACGTGCAAGCTGCAGAGCGGATTAAGACATTTTATGTATATAAACACTTATGCCTCAGGACATAAGCTCATCACTGACAGATGAGACACGTTATTCCTTAATTAGCCAACAATGGGGTTTCTTGCCCCTTCTCCTGAGGCAGGTGGGATTGGCCTCCATCAAACAAGATGCTGGGCAGTAGATCAGTATGGCTCAGGGAGTCAATAGGTCCCAGTCAGAGGTGTCCCTTAGGTAGGGGGAATCGGGGTGGCTGCCGTGGGCCCCATGCTTTGGGGGGCCCCATGCTTAGATAAAACCAGGACTGTCCCAATATTTAGCCCTTTGTTCCGCATCCCCACCGATGTACGATTGGGACGTCATTTGTCCTGATATTCAGGTGAGGAGGTGGTGGGCAGGCAAGCGGGATGAGGAGGCGAGTGGTAGATGGGGGGGTGAGGAGGTGGGCAGGGAAGAAAGGAGCAGGCGGGCGCAGGGGGTGAGGAGGCGGGTGGGTGCAGGGGGTGAAGAGGTGATCAGCAGCTGGGCAGTCGGGGAAGAGGTGAGCAGGAGGCCAATCTGTCCCAGACACACACATCCCGCCCCTAAGGGATGGCATTCTCCTTCTTGCCCTAGTCCATCTTTGTGGGGCTGCTCGGCAACTATGAAGTCAGTCCTAAATATAGATTTAGGCACTTAACTTAGGAGCAGGGGTGGGCAACCTATGGCACGCGTGTCAAAGGCGGCACGCGAGCTGATTTTCAGCGGCACTCACGCTGCGCAGTCCTGGCCACCGGTCTGGGGGGCTCCGCATTTTAATTTAATTTTAAATGAAGCTTCTTAAATCTTTTATAAACCTTATTTACTTTACATACAACAATAGTTTAGTTGTATATTATAGACTTGTATAAAGAGACCTTCTTAAAACGTTAAAATGTATTACTGGCATGCAAAATCTTAAATTAAAGTGAATAAATGAAGACTTGGCACACCATTGCTGAAAGGTTGCTGACCCCTGCTTTAGACCATTGGTCTGCTCCAATATCCGTTCCTCTTTCCATGTGCCCTGCCTTTGTTGTCTTCTAGGAAAGCTATATTGACATTCTTTTAACTTTTCCTGATCATTCAACCCCTCCATCCCTTTCCATTCCTCTCTGAATTCCCTCTGGTTAACTGGAATCTTCCTACTATTGAAATGACTACAAATGAACACACACCCTTCCAGTTGTGATCTCTCCAAAGCAGTTCAGACATGTGTGCACCACGTAGAACATGTACCTAGTTTTGTCTCTTATTAAATCTTTGGCTAGAAAAGTCACACACTTTATGAATGGCCTGAAGTGCCTCTGGAAAGAAATCTAGAATGGAGATAGAATAAACTAAACTATACTGTTAAACTATTTTAACTCCGAGCACCGACACAATCCAATCTAGCCCTCTGTATAACTGCTTACCTCCATCCAGTCAATAAATATGGCTACATCTTTTCCCACCAGCTTAGTGTAGGCAGCCGATACTGGATAATGTTGCTGGGCACGACTTAGCCAGTCTACAACGACGACGTTAGAGTCAGGTTCTCTCTTATACAGAGCATCCACCAGCTTTGGGACCCAGCTCTCATACATCCCAGTCACCTGAAAAGAGATTTCCCATTATTATTTGTATTGCCATAGTATCGAGAAGCCTCAGTTGAGACCAGCGCCTCACTGGGTTAGATGCAGCACATACACATCGTGAGAGAGAGTCACTGCCCCCTCAACTGCTAAAGGAGCCATACAGTGGGGAAAGTAAAGCCTTTTTTTACTGTAAACACACTTCCACCACGGGCTAACATTTCAGTAATGCGCTTCACGGGATGGCACTGAAATGCACCAGGCTCACGCAAAAAAGGACCTAGGGATTACAGTGGACGAGAAGCTGGATATGAGTCAGCAGTGTGCTCTTATTGCCAAGAAGACCAATAGCATTTTGGGCTGTATTAGTAGGAGCACTGCCAGCAGATCGAGGGAGGTGATTATTCCCTCTATTCGGCACTGGTGAGGCTACACCTGGATTATTGCGTCCAATATTGGGTCCCCTATTATAGAAGAGATATGGACAAATTGGCGAGAGTCCAGCAGAGGGCAACAAAAATTATTAGGGGGCTGGAGCACATGACTTATGAGGAGAGGCTGAGGGAACTGGAGTTATTTAGTCTACAGAAGAGAAGAGTAAGGGGGTGATTTGATAGCAGCCTTCAATTACCTAAAGGTAGGTTCCAAATAGGATGGAGCTTGGCTGTTCTCAGTGGTACCAGATGACAGAACAAGGAGTAATGGTCTCAAGTTGCAGGGCAGGTGGTTTAGGTTGGATATTAGGAAACACTATTTCTCTAGGAGGGGGTGAAGCACTGGAATGGCTTCCCTAGGAAGGTGGTGGAATCTCCTTCCTTAGAGGTATTTAAGGTCAGGCTTCACAAAGCCCTGGCTGGGATGATTTAGTTGGGGGTTTAGTTGGGATGATTTAGTTGGGGGTTGGTCCTGCTTTGAACAGGGGGTTGGACTAGATACCTCCTGAGGTCCCTTCCAACTCTGATCTTCTATGATTCTAACTCACTCACTATGGGGCCTGTCACTGCAATTGCTCTGTGTGTGGAGCTCCCACTGACATCAACAAGAGTTCTGGCTGCAGCTCAGCTCCAAGAGAAGCTTCCTCTTACCGTCCATCCATGGATCACCACAAAGGTTTTACTGGTATGGTTGAAGTTGCATCGTGCCACGGTGTCTTCTTGGCCAGGGACCAAGTAGCAGATGTCATCATCAGGTTCATCAGCTGTCCTTAAAGAAAATTTGCTCTCGATCCCCTCAAAGTCTCTCTTTGTTTCTATGGTGCCTCCTATGGCAGAGACAGCATATTGGAAACAGGCATTAAAACAGGTTTAGGAAGATGCATAATAAAAAAATATATATTTTGATAGTCACAGATCTAAAGTGGTCAGAAGACAAGGTAAAATCAATTTCGACCTACTCCAAGGCCCATTTTCCTGCCAGAACAAGGACATTAAATATTGCCAATTATAGGAGTATGTGTTTATTTTAGGCATTTATTTTAATCCGGTAATGGAAAAGATATAAAACTGGTGGCTCTGAAAAGCAATTAGCACTGCACTGTGGAGAAATGCCCAAACGTTTAAATTGGGAAGTGGGGGAAGAGGGAGAAATCACTGAGCTCCTAATAAGCTTCATATTATTGATGATGCATCTTCCCCATAATTTCAGCTTTAATGAAAATCACTTCAGCAATAACAAACTGATTTTTCAGTAATTCATTAGTAGCAGCAGCAAACTCATCCATGCTTTTATGCAGTGGGAGTGTCTGGGTCTGTTCTGGCTAAAAAAAAAAAGCAAGTGGGAAGGTCAAAAGCCAGCCTTGGGGATTAAAACTGAGCTAACAGAAGCTGACGTTTCAAAGGCAATATTGCGTCAGACAATCTGATAACCAACTTTCTAAGAAAAGCTGCTCTCTTTCCATCCTAGTGGATGAGGAAGGGCATATTAATAATGACACATCATGTGTTATGCTATGCCTGCAATGAGCAGTTCTTTCTTGGAGAAATTCTGCTGCTTTCCGAATAAAAATATAAATTGCTTTTCATTTTTAGGACAAGAGGAAAGAGGAGCGGGGTTTCGCACTCAGTGCAGTATAAAAATTATACACTGTTATACTAGTAATTTCCTCTGTTTGTAATACTCTCCTAAAAACTGGAAAGGAATCTTTCTGCCCCCTTTTAGACCCTGATGTATCCAGGCCATCCTTACTCTCAGCAAAGCACTCCAGCTTGTGATTAACAACAGGCTTTACTGAACAGAGATGTATCTAGACATGTGCATAAATGCTTTGCTGAACTGGGGCCTTAGTTGGCAGATTTCCTTTTAACAAATATTGATTTCTCCCCTTCTCAACCCAGCCAAAGCCAATATTGCTCAGTTCTATTTACCAGTTTGTTTACTGGCACCATTTGCAGCAAAACTTCACAGAGTTCTGGGAATAAAATCATTAAATGCTCAGACCCAGAGCAGGGAACACAAAGTATGGCATTTTGGGAGACACACACAATTAATAGCCATTTTGGCTTGGTTTTTTTCCATGACAGAACGTTGATTTTCTGGAAGGCAGATGTTAAGAATATGAGAATATTTCCTGCCTGGTATCTGTATTCTTCAATATTGTCATTCTGTAAATTTCATGTATTATACATGTAATTCCACGTATTCTATATGCTTTATTGATTTAACACCCAACCTTTTGTGCTGAGTAAGGCAAATTAAGTGCATGAAGTTAGCCACTTGTTTGAGTAGATGCACTGAAGTTAATGGGATTCCTCGTGTGCTTAAAGTTATACCCATGCTTAAAACTACCTTCTTCAACTGAGGCCTAAACTGTTAGTATTTGCACGTGTCCTGAAGTCCTGCAAACAAAACATTACTGTTACTGTGGGTGTTAGCATCTAGCATCACACGAATAGTGATACAGCAATATTACCTATATAGGCAAAAGCACTTTCACACCAGAAGAGCTGCCTACACTAGGGCACTTGACATTTGTCTGCTGGCAATAAATAAATAATGTCACACCCGCTAACTGACATTGCAATACCAGTAAAAGTTTCTAGTGTAGATCTCGCTTTTATCTATTCCTCATAAATTGCCCCCTTTGAGGATTTATTTTCCACGTATAACCCATTCAGAACTTCTCGCTCTCACCACAAGCGTTAATTCTCTCTTCAGTCCATTACCCTCTTTCTGAAAAACGGCCTTAGAGTAACTAGCCTCATTTTAATTCAACCCAGAAAAAGAAGTCCTGAAGGCTGAACAGTTCTTAGTTAAACATCAAACTATTTAACTTTCCACTCAGTGATGCCTCAAGAAAGTCTTAAAAAGGAATACAACCAGCTTTCAGCGATGAAATGCACAGCACCTCATAAAGACTTTGCATATGTAAGCTCCTGTTTCGTACGGGAAGGCAAACAAGAATACTCCACCTGCATTCCCTTTATGTTCTTTGTATTTAGCTACTGTATGGCATTTCCCCACTGCATAAAGACTATTGGATAATTATCCAAAATCAGACTGAACTGGCATCTGCCTAACAGTGTGTCCATTCCAATACATAGGCTATTATTTCTCAGTAGCTGAGAGTATATCCTCTAAAAGAAAGCTATTACCTCATCCACCTTCTCTCCAATATCCTGGGGCTGACACAGCTACAACACTGCATGGACTAGACCCCTCTAGATCAGGCCTGCGCAACTCAGAAAGCAGCGAGGGCCATATTACTGCAAAAAACCCAGCTGCGGGCTGAAAAGCCCCACCCTCGCCCCGCCCCATCCACTTCCCCCCCACCTCATTGCTTGGCTTGCCCCACTCCTACTCATCCCCTGCGGGCCACACAGTGAGCTCGGTGTGGGCCGCATGTTGTGCGGGCCTGCTCTAGACGGTAATACCCTTAATTCCCAGGGATAATCGTACGTTGAAGAGTGTGATTATTAATGAGAAGAGCTTGCATTTCTATAGCACCTTTCCCTGGAGGAGCTTTGCAAATATTCATCAATTCAGCCTCGTAAAACACCTTTATATATAGGGACCATTTCATCCACCACTGTAACGCAGTTACCTCTGCGACCCCATCAACCCGGTAACCACGCAACGCCACATGCCATTGGTTAGAGGAGGTGAAGGTGGTTACTGTGTCCAGCGGAAGTTGCAGGGGAGATCTAGGGAGTCAATACAAATAATAATGAAGAGCGATTGATCGAGTGCCATGGACTCTTCAGTGACTACAAATGATCAGGAACTTAGCAGAAGGGGAACATCTCCAGCAGCAAAGTACACCAGGTAGATACTACTCAGGGTGCATTATGTATGTGTGAGTCACCATTAATTACTTCCTGCTGTTCTTCTGACCATTTACAATCTGCAATTTCAGGGGCGGGAGGGAGAGAGAGAGAGAGAGAGAGTGTGTGTGTGTGTGTGTACAAATTCATTCATATACATCACACGCACAAACTGAATATAGGCTGTAAAGGACCTCAAGAGCTCATCTAGTCCCTCACCCCATACTGAAACAGGACCAAGTATATCTAGATTGGGGTGGGCAAACTTTTTGGCCTGAGGGGCACATCAGGGTTGTAAAATTGTATGGAGGTCCGGGTAGG
>ML677392.1:5441603-5516338 GCA_007922305.1 Dermatemys mawii | reverse complement strand
CTGAGGGGCACATCAGGGTTGTAAAATTGTATGGAGGTCCGGGTAGGGAAGGCTGTGCCTCCCCAAACAGCCTGACTTCTGCCCCCTCTCCCTCTCTGACCCCCTCCCACTTCCCACCCTCTGATTGCCCCCCTCAGAACCATCGACGCATCCAACCCACCTTGCTTTTTGTCCCCTGCCGAGACCCCCCACCCTCACTGCCCCCCTGTCCCACCCCCTACCCAAGCCTCCCTGCTCCCTGTCCCCCCGACTGCACCAACCTCTATCCACATCCCCACCCCCTGACTGCCCCCCAGGACTCTCTGCCCCTTATACACCCCCCCCCCGCTCCCCATCCCCTGACTGCCCCCCAGAACCTCCACCCCATCCAATCGCCCCCTGCTCCCTGTCCCGACTGCTCTTCAGGACTCCCTGCCCTTATCCCACCCCCTGACCTTGGCCCCCCTGTCATGCTGCTCAGAGTAGCATGTATGGCAGCTGTGCAGCCTGGCCAGAGCCGGACACACTCCCACATTGCCTGGCAGGAGCTCACAGCCCTGCCACCCAGAGCGCTGACCACGTGGTGCGCTGAGGTTGTGGGGAAGGAGGGACAGTAGGGGAGGGGCCGGGGGTAGCCTCCCCAGCCTGGAGCTCAGGGGTCAGGCAGGATGGTCCCACAGGCCGGATGTGGCCCGCGAGCCGCAGTTTGCTCACCCTTTATCTGGACCATCCCTGACAGGTGTTTGTCTAACCTATCCTTAAAAACCCCCAACGAAGGGGATTCCCCAACCTTTCTGGGTGACTTACTCCAGTACTTGACTATTCTTATAGTTAGGAAAACCTTTTCTAATATCTAACCTAAATCTCCCTTGCTAAACAGTGCTTACATACATATGGACTACACATGGCTTTAAAATAACAAAGAGGTTCTATGGGCTAACAGTAAGCCCAGCTAAGACACATTATTAAACAGTCATGTACAGACACTCAGAAAACTAAAATTTGCCTGTTCAATTTGTGCCCCTGTTCAAAGGATGAAAGCAAAGTCTTTTGTCGCACCAGCGCAAATTAGTTTGAATAATAAGACCTTTTCTTGGAGGCATAATCATTGTAGGGACCATAATGAGAAGAAAATCTCATCACGCAACTTTCATTTAATATTTGCAAACTAGCTCCAAGGAAATTCTGATGCAGGGTTTTCACTGCTGAGTTGTTACACGAAGCCAAAGAAATGTAGGTTTGTCTATACACAAACTCAGGTCAGTTTTATTAAAAGCGGGTTTTAAAAACAATTTAGTGAAACTGCTGCAAACCGCCTCCAATCTTTTATTGGTTTAAAATGGCTTATTTTAATTTAGCTGAATTTGGCACAGAATGGACACAAGCGAAACTTGACAGAAGTCAGGTTTCAATGAAATGAAGAGTATCCACACAGAGGTTTTCAACCAGTTTCATGTAAGATGGTGCAACTTTGTGTTTAGACAAGGCCTCATGGGAAATGGTGACTTAAGCAAAATTATTCCTTTTTAAAAATTAATGTTTGCTATGGTCCTGATTCATCAAGGAGTGAAATCATGTATGTTGCTTTAAGCCCATGAATAATATCACTATAATCAGTGTTGCAATACCTTTCAGATGCATATTTTTAAATACAAGGTATAATTTTCTGGCCTTTGTTATCTGTGTAGGGATGATGCACTATAAGGAAATTAAATTTTCTTGCCATGAAATTCACTCTGGGCTTTTTATTGTAAACATTTTAACCATAATATTTGTCTGGGAACCAGTCAAAATAACATAATATACAATGTTTTGCTTATTTTATTTTTGTAATTGAAGGAAGCAGAAGTGTTATGAATAACAGGCCAAGTGCAAACTCTGCACAGAAAGAACTTGCTTTTCTGATACCCATTCTCATAATTTTATCCCAAGTCCTGATGCTAGAATCAGGAGGCTACAAGAGAATCTTAACTCTCCTTTTATTAAAAAGGATACTTTTCTAGCCCTCTTGGCTGGTGGGGGGAGGAGGAAAGGGGAGGGAAATTTACAATTAAACACAAGTGTGCCCATAAGCACCCAAAAGCAAAATAAATATTGTTTGTTTTTAATGCCTTGTGATTTTTAAGTCAATCACATGATTTTTTTTTTTTTTTTTTTTTTTTTGAGGGTTCACTTGTGATTTTTGACTGTGTGATGTTGGCAGTACCACAGCTGTGAAAAATCAGCAGTAACTCCACTGACGTTCTGGCCTGATCCGTCGCCCACTGAAGTCAATGGCAAGACTCCCATCGACTTCGTTCGACATTAAAATGGCTCCTGACTCAAGTGGAAAGACAGTATCAAAACAGAGGAAAATTAAGCATTATGGACTCAATCCTCTTCCCACTTAAGTCAATGTGACATTACCATTCACTTCAATAGCAGCAAGACTGTGCCCTTCACTGAGTTTATCGCTATTATCAGGTGTGTTGAGAACTGCATTTTGAGCAAGTGGAACTACCCCATCTAGGTGTAGGATATAAGTATCTAAATATCATAAGTACCTAAATAATTATTCACTGCAGCTCAATGGATTTGAACTGTGGATTAAGGAAGGAATCTTGGATAACAGGAATTTCATCATTTGTCATGTTACGTACACAGATGTGGAAATTCAACGTGTTAGATACATAAAAAAAAATCATAGGTTGGATCTTCAGCTGGCACAGCTCCACTGAAATCAACACACGCATGCTCAAATATTTACACAAACATCAGTGAGAGTTCTGCTGAGATAACTAGTCCTACAGCTGATAACGCGCAATAGAACATCACGTATCAGTCACCTTGAATACCCCATCACGCTTCTGATATTAGTCCAGGTTCCCTAACAAAGTGAACATTTGTAACTCAGGCAAGTGGCATTAGCCTGCTAAACCCAGGGTTGCGAGTTCAATCCTTGAGGGGGCCATTTAGGGATATGGGGCAAAAAAACTGTCAGGGGACAGTACTTGGTCCTGCTAGTGAAGGCAGGGGACTGAACTCAATGACCTATCAAGGTCCTTCCAGTTCTATGAGATAGGTATATCTCCATACATTATAAGTGAAATGCCTTTGCAAGGACTAAATTACAAAAATGGAATAGAATCATAGAATATCAGGTTTGGAAGGGACCTCAGGAGATCATCTAGCCCATCCCCCTGCTCAAAGCAGGGCCAATCCCATTTTCTACCCCATATCTCTAAGTGGCCCCCTCAAAGACTGAACTCACAACCCTGGGTTTATAGCAGGCTAATACTCAAATCACTGAGCTATCCCTCCCCCTGGCTTAGTTTGATTGGGGGGGGTTAAACAATACAATAAAAATCACTGTTACAACTCCACAAAACAACCCATAAAGCAGGCTATTGCTTAACCACACTTCGCAAGAGCTTCACCTTAGTTTATTTATCCCTCACGTGAGGAAAGAACTCCGTGGCCTTAATCCTGCAATAAATATTACATGGGCTAACTGCGGCACTTACACAGAGCTCCGTAGGGCTCCATAGGACTCCATGCAGGCACAAATGTCTGCACACATGCTGGCTCAGAGCCTATGGAACAGAGATTTTCTCACACATCATAAATCTAGCAGGATCCTAGGATTGCACTATGCAGTTAGTTCTCCAGTTTGCCTTCTCAGACGTGTCAAGATTCTGTTGGAAAGTTCTTACAGTAGCAGCTCTGGCAGAGGGATCCCAAACACAGCATTTACAAGTAATACTAAAAAACGTGGACCCCAGCTTTTAATCACTTACACAAATGTAAACTCAGACTGTAAGGTCAGAAGGGACCATTATGATCATCTAGGCTGATCTGCACAACGCAGGCCACAGACTCTCACCCACCCATTCCTGCAATAAACCCCTGACCTACGTCTGAGCTACTGAAGTTCTCAAATCTTGGAGAATCCTCCAACAAGTGACTCGTGCCCCACTCTGCAGAGGAAGAAGAAAAACCCCCAGGGCTTCTGCCAATCTGCCCTGGAGGAAAATTCCTTCCCGACCCCATATATGGCAATTCACTAAACCCTGAGCATGTGGGCAAGACTCACCAGCCAGACACCCAGGAAAGAATTCTCTGTAGTAACTCAGACCCCACCCATCTAACATCCCATCACAGGCCACCAAGCCCATCTACCACGAATAATCAAAGATAGCATAATTTTGGCAATTACTTGATCCCATCACACCATCTCCTCCATAAACTTATCAAGCTTAATCTTTAAGCCAGATAGGTCTTTTGCTCCCACTGTTTCCCTTGGAAGGCTGTTCCAGAACTGGTGTAACTCCTTTGATTTAGATGGAACTACTTCAGATTTACACTGGTTAAACTGGGAATTTAGCCCTATGAATATAATCTTCCTTTGATTACACCATGTACTGTTTATTAAGGGTTCAGCTGTTTCCTGCAGCCCAGATCCGGCTTTCCCCTGCTCCTAAAACACCCACTGACTTCAGGGAGAGTTTAAACGAATGCTACAGCAGGCTCATGGCATGGCTAGATCTGAGATATTCTCACAAGCGGTTCCCACATCATTTCAAGGGAGAATTAACACATTAAGTAGAAAGCCTTCAAAGCAAGAAATGAAAACAACATTTACAAGTTTGCTCTGGGAGGGAAGAGAATTCTCATTTGATGCTACTATGGGTTCCCTAGAATTACCATCGATAGAATAAAATTAGATTCTAGGTGAGAATATATTCCTCTCACTGTGGCCTAGTGAGACCATACACCATGTTTCAGCTGGGACAGTCCCTGTCCCAGCCGTCCTGACTTTTTTGGACAAAGTGGTCATTTGTCCCATTTGCTCTTGCCAACTTGATCGACAGTCGGGAGATGTGTGGGAGGGCTCAGACCAGCGATTCCCTTTGGGAAATATAGTCACCCAACCTGTGGCCCTAACACTCCATCCGTTTTCTTTTGAATGTTTCCCTATGAAGTGGTCGGCAATGAGACCCAGATCCTCAAAGGCAGTTAGGCATCTAAGTACCGCTGAGAATCTGGGTCATAGTTAGTTACCACCTTCGTTTCACTTGGAGGTTTGCAACAGATGTAGCAAAAAAGTTTTCTACCTGCTTAGACTTTTAAAATGCATTAGTTTCTCTTCCACCGTTGATGAAAAGTCGGTTGAAAGTTTCTTTGTTGAAAGTGTATTAGTTTTGTGGATTAGCAAAGTGAAAATGAGTGGAAGTCTACTATTCTCTAAGTGATATATTCCTCCATTCCACGTTGTGTGTGCGCTCCATATGTATAGCCACTGTGGGATTATAATATTAGTCTTCAAACTTTACTCGAATTGCTTCATCTTCTTTAAAGACATCAGTTACAACACCAATGCATTAGTATTACATGTTGCAACTAGCTTTTGTTTTTACATGAATGCTCCAAAGGTTCCAGCTGTGTCTATTGCGCAACTGGACGGGCCATTTGACCCACCTAATTAACTTTTTTAATACAGTTTATGTTTCAAATCCACTGTATACAAATTCAGAGGGAAGGTAGCGTCCATCTGGGGTCAGGCTTGGGGGTTTGCAAGTATCCATTACAAGGTTCACAAGGCACATACAGACCCCGTAACCAGCACAGATCCAGATAGGGGTGCAGGAGTTTTTAAAGCAGGGCGGGGGTCATGTCCACCACCCCCGGACCATATGAAGAGTCCAAGCAGGCCATGGTGCAGACTGTAAGTTCCCCAGCTCTGTTAGGTAGGGAGCCCTGACTGCCATCCCCCCAGTGTGGGCAGGAGATGCCCCCACCACTAAGGGGGCAGGCAGATCCCACACCGCTTGTGGGAAAACTACCCCAGAGCCTTGCTTGGGCCCTGGCAGCCTCTGAGTGCAGCCAGCCGCCCCATGCCAATGGGGGAGAAGCCAGTAGGGGCCAGGGGCCCTGCCAGAGCTGGGGGCCGGGTTCCCGTCTCTGGGGGGCAGAGCAGGGGGGAACCAGGGTCTCCCTTCCCTGGTGCGCGGCCCCGGGCACCAGGCGAACCGGGGTGGGCAGGAGCCGGGGCGGGAGCGCCCGGAGGAGTCGCGGGCCCGACTCCCCCGCGCGGCGCCGTGCCCCCGGGTCCCAGCAGCGCCGGCGGAACAGCCCCGCGGCAGGGGCTTCCCCGCGCCGCGCCGCGGGGACCTCGGCCCGCGTTCCGGGCATTCCAGCGCCCCGCCCCGGCCGCCGCCCGGAGACACCGGCCCCCGGCGAGCCCCGCAGCCCGGCTTCTGCTCCAACGCGCGCGGCCCAGGCACAGCCCTGTCCCGCCCCCCAGCCCCCGCTGTGAATGCCCGCAGCCCCCTCCTGCCCGCCCCACAGCCCCCGCTCTGCAGGCCCCATAGCCACCCACTTGCTCGCCCCACACCCCTCCTCCTGCCTCCCCCCGTGCACGCCCCATACACCGCCCCCGCCCCCCCTCACATCCTCCCCCGTGCACGCCCCGCTGCCTCTTTTCCTTCCTGTGCCTGCACCCAACATCCCCCTGCATCTCACTGGGCAGATCCCCGGGCGCCGCCATGCGCGCCCCCGGCCCCTCCTCCCTCTGGGGCAGGCACATCCCCAGCAGCCACCTGTCCATGTCCTCAGGCTTGTCTCCCCCGTGCACGCTCTGATCCCCCCCGCCGCCGTGCATGTCGCTAGCAGCCCCGTGCATGCTCTGATACACCCCCGCCCCCGCCGTGCATGTCCCTAGCAGCCCCGTGCATGCTCCGATTCCCCCCCTCCCCCGCCGCCGCCGCCGCCGTGCATGTCCCTAGCAGCCCCGTGCATGCTCCGATTCCCCCCTCCCCTTCCCTAACAGAAGCTCAGGGGATGTTTGCGGCCGCGATCTGGTCTTGCCGTTTCCAGGCTTCCTCCCCCGCCAAGGACTCACTTGGCCCAGTGGCTTGCGTCGTGGCAGCAGCGGTGCAGAGAGCAGCGAGGTAGAGCTGGATCCCCAGGGCCAGGGCGGCCAGCCGCGCTCCCCGTGCCATGCCTGGAGAGTCTCCCTGTCCCAGGGGCCGGAGGAATCAAGCGAGCGCCGCTTGTGCAGCCGGCGGCGCGGTGCAAAGTTTCCCTAAAGTTCAGTGCAAAAAGTGCCAGCCGGTCTCCTGGAGTAGGAGGGCCCCCGGGCTGTCACTGCTCCGGGCTCCTTATGTGAATGGGAATATGCAAATAACCCTCCCCACCTATTGGCTATAAAATCCGAAGTGAGCCCGGAGGAGGGGCCCCCTGCTCCAAATACCAGCCTCATGCTTCCCACCTCCTTGCAGGCGAGAGTTCAGCTGCAGCTTTGCCGGGCTGTCTCCTGCATGAGGAGCAGGGACCGGTGATTCCTCCTCCTGCACAGTGCTGTTGTAAACCCAGATCCTCTAACTGAGCTCTTCTGTCAGGTGGGGAGCCCGGTTTTAAAAACCCTCTACAGAAGGCTCCTCAAACTCAGGCATGCACTCAGTACAGCCTAAGAATCTATACAGAATTAGGGCTTGTCTACATTTGAGCTAATTGGGATTAATAATGCCCGATTAATGCCGTATATGGACATTCTTCCTGTTTTAGCTTAAGCCACTTCCAAAGCTTTTTCAAATAGCTATTCCTGGATAACTCCATGTGTAGGTAAGCCCTTACACACAAAAAACTGCATTAAAGTTGCATTAAGGTTGCAAAGAACACTAAGGTTGCAAAGTCAAGGACTTATAAGTTAGGAAATGTTAAAACTGAGGTTGCCTGTGAAACCGTTCTTCAGCCCCCGTGTGTGTGTGTGTGCACTATGATACAACCTTTAATTACATGACCACATACTGGTTTTTTCCCCAAAATGCCTGTCTCATTCAATGCACGGGCTGGACCGTGCTCTGAGTATGAGTGAAGGCCAGTGCCGGCATTTTCTAATTTTTGAGTGCTTGAGTTTGCAACCTTAAATGTAGGGGGTTGGTGTGTAATTTCCTAGGTTTAAAAAACAAACTGGGAAAACAGAAGTCCAATCACGTGGGACCATTTTGTTAGCCACTTGGTCCACCAGCAGGATTGGACTCTTTAGATCCTCCGCACACACTGCCACCCTTTGAGCTAATAGAGGGACTGTAGCAGTAGGTTGTCACCCTCTATGTTGGCCAGGCCCCAGAGGGGGAAGTGAGATGCTTTTTCCCAAAGCCTGGCAAATTTCAGTCTATGTCTCCTCCAGCTTTCCCTAGCTCCTCGTTCCAGTCTCACCCCCATCCCTAGCTCCCAGTACTAGTCTTCCCTGACGACTCCTTGTCTCAAACTTCTACTCCCTCTGTCCCCTCTTCTTGAGCCAGCTCTTGGCCCCTCAGTCAAGCTGCTCCCTTTCCTAGGGATACCTCTGCAGCCCTTCCCGGGGTGCTGGAACAATTTGTATAGTGGGGGTGTTGAGAGCTATTGAACCAAACTTCAAACCCTGCATATACTGGAAATCACGTCAAGCCAGAGGGTGTCCGAATTCCAGCACCTCTGGCCCTTTCTTGTCTCCATTCCTTGCCCCCTCTGCAATGAATGAGGGCTCTCCTCCAAGGCCTTCAAGCTGCCTGGATGCCGTCAGGGGGAGCCCTGAGCACACAGGAGGGACCGTCTCCCTGCTCTCAGTCCCAGTTCCAGGCACTGCAACAGCCTACAACAGTGATTACAAGGAGAAACCTGCTCGACCCCTGAAGACCTCGGCTGGAGCACGCTCATCGTGGACAGAATCTTTGGAGAATTTAGCTGTGGAACTCTAAACAGCCTCTATCAAGGATGTGCAAACAAGATCTTCCAAAGGCTTGTATAATGCGGCCAAATTTGAGTGGCATTTAACGGGAACAGCAAGAGGCGCGTCCCTGGCACCAGAGTGATCCCTCTGCCAAATTTCAAGTCCCTGCTGTAAAGCAAGGAGGGGCTAGAGCGTCTCAGCAAAACAACTGTAAGGTTCTTAAATTCTTTTGTAATAAGGGCAGAACAACGTATTTGTGCCTCACCTAAGTCGTGCAAAGAGCTGAACTGTTTTAGACATAGCTTTCCCCGCCCAAAAACGTCAGCTTGAGGCAGACATTTGGCGTAGAAAATTTCAGCCCAAAAGGTAAGACGTGGCAAAGTGATAAGGAACTTAACACAAGCTGTTGTAACGGAAAACGGCAGTCAGCCGTCTTATAGGTGGCACTATCAGCTCCATCCAGAATAGTGGGCTTGTCTGATGGACACCTACCTCTTCTCACCTCTATGACTCCAGCCATTACTTGGGTTGTAAAGGAAGGTGTTTCATATATTTTCATGTGATTTAGCAAAGAGAAATGAGGAAGTGGAGCCAGCTCTTTATAGACCATCAGCAAGAGTTGTACAGACAAGCAGCAATCTCCAGAACAGAATTAGTGAGTGGGGCTCTCTGATTTGAGCACTCACTCGCTTGCACATCTTGTAGGGGTAGGATCTCGCCCCTCAGACTTGAGTACAATCAAGTGTGTTACCAAGAAATTGTTCATTGGGATCAATTTCTCCCTTTTTCTGTTTCCCCAACCCTTTTTTGGGTGATGCAGACCCTCAAGTGCCATACAAAATCCCCTCCTTCTTATGAAATTCAAAGAGGAAGAATATCAGCTTCTTGGAACGTGAACAAATGAGTCGCCCAATTACAAGAACATCTGAGCTGTGTGGGACGTGATGAAGGAAGAACGAATCCCTGAACTCTAAATGGTTTGCAGTTGTGCTGTTCTCAGTATGTACATTTCCCAGTACGTCCAAGTTTTCCTTTTGGCTGTATATAATTGTCATCAGACTGAGACTGAATCTTCACATGTCCATCTAAATATACTCAGTCCAACTATTCTTCGGATTTGAATCTTGGAACCTCTTAAAGTAAATAATGTTATGGGGGAAAGCATAGTTAAATCAATAAAGAAATAAACTGATTTATAGTACTGGCAAATGTAGAAATGGGTGGAAGGTAATAAAGTTCTCTAGAATATAGACAATGTTATTGCTAAAAAGAAAAAAAACAGTCTAGTGGAATGGAATTTATCAGACACTGAAGTTGCAAGATGATGTTGTTAATTGCACCAAAAGACAATCTAACATCAGAACAAGCCAGTAGAACTGTCATGGTTCTCAAAGACAAAAGGGTTGTATTCACCCCTCACTTTGGCGTAAGGACATTAACTCCAATGGCAGGACTCCTAATTTACACCCCTGCAACTGAGGGGAGAATCAGATTCAGATATTTCACTTGTACGCTGATATAGCAGTGACACTAGCAGGGCGAAGTTTAAAAAAATTGAGAAAAAGTAACACTTCCTTTTTAATATTGTCACACTTTTCCAGAGGAAATATTTTGAAAGTGTCATAGTGTGCTATCTTCCTCCCCATCTCCCATTCATAAGCACACTTTCCCTCGCTTTTTAACAAAACTTTTCCCCAACTTTTTTCTAATGAGAAAAAGTAAGTGAATGAAAAGTGGTTTTCTTCACTTGCTCCAGCTTTTTTCCTTTTTGTGCACTGTGGGAGGAGGGAGTTAAAAGAAAGAAATGGAGAGAAAGTGGATTTTTTCCCCCCACTATTTGAAGACAAAAGTTTCAATTTTTTTTTAAAAATTCATTTTGAAATTTGTTCAAAAACCTATTTTTATTGAAATTGATGTTTTCCTGACTTTTTTTTTTTTAGATATGAAATCCCATTTTTTTGGCTAAAAGATTTTTACCAGCCTAGTCCCTAGCTCTGTACCAAATTTGTTTTACTTTAACAGCATCATACAAAGTCTATTTCTTCAACCGGAGCCTCATGGCTCTGGGTCCTGGTTGCCAAGGAAAGAGGGACTGTAACCTTGAGATCTGTTCTGAGTAAGGAGCAATGTGTTGTTGGCCTTCCCTACAACCAGAGAAGGGGCCTACATTACCATTCCACCTGCGTGGTCTTTTAGCTCTCGCCTTGATCCCTGGGGAAAGTAATCGGCACCAGCCCTTTTTCTAGCACACCCTACTTATCCTAAATTCTAGCTACATTGGGGTGACTGGCAGGTAATGAGGGGTAGAGCCACTTCCTGTCCACCTGTCAATAGGGGCAGTAGCAGTCCAGGAATCTATTTTCCCCCTTGTACGCCTGCTGCTACCTGAAGTATGGGGAACAATCACAAAGAGTGATGTGGCTCCTTTTGTCCCCTTAGTAAATAGCTGCTGTAAAACTCAAATTATATATTGTTCAAATTACTACTACGCTACAGTGCTGCGCTGCTTCTTTTGTAGTCTCCTGTTGCAGCTCGCATCCTGTCTTTGTGATTGTCACCAATAAATACCTGCAACGGTTTCACTTCACTCTGGCCCCCGCACACCTGATTTTTAATGCTAAATGGGATCCTCTTGTTTATTCAAGCACATAGAATTGGACCACAGAGAGAAACTCTCCAGTGCCCCAATAAACTGCAGGCTTTGGGTTTAAAATACTTACACTGCGGTGTTGGTAACTGTGCTCTAATTAATAATCATGCTGCAGATACTGCCTGCCAGAGTTATCTAATCTTCCAGCCAGACGCTGCTTTCAAAATGCAATGCAATAGCACAGACATTGCTGATAGGGCTCCCTTCTGGAGGGGGTGGGTGGGGGGTGTGGAGGCCAAATCGCTTTTCCCATTGGTGGGTTTGCTGGTATGGTGATCGGATGCTGATCCACTGAAGCTGAAATCAGATGATAGACTCCTAAGTTACTGCTGCAGTAGGTCAAAGATGCCACTGTTCAAAACTTGTGCAAGGTTAGGGAAATAGGCAAGAGAAAGAGAGAGGCAGGAGGGGTCTTTGGCTAAGTAAGTGATAGAATTTCATCCTAGCTGTGCTTTGGCTCCAACCAGCTTCAAGTTTTTCCATCACGCCAGCAGGATCAGAGCTAGGGAAAGGAGGCAGTTCCCACTGCCTTTTGTCCGATTCCTCTGTTTATTAAACACATTATTTTAGCAATGGGAACCGAGCCTCCTTGCTCTGGGTCCTGCTTGCCAAGGAAAGAGGGAGGATGAGCGTGTGGGAAAACGTGTTCATCATTTCTTTATTAAGAAACACCCTAGTAAGGGGAGCCACATTCCCTTATCTCTGGGCTCTCCAGCTGGGGCTAGAAATCATACACATTCTGCTCACCAGTGCAATTCTCAAGGCTGGTGTTCAGGCTGAATTTCAAATCCTACTGTGTCCTCCCATCTCTCTCTCTCTCACACACACACACACTTTTCTTCCAGGTGCCTGTGACTTTCTTGAACAAAGACCTCTCAGGCTGACATTTTCTACACTCGGACTCAGCCCAAAGGTGAGGGTTCTAAAAAGTTTGGGCCATGCTGGCACGGCCATTTTGGAGTTCTTTAAGCAGAAATAAAGCCTCCTCCGCCCCCTATGTTTTGAGTGGACGTTTTGTGCTCACTCCAAGCCAGAAAGGAACTTGCCTTAAAGCAGCTGTCCATGTTAGGGCTCCCGGCATCCCAGTTCAGGTACAGGTGTGATACCAAACAGGTGGGCAAGGTGAGATAGAAAGAGGAGAGGAGGTTGTGAGCAGAACTTGCTCCACCCCCAAGCATTGGCTGGCAGAGTTGAGCCAGCAGCATTAGTGGAAGGGAAGAATTAAGCTGCAAGGAGGAGAGCATAGTGACTCTTGGGAGGAATGTGGTTAGCGGACAGAACACTGGGCAGGGCTCAGGAGCCATGAGGGTCTGTTTCTGGCTCTGCCTCTGCCTCTGGGTGTCCTTGGTCATGTCACTTTCCCCATTTGTAAAATGAAGCACTCGGAGAGCTGCTGATGGAAAAGCATTCGATAATAGCTGGGTACTATTATGATGCTTTTCCTTTTCTGGACTCCTCCCAGCTTGGCATGATGTATGCCAGCCCTTACTCGGGCTTTAGAACTGGAGCTCCGTCTGGCTCGCAGCTAAAACATGAATGATATGTCCACCTTGTCTTTTGGCTCTCATTGTGATCTACGGTTCAAGCAAAGATTGAATTAAATCAACTGAACGCTTTAATCATGTGAACAGCCAAGTTTTGCACTTGTTCAGTAGAATTTTTTCTGTCCAGTTTTATTATGAATATTATTTGTAGGTATCAGTTTTGATCACTTAATGGGCTCACTTAAAGTTACAGACCCTGCCCCAAAGAGATTCCCGTCCAAATTCAGAGATGCCAGCAAATGAGGAATATACGTAGCCCATAGGGAAAGGAGGGAGGAAGGATAAGAATTTCAGTAATAAGACTGCACAGTTCACTAAAGTTATCCCACTTCAAAATACACATGATGGGAGAACTCACATGTTCCTAACTTTAAAACTAGTGACCTGATTCTTTTCAGCCTATGCCAGGAGGGGCTACATGTACAGTACAGAGGTTGCATTAAATGCATCCTTAAGATGGAAAAGAAATGTAGTGTGATAGAGGAGGGTCAGGGAGCTGTGGTAGAGTACTTGAAGGGAGATATGTAAGCTCAGAGCTAATTGAGGCATGGCTCCCTGTGGATTAGAGAAGGTTGCAGGTTGATTGGAACACCTGCAATCAATTAAGGCCCTGCTAAGAACCTAATAAACCCCCCTGCTTGAGGCAGACAGGGGAGGAGGATAGGAGTTGGAACAGTTTGGAGGAGTTGGAGCAGTGAACAGTTGGAGGAGAGTTTGGAACCAAGACCACCCAGACACTAGGTAAAGAGACACCTGATCTGTGTAGAGAGAGGGCAGGAAGCCCTCACAACCTGAAGGGTAGGAGAGGGAAGTAGCCCAGGGGAAGGAAAAGCTAATTCAGGTGGTTTACCACTATCCTCAGGGCTTGTGGGCTGGGACCCGGAGTAGAGGGCGGGCCCGGGTCCCTCCCTCTCCACTCCCCCTCCTCTAGGATACTAGTGGGGCAGTTAATACCCTATTCAGGGGCAAGAAATAGCTCCCTGAACCCCGCACAAGAGGAGAAAGCACGGGACCCATCACAATAGTGCTAGCAATTTGCCACAGTAGCAACAAATGGTTTTTGTACCCTAGTGGTAGAGAGTTCATATTCACGTGTCTTTGCCGTCACTCTACAGTCACCAAATCTTTGGCAACTCTTCGCATAATTTTTAAGTCTCCAAGAGCTCAGTTCTGCTCCTGAGGGTTGTGAGTCAGCTTATAGAAATGTCCATGATTTTAGGCTTATTCCATAGTGCCCAACTTTACCTTCTCCTACATATCTACAGCTCCTATTGCATGCTTAAAGTCCATGGGAATTGTGCTCATGTGCCTAGGGGGCCGTCATTTGTGTTTATACATGAACCTGAAGTTGCGTAGATGGAAGGGCAATGAATGAAAATGGCTATTCTTGCAAATCTTCCTGTTTACTTAATATCCACTGCAGCAAAGGTAATAACCGGCCCTGTGTTCATAAAGAGCCCATTCAAAGAGTTACTAAGAGGCTTAGAATTCTGTGAAGCTCAAACTCCGGGAGCGAGTTAGATAACAGTCGTATTTGGGTAGTCTGGTTTGTGTGGTGGCTGATAACATTGTATCTAACCAAACTATGACATAAATATGACTGAGAAAACGGGCAAATAGTTTGGTTTGTTTCAAATTATTATTCCTGGGGGGATTTCAAGAATGCTAGTTAGATCAGGGACACATGAGTGTGACTTTAGTTTTTCTGACATCATAAGAATTCTGGGAAAGCTGCTGCTTAAAAATATTTCCCCCAAGTTTTCCAGGATGATAATCGTTAATAAAGACAATGGAGCCATTTTAATATTTATTACAGTGGCGCCTAGAGTCCCAACACCCTATTGTGCTTGGGGTTATACAAGAATATAACAAAAAAAGATGGCTTCTGACCCAAAAAACTTAGGGAAATAAAAGCAGACAAAAATGAGGTGGGGGAGAAAGCCTTTAGCTCTTGACCTGTTTCAAGGGGTAGGAGATGCTGAAATTGCAGTGAGACCATTTAAAAGAAATAGCGGTGGTGGTTTAATTTGTGTAGAATACATGGGCCCCAAGAGGGTTGAAATGACCCTGAAACTGTCCAACATTAAACAGATTTAAGCAAGGTTCAGGGTTTGGTACTCAGAGACCTCAGCCCACTTAATACCATGGCAAACACTTATTGGTTTTTAACCTTTTATTAAAGAAACAGAAATGAAGGAAAATAGTTAAAGCGTTTGAAATGGAAAGTATTAAGTGAGGTTTGAGTGTTTTAACATCTCTTGTTCTCGTTCCCTTTAGCTAGAGAATTTTTTTTAAAAGGAACCCCCCACCCACCCTATTTGACAGTCTTTTCGATGGTAATAGGAATGGTAAAAGCTGTCTTTTTTCCTGAGGAAAAGAAAAAAAAATGTCTTGAACTGTACTGGAGCTGTCGTTCTTGCTGCTGCTGTTAAAGTCAGATCCCATTTTCTAGAAGGGAGAACAATACATACACGAGAGAGGAGAGAAGAGAACTGCAAAGATAGAAAACACAGCTTCTGTGTCTCTTGCTGACTTTTACTTGCAACCTCGGTGTTGGAAAAACAAAAGCATAGCACGCCTTCTTATCAGCCCCTCCAAGACCAGACAACCTTCTACCAGCATTGGGCTGTTTGGGTCATTACTTTTCTTTGCATATTTTGCAACACTGATGTAAGCCTGCGACCAGAGAGGCGGTCTTGGCTGGCGAAGCCGGGTTCTGATTAGACAGAAGAAAAAAGGAGAAGGATAGGAAAGAGGAGAAATAAGATGGGGAAGGAAAAGGAAACATGAGGGTGTAGGTGACAACATTGTACCTCCTGCGTAATGGTTGGACTTTTGTCAAAGCAGGTGGAGGTAGCAATGTCATCTTGGTCCCTTTTTCTGGCCTGCCTTGGCCAGGTCCTATATCAGGATCAAAGGCCCAGTGGTGCTACAGTAGAACCCAGCACCCAGTGAGGGTGGCAGCCATAATGGCTAATCTCACGCCTTCCCTTCTTTCCGTCAGCAGTTGTTGTGTTCATGTCCCTCCTCGTTTTCCCCCCCAACGTCTTCTCTTTTAAGGACCCCAGAAGGGAGTGCTGGATGGAATCGCCTTATTTGGTTGATCAGTTAGGATTCATTTTTGCCACACCAGTTTTGGTCCATTGATTTCTGCTCTCACAGGTCCCTTGTTCACCAGGCATGATTTTAACACAGTTCTTGAATTCTATAAGTAGCTCTTTTTTGGTTTGTTTTCCTTGTGTACCTTTTTCCATTAATATTTATTGTTGTAGGTTAGGGTAACATTTTATGAACTTTTACTTACTTTTACAGTTGAGCTTACGATCAGGGTAAATTTGTAGACCCCGGGTCTTCTCGGAGTCAGGTTGCTTGGGAATGCAGCCCAAAACTGGTGGTAAACTCCATCTAAGGCTAAATACCGGCTTTGTAAACCCAGTTATTACAACAGAGAGTTCTATCTACCAGCAGGAAAAGAACTAGGACAGACTGGCTGATCATGATGATCCCTTCTAACCTTAAAATCTGTAAGTCTAACCATCAAGCCGACATGTACTTTTTAACTTACCTCTCGATAAAAGGAGCAGCAAGGCAAAATGGCTTAGCTGCCATCCCTGGACCAGCCATGAAATTGTTCCTTCTGCAGACTGACAGAATTGGGATTGCGAGAAAGAACAAACAAATATTTTAGTGTGGCTTCTGGCAATGCAAGGCTGCCACATCTAGCCTTTTCAGCATTAGAAACCATCCGTTTCTGTTCTTGCAGAAGCAGCATCTTCAGGATTGCAAGGGGTTAAAATCAGAGGAGCAAACAAAAGAAATGCAAGAAATATTGTTGTCAGTTGGCTCTCCTTCTGCAGCCAAACCTAAGAAAGGCAACCGTCTGTTAGCATCTTCAACAGAGGACAGACCAAGAGGAGCCCCGTGGCAAGCAGTACGAGGGGCTTGCCCATTTCCAGGCAAGGAAGACCCACAATATCTGACTCCTCTCCAGTTTTGAGACCTCTGAGGGGTCGAGAGAGGCCAATTCCCCCAAGTGCTGCTGTGTGTAGCAGGAGTGCTCCATTCCTCCCATCCCTGGGCCAGATCAGCGAAGGAGTGGAGAGAGGACGCCAGAGTCAGGGTGGAAGCCAGGCTTTTCCCCTGACGTCTGTTGCAAAGAACTAAGGAAATTGCCAGCCCCCAACAACAAATGCACTAAGATGGAGTCCAGGTTGTAAATACAGGCTGATAACTCATAAGGAAAACTAGGACAGGTTAGACATTTCCCCTCCAAGTTGGTTTTCAATGGGAAATTGAGTAGTTGATGGAACAATTTTTGCATGTGTGTGTGTGAGAAGTGTCCACATTTTGCAGCCAGTTTCAACATTTCATCGAAAACCCAAATGTCCAAAGCCCTAGTTTTTGGCTGAACTATTTCAGTTCCCCCCCTAGCTGGGAATTTACTGCAGAACAAATTGCAAAGGGCGCTACTGCACTGATTGTATTAGTCATGATCAGATTGAATTCCTCAACCTGCTGCTTTTATAATTAAAATGCACTTCCATCTGCTGCACTCGAGTGCCTGGGAATGGGGGGAAATCAGGCCCAGCTTGCTCTGAAACATGCAGGGCCTTGGCTACAAGAAACTGGGTTTATAGCACCTGAATTATTGAGCCCAGGGCTAGGCAGAGGGAAAGACCAGGGCAAACTGGGGGCTGGCCAGAGAAGGGGACCAAAAATAGAGGGACTGAGTCATCAGGGGAGATGAAAAGAGCTCCAGGAAACGTCTCTAGCTTGACCAAGGGGCGCCTCGGGAAATATGAGACAGGATAAAAGCCCAGGCCTTGGACGATCGTCAACAAGAAGGGAGAGGAATTGCTTAGGATGCAATGAGGGGACATAACGAATTGTGGAGGGAAAGTGGTAAATAAGGGAAACTAGAGGCTGATTATCAGTGAGATCTGTTGAATCCTATCTCCCATGGGACGGGTGGAAACACTATCGCTTGGGATATTGCAGCCTAGCCTGGACAAATCCTGGATAATGTACCTTGGGGAGCCCTTGTGCATTGGCTCCTAGGAGAGTGTCAGGATGGGGCCTAGCTCTGTTCCAGCTCTGTAAAAACATAAGAGAGGCCATACTAGGCCAGAGCATTGGGTCCATCTAGCCCAGCATCCTGTCTTCCAACAATGGCCATTGCCAGATGCTTCAGCAGTAGTAGATTGGTAGAGCATGATTTCCCTTCACAAGAAGGTATGTTGCCTTTTCCCCAACGAATCGTGTTCATCTATGTGTTTGAGAATTCTGTTCTTTACTATAGTTTCAGCCAATTTGCCTGGTACCAAAGTCAGGCTTACCAGCCTGCAATTGCCAGGATCACCTCTGAAGCTTTATTAAAAAATCGCATCGCATTAGCTATCCTACAGTCATCTGGTACAGAAGCTGATTTCAGTGCTAAGTTACATACCTCAGTTAGTGGTAGAGCTGGGGAGAAGGTGCCCAGGGGGCTGTGGGTTGGGATAGAGGGGCACTGGCACAGCTTAGGGGGGAGCTCAGGGCAAAACTAGCAGCAGGCAACCACCCTGGGCCCGGGCTTTGGGGGCCCCCATGCTTTGAGGGGGACGTAGGGTCCAGGGAGGCCTGCGAGGTTAGTGGGGGGGCTGGCGCCAGCAGCAGCAAGCAATCCACCCACTCCTGCTCTGCCTCTTCCCCCATAGCCCCCACCCCGCCTCTTTCTGGCTTCCACCCCCTCCCCTGAGCAATGTCAGGAGCCGGTGGAGAGGAGTGGGGCAGGCTGGGGCCAGGTTGCTTGCTGCTGCCAGCACCCGGCCCCCTGCTCATCCTCACAGGCCGCCATGGACCCCGCATCCCCCTGAAGCATGCCCCCCCCCCGAAAAGCACAGTAAGTCCAAACACTGGTGGAGCTGGGCCCATGTTCCCAAATACTGGTGGAGCAGAGACCCCTTGGCCCCATATAACTTGACCCTATGGTAGTGGGGGCTGTGGGTAGGGACTAAGAGGCACTGGCAGAGCTGGGGAGGAGGTGCCCAGGCTGGCATAGTAGTGGGGGGGGCTGTGGTTTGGGACTGAGACGCACTGGCTGAGTGGGGAGACCCAGGGCTGCTCCAGGTCAGAACCCCCTCCTGCACCCTAACCCCCTCCCAGACCCCACACCTCTCACTCCCCCTCCCACACCCAAACTCCCTCCCAGAGCCCTCACCCCCTCCTATCCCCCAAACCCTTCATCCTCAACCCCACTCCAGAGCCTGCACGCCCAGCCGGAGGCCCTCACCTTCTTCCCTTGCCCTCCACTCCCCCGCCCCAGCCCAGTGAAAATGAGGGTGGGGGAGAGCGAGCGACTGAGAGAGGGGGGCTGGAGTGAGTGAGGGCGGCTCAGAGAAGGGACGGGGCCTCAGGGCAAGCGGTGGGGCCAGGATGCTCGTTTTATGCAGTTAGAAAGTTGGCCACCCTAACTCCCTGTCTCCAAAACCAGGATTCAACCAAGACACCCACCCCTGGCCGGGCTCGAGCTCTGGGACTGAACTGTGCCCCTCAGCGGTGGCCCAGCTGCTAACGCCGCGCGGGGACCTTGGTGCCACCCTGGGTCAGCTAGAAGAGGGCTCCCTACTGTGCTGACTAACTTGTGCCACCCCGGCCCGGGAGGTCCTCCAGCCAGTGGCACCAGCCCAGCCTGAAGCAGCTTCCCACCCCCTGGCATGAGCCCAGCCCACGGCGTGAAGGCCGCATCGTAGCGCCGACCAGGAATGGTTTGTTTTTATGGAAATGCTGTTGCCCTTTTTATTGACATTGAAAACCTCAGCGGCCCATAGTGCTGTCATTTCAAATTTCCATTTTTGTTTCCAGCCCGCTCTTGCTTTTAACGGGAGTGTTATCGTCACACTGCTACCCAGGCTGGGATAAGTGCTGGCGAACCGTACGACTAACTTAAGACTTCAGGGGCTTGTTCTTATACAGCACCAAAACCTGATGCAGTAAATCACGTCTCTCCTCTTCCCCCAGTTTTCCCTTCCACCACCTATTGTTCTGTCTAGGTGGTGCTAAAATCACAGCAACCACCATCCCATCCTGCTGGCTCCGTATTTTATCTGTTGGACATTGAAAACAATGGGACTCCTCAGACACTTACAGTCGAATGTGCCCTTAAGTGCTTTGCTGGCTCGAGGGAAGGTACACTGGGAGTCATGCCATCAAAGTCAATGGAGCTAAACCCAGGTAAAGCTTCAGCGGCTGAGCGGTGACTCGGCCCTTTCCCTTCCACCCTCAAACAACTGCGTGTGCTCTTGGCGGGCAGCTGTATTTATTTCCTCCAAGTCCTTGTGCCGTCCTTGCTCGCTTTCCTCACCCTCGCTTATTCCACCCGGGACGAAACAGCCACGGCGTTGGCATTCTTTGAGAACCCGCTGGGGCCCTGATGATACGCTTTGTGTTTCTGGCTCGGTTCCCCGCAGGGTGTGGGATGTGTGGGGTGAGCTGGACTCACACCCCAAGCAGCCAAAGTGCAGCAAGACAGCAGGCGGCTTTTTTTTCCATTTAGCACAGGGTGTGGCACTTGGGGGCTAGCGATTTGATCCAGAGAGGCCTTTCCCCCTCGCCTAGCAAGCATCACTTCGTATATGTACATGCCCAGGATTTACAGCCCCTGTGGCTTAAATGTGGTGTGGGTGAGCAGATGTCCCGATTTTATAGGGACAGTCCTGAGTTTGGCGGCTTTTTCTTATAACACCGATTACACCCCACCCCCGTCCCGATTTTTTGCACTTTCTGTCTGGTCTCCCTAATGTGGTGGTACATTTCCAGCATCTTGGGAGACCTGTTATTTATTAGGCTGACTCTCTGCTTTGTTGATTTTGGTCAGGACTGTTGGGTTTTGTTCTCCATTCTATAAAACAATCGAGAGGACGTTATACAAGAAAGCAGCTAGCTCTTGGTCTGATCCTTTCCCACGAATCCGCGGTTTGGATTCAAAGCCAGGGCTCCGAGATGTGCTCTGCCGTTCCCATCTGCATCGGGGTCTTACAAATAAAGCCCTCCTCCCCCCACTGCAGCACAACAGCTAAACACATGCCTCAGCCTAGATCTCTTCATCAGAGCACTGGAGCGTGTGCTACAGCTGTTCACTTAAAGTTAAGCAGATGCTTAAAATGAGTTGCTCCATCAAGGCTGTCTACACTACACCCATCCTGGGGCTCATTAAGGGACAAGAGAGAGTCCTGCATTCTCCCTGACTCGCACCCTCCCCTCCCTGGGGAACCATGGCTCAGGAATCTCTGCAGCTTCCAGAGCCGCGCCGTGCCGTGCCAGGGAGAGCAAGGAGCTTCGCTGCCTTTCTACCTCCAAGCTTCAGCACCGCAAACTGCTCTGTGGCTCTCGAGGGGGGGGAGACAGGAATGCTAGCCCCATACAATCCCCCCACTTCCACCCACACACCAGCAACTTCTGGCAGGCACTTGCATAGTTCCTCCTCTCCAGGGCAGAATTTGGCCCTCAATCAATCAAACGCAGACTCAAATAGCGCACCAATTAACACTGCAAGAGAGAGGACCTCTTGTTTCCCTTGGAAAACTAACAGGATCTAATGAAGTGGCACGGCAGAGCAATCAAATAGATGGTGTGATTACGGAGCTGCCACCCCTCAGACTCCCCTCTGAGTGCCACCTGAGTAAAATTGGCAAGATTGAATGCCCAGCTCACAAATGAATCGGAATTGAGTGTTCAAATCCCTGCCCTCAGCCGTGAGCCACTCTGCCAGCATGGCAGATACATTTCCTCATGAACTAGCTGCCTTCTCCTGCAGCAGAACCACGCTACAAGTTGTTCTTTATTCTCCAGCTTATACAAGTACATGGCGTTAAAAGGACACACCGTTCTGAACATTCGATTATTAGCTTTGCATGCCCGAGGCAAGAAGCCCAAGGACACCTCTGCTGCTTTGGCTGAGGCTGGTGTAAATACTGACAAAGGAACAAAGTCTTTGCAGTACAAAACCAAGCATCAGCAGAAATACAGCGAAGGCAGGATAGCCATCAGTCCTGGATAGCTTAGACACAACAAGTCCTGCATCTTGGCAGGGGGTTGGACTAAATGACCCTTGGGGGCCTTTCTAACTCTCTGGTTCTATGATATGGTAAGAAGCAAATTTCTTGCAACTACTGCAGAGAGACGGCAAAGGTCCAAGATGCAGAGGACTTGGTTATTCCTCTATAAACAGCAGCAGCACCCATGGGTGAAAGCTCGTGAAACTCAGCAGATCACAAAAGAAGAAAGAAAAACTAACCATGCCGCAGTTAGATGCTGGGCTAGCAAGGTGTATCAAGCTTTATGGAAATGCAGGAAGGAACAGTATTAATCAGGTAATTAAGGAAACCAGACAGGATGCAGAACTGTGTCATTCATTCATCCTTAGTACACAGTTAGCGGAAAGACTCCAGTATATCCCAGTACGGTATTCAACATTTCAAGTCCGGAACTACCTTGTTAACATAGAATCAGAGGGGTAGCCATGTTAGTCTGGAATTGCAGAAGTGACAAAGAGTCCTGTGGCATCTTGACAACATGCATCTTGACAACATGCAAGGCACTGCATTTAGCCGTATGGAGTGGAAATCCATCAACCTCATGAAGAAACTTGCACAAATACAGACAGATATCATCTTTCTCTCCAAATGCAAACGGATGGACATCATACCAAATGGACTGAAGGTGAAAAATCCATTGCTATCTACATACTGCACAGACCACAGTGAGAGATCATGCCAGACACTATCAAAGAAACTGAGGAACCATCTAATCAGCATCCTGTATAGCAAACAGGAAAACATCAAAAGAGAGCTTTCCAACCTGGACACCTTCATAAACAACCAACCTTTCACACAAACAGACTTTACTAAAATAAGACAGGAGATCTACATTACGCACTTCACCTCTCTACAAAAGAAAAAGGACTGCAAACTGTCTAAAATCCTGCCTGCCACATGGGGCCACAGCAGTGGTACCCCTAACTCACCCAGCAGTATCGTCAATCTGTCCAGCTACACACACAGCCCGGCAGAAGAGTCTGTCCTATCTCGAGGACTCTCATTCTGCCCCCCCACTCCCCCAAACATGATACAATTCTGCAGTGATCTGGAAGCCTACTTTCGCCATCTCCGACTCAAAGAATACTTTCAAGACTACATAGAACAGCGCACTGATACAGACACCATCCCACCAGCAGCACAAGAAGAAGAACAACTCCACATGGACGCCCCTTGAGGGTCGAAATGACAGTCTGGACCTATACATAGAATGCTTCTGCCGACGTGCACAGGCAGAAATTGTGGAAAAACAACATCGCCTGCCTCACAACCTAAGTCGAGCAGAACGCAATGCTACCCACAGCCTCAGAAACAACCCTGACATTATAATCAAAGAGGCTGATAAAGGAGGTGCTGTTGTCATCATGGACAGGTCTGACTACCAAAAGGAGGCTACCAGACAACTCTCCAACACCAATTTCTACAGGCCACTTCCCTCAGATCCCACTGAAGAATATACTAAGAAACTGCACCGTCTACTCAGTACACTCCCTACACTAACACAGGAAGAAATTAACATACCCTTAGAACCCCAACCGGGGCTATTTTATCTTTTACCCAAGATCCATAAACCTGGAAATCCTGGATGCCCCATCGTCTCAGGCATTAGCACTCTCACTGAAGGACTGTCTGAATATGTGGACACTGTACTCAGCTGGGAGTGCTGGTAGCATAGGGTCTATCTCCATGACACCACCAACTTCCTGAGAAAACTACAATGCATTGGTGACCTTCCAGAAAACACCATCCTAGCCACCATGGATGTAGAGGCTCTCTACACAAACATCCCGCACAAAGATGGAATACAAGCTGTCAGGAATAGTATCCCTGATGATGCCACAGCACAAGTGGTTGCTGAGCTCTGTGACTTTATCCTCACACACAATTATTTCAAATTTGGTGACAATATATACCTCCAGACCAGTGGCACCACTATGGGCACCCGCATGGCCCCACAGTATGCCAAAATCTTTATTGCTGACTTGGAAAAATGCTTCCTCAGATCTCGTTCACTCACGCCCCTCCTCTATCTACGCTACATTGATGACATCTTCATCATCTGGATCCATGGGAAAGAAACTCTGGAAGAATTCCACCATGATTTCAACAGCTTCCACCCCACCATCCACCTCAGCCTGGACCAGTCTACACGGGGGGGTCCACTTCCTGGACACCACGGTGCAAATTAATGACAGCCACATCAACACCACCCTATACCGAAAACCTACCAACAGCTATGCCTACCTTCATGCCACCAGCTTCCACCCCAGGCACACCACACAATCCATTGTCTACAGCCAAGCACTGAGGTACAATCATATTTGCTCCAAGCCCTCAGACAGAGATCAACACTTACAAGATCTCCACCAAGCTTTCTCAAAACTACAATACCCGCACAAGGAAATAAGGACACAGATCAACAGAGCCAGACGTGTACCCAGAAGCCTGCTGCTGCAAGACAAGCCCAAGAAAGAAAACAACAGACCACCACTGGCCATCACCTACAGTCCTCAGTTAAAGCCTCTCCAACGCATCATCAGTGATCTACAACCCATCCTGGACAACAATCCCTCACTTTCACAGGCCTTGGGAGGCAGGCCAGTCCTGGCCTACAGACAACCTGCCAACAGCACAGTGCACCATAATAACTCTAAGTCAGGAACCAATCCATGCAACAAACCTCGATGCCAGCTCTGCCCACACATCTACACCAGCAACACCATCACAGGACCAAACCAGATCAGCCACACCATCACTGGTTCATTCACCTCCACATCTACCAATGTAATATATGCCATTATGTGCCAGCAATGTCCCTCTGCTATGTACATCGGCCAAACTGGACAGTCCCTATGAAAAAGGATAAATGGACACAAATCAGATATCAGGAATGGCAATATTCAAAAACCTATAGGGGAACACTTCAACCTCACCGGACATACCATAAAAGATTTAAAGGTCAGCATTTTGCAGCAAAATAACCTTCAAGTCCAGACTGCAAAGAGAGACTGCAGAGCTGCAATTCATTTGCAAATTTGACACAATCAATTTGGGACTGAATAGAGATTTTGAATGGCTAGCTAACTACAAAAGCAGCTTCTCTTCTCTCGCTATTCACACCTCCAGTTCAGCTGCTAGAGGAACACCTCACCCTCCCTGATCAGAGATGACAAGCTGGTTCAGCCTCATTGGACTAACCTTGTTATCTCCCACCTGGTTCTTGCCTACCTATTTATACCTGCCCCTGGATACTTCCACTTACCCACTTCGTCGGAAGCATGATTAACCCACGAAAGCTTATGCTCTCAAATTTTAGTTAGTCTTTAAGGTGCCACAGGACTCTGTCACTTGTTAACATAGTTTTCCTCATGGAAATGAAATCCTAGCACTGAAAAGGAGAAATGATTTGTGCCTAGGTCTTTCAGCCAGGAAAGACTGTATTCGCCTTGCCTCCTCCAGCTGGCCCTGCTCTTTACGGTGTTTATAACGTGCACGAAGGGCACTTGGTGTTCTGGAGGGGTGCTATTTGGTGGAGAAAGCTAAGCAAGCAGACATGCTTTGCCTGGGGCTACAACAGACTGGCGCATTGCATAGCGTGCTGTGGCCATCTTCTAAGCGGGAATGGTGAAGCAGCGCACGGTTGCCACGGTGGTTTCCTGTGCAGGATCGGGAAAGCAGCGGGATTGTGGAATTAATGCATGGATTAATTTCCTAAGATGGGGAAAATGCCCTTGGGCCTAATTGTATATTAATTGCTCAATTATTGGATAGTTTTGCTATCAATAGAACCAGCCGTTGGGTTGGATCACCTGGAATACTCAGCACTGTTTCTACCAGTAAAATGGCAGCAGAATGTCATCCCAGAAACAGAGGGAGAGTTCAGACAGGAGAACACGAGGAAACTAAGCCCCAGAAGAAAAGCAGGGATAAGGAGGGTATGGGTGGCGGGGCATGTTAGTTGAATGAGGCCAGGGCTGGTGTAATGTTGGTGTGTCCCATTACACAGTCATCTGGACTCCCCGTGGGATCAAAACATTGTAACAAGGTAGCCTCAGGACCCCTGGTGAGGTTGAGGAAATAATCCACCTGTGGCCCCTAGGCAGGCTAGAACCAGCAGTTTGTAGCCTCCCAGCCTCCTGGTTGGGAATAAGCAACAGCAGTTGGGGGTCCTGACTCTGGGCAGGGCAGGACCAACTGTCAGTTTGTAGCCCCCAGGCAGAGCTGGGTAAACAAGTTGACTATGGTGGCTGGGGAAGGCCACAACAACTGGTGTGTGTGTGTGGCAGGGGAGACTTCTGACCCTCTGGGCAGAGCAGATCAAATGGTCAGACCCCAGCCAGGGCAGAGTAAACAAACAGTCTGTGGCCCCTCCTGGCTGGGGCTGGCAAATGAACAGTAGCCACACCTAGTAGCAAGTGAGGTGGGGTAGGGAAACCCGGGCCCATCCTGCCCCACCGGGTTCAGACCCAGGGCCCTGTGAGGCTGCGGGATTCTCCATTCAGCTTTTAAGCATCGCCTTCTACTACATTCCCTGGGTCGCTTTCTACGGCCTGGTGCTACTCAGGCATCTCCATGGCTGGCAGAAGCTTGGCGTCTCCATCAATCTCTGCAGCGTCATCCGGGTCAACCATTCCCACCGCTTGGAGAGTCGTAGGTGTCTCTGCAAGAGCTTGCAGCACATGTCCTTCCTCTTCCTCAGCCAATCAAGACTGAGCTGGGCTTCCTCTTTTGATCTGTCCCCTCTACTCCCAGCATGCCCAGCAGGGGCGAGAGGGCATGGCCTCTTGGACCCACAGTGATTGGTCCATCCCCATTGGCTCACTGTGGGGTTGGTACACCCCATCACAGAGATATGTAGTGAGTTCACTATTTCCCTGGCACCTTTCATGTAACTAGGCTAGGTGAGTAAGCAAATTTCAGGCTCATCATTCTTTTTTTATAGCCCACTGTACTGGTTTGTCTGCAGACACTATGAGGAAGAGGAGGGAAAGAGAGTCTCAGATGTAAGGATCTTTGCAATTGTTCTTAGAACTTGAACTCTAACCAACCTAAGCAGATTCCTCACAAACGTGAGAGCCTGCCTTCAGTACCAGGAAAATTGGTTGAAACTATAGTAATGAATAGAACATTTAGACAAACAGAAGAACATGATTTGCTGGGGAAGCGGCACCATAGCTTTTGTAAAGGGAAACCATACCCCATCAATCTATTAAATTCTGTGAGGGGGTCAAACAAACATGTGAACAAGGGGGATCCAGTGGAAAGCTTTTGACAAGGTCCCTCACCAAAGGCTCTTAAGCAAAGTAAGTTGACATGGGATAAGTGGGAAGGTTCTCTCATGGATCAGTAACTGGTTAAAAGACAGGAAATAAAGGGTAGGTATAAATGCTCAGTTTTCACAATGGAGAGAGGTAAATAGTGGTGTCCTCCAGGGGTCTGTACTGGGACCAGTGCTCTTCAACCTATTCTTAAGTGATCAGGAAAAAGGGGTAAACAGTGAGATGGTAAAATTTGCAGACAATGCAAAGTTATTCATGCTCATTAAATCCAAAGTAGACTGTGAAGGGACAAAGTAGACAAAGGGATCTCTCAAAACTGGGTGATTGGGCAACAAAATAGCAGATGAAGTTCAACATTGATAAATGCAAAGTAATGCATCGTGGAAAACATAAACCCAACTATACATATAAAATGATGGGATCTAAATTAACTGTTAACACTGAAGAAAGGGATCTTGGAGTCATTGTGAAATAGTTTTCTGAAAACATACGCTCAATATGCAGCAGCAGTCAAAAAAGCTAACAGTATATCCAGAACCATTCAGAGGGGGCTAGCTAATAACACAGAAAATATTATCATGCCACTATATAAGTCCATGGTACGCCCACACCTTGAATACTGCTTGCAGTTCTGCTCAACCCATCTCAAAAAAGATCTATTTGAATTGGAAAAGATACAGAAAAGGGCAACAAATATGATTCAAGGTATGAAATAGCTTTCATATGTAGGGAGATTAATAAGACTAGGCTTTTTCAGCTTGGAAAGATGAGTAAGGGGGCATATGATCGAGGTCTATAAAATCATGACCAGTGTGGAGAAAAAGTGTTTTTTACCGCTTCACATCACACAAGAACCAGGTGGGGAGCCACCCAATGAAGTTAATAGGCTGTAGGTTTAAAACGAACAAAAGGATGTATTTCTTCACACAACGCATAGTCACCCTCCAGCACTCGTTGCAAGAGGATGTTGTGAAGGCCAAGACTATAATGGGGTTCAAAAAACAATTAAGTACGTTAATGGAAGGTAGGTCCATCAATGGCTATTAGCCAAGATCATCACACACTCTGGATATTTGTAGCCAGAAGCTGGGAGAAGCCAACAGGGATGGATCACATGATAATTGCCCCGTTCTGTCCATTTTGTCAGAAGCACCCGACAAAGGCCACTGTCAGAACATGGGGTACTGGGCTAGATGGACCATTGGTCTGACCCAGGATGGCCGTTCTTGTGTCTTAAAGCTGGGGACGGTCTTACATATCCATTGTTTTTCATATATCACAGAGAAGAGAAGGTGTTCATTGCAAAGAAGGATTATTCCTGTAAACATCTTTGGCAGCTGTCTGTCACCCACGGCATAGGACATAACTGCTATCGTCTGCGCCAGACCAATGCAGCACCTCAACCTCACCCTACGATGGAGTAAACCACGAGAATTATTCTGTGCTGTTGCATAGAGGTTCTTACACTGCACTCCTCATCATAGTAGCTGAGATACAGTACTGTGTGTGAGCTGGACACAGATGCAATCTTGGGGAAGTTTGCAAGGCTGTTCACTGTGATCTTTGCTAGACAGAGAGGGGACTAGCTTCCTCCAGAGAACATCACAGCAGTAAAAGAGTAAACAATGCCACCTGCTGGCACCAAAGGGAAAAATTACACCATGTATTAGCTTGCTGCCGCAAACCATTGAACAGCTGTTTACTAAGAATGGTTCCAGAGGAAATGCTGTCAGCAGGCTCTTAGATGATGCTCGTGTGCTTTACGTCAAATGCAAACACCTTAGCAGTAAATGCTCACTCTCCTTGGGAGTATTAGCAGCTCGAGCTGTCTTAACTGGAAACATTAAGGCTTGGCATTGACTTAGGCCGTGTCTACACTGACGAGCTTACAGCAGCACAGCTATGCCTGTGTGGCTGCCCAACTGTAAGAGCGCCCGGTAGCCGCGCCGTGCTGACAGGAGAGAGCTCTCCCATCGACATAATAAAACCAGCTCAACAAGCCCACCAACATAGCGCCGTGCCCACGGGCGCTTATGCTGGGAAAACTTGTGTCGCTAGGGGCGGGTGTGTTTTTTTCACACCCCTGACATAAGTGCTATGTGTAGACATGGCTTCACTCTAGCAGTGGTACTTATCTACCCGCCCTTACTGTAGGATCTGAGTGCTGCATGATCTTTTACGTATCTAGCCTCACCACCCCCTGTGAGGGGTGAAGTAGGGTGACCAGATGTCCCGATTTTATAGGGACAGTCCTGCTGTTTGGGTCTGTTGCTTCTATAGGCTCCTATTACCCCCACACCGATTTTTCACACTCGCTGTCTGGTCACCCTAGCGGGAAGTGATATTATCCCCATTATACAGACAGGAAACTGAGGCCCAGTGAGACTAAGGGTATCTCTGCACAGCAGCTGGGAGGGTGCTTCCTTAATATGGATAGACAAAAGCGCTAAAAATAGCCTGGCCCCACTGTCTTGGACTAGCCACTCGCGTATGTAGCCAGGGGGTCAGGCAGATTTGGTCTCAGCAGCTGGCCTCAGCCCGTTGGTGCTGATGCAGCCACGTTGCTAGTTAAATTAGCGGGCGAGCTCATGTCTGCCTGCTCTGGGGATGCGTCCGCTCCACTGCAGTGCTATTGCACTCCCATGCCAGTGACTTGCCCATAGCCACCCTGGAAGCGTGCAGCAGAGCAGGAACTAGCCCCGGGGTCTTCCAGTGCCTGGCCCAGTGCCAATGCCCATCATTCCCCTTCCTCCCAGGCTGCTGAATGGCAGGAACCCACCGGCGACCCATTACAGACTCAGCGTTCAGACTCTCCAAGTGCATTCGGTAACAAGACCCGCTTGAGGGGCTTCCTTAGGAGGGGGACACCAAAAGATTAGGACAGCTGAGGGCCTGATCCTGCAAATGTTACCCTTGCATGCAAACCTGACTCATACCAGCAGCCCCCGACGCTTCAGAAACGCTCCTCACCTGAGGGAAGCCAGCACGCTGGGCGAGTGAGTGACTGCAGGAGCAGGGGAACGAGAAGTGGAGATCTGATGGGCTCTATAAAATAACGAACGGCCTGGAAACGTACAGATATCCAAGGACAATGCATTGATGTGTAAGGAGGTCAGTGCCTGCACCAGCACCAGCAGGGCAAAAACCCAAAAGGTAGGATTTCAAAGGCACTCAGATGAGTCTAGCTCAGAGTTTTTTTTACCACTGACTTCAACAGGAGCAGAGCTAGGCTAGCGCAGAAAACTCTTCAAACTCTGATGAGCTCTCCTGCTTTGAGGCACACGGGGGACAATGAGCTGTGCTTAGAGATTCCTCCACTCGGTAGAGACCTACATAGCATGCCGGGTGTTTTGTGGGTTTGTTTTATCCCCTGCACCCAGGGCAAATGGGTTCCAGATTGGCTAGAACATTGGCCTAGTTCGGTATGGCAGATGGTACCACATCAAGGCCATCAATACTATGTGAAGGATGGTTGTTGCTGAAGGCCTTATATGCCATACCAATATATCCACAAGCTATAGAAAGGCTTAAAAGGATTTGCTTTTTATCAGTAAATGTTTCACCACACACACACCTCCCCCAAACAGGGAAAATTATTTCCATAGATAATAATTGTATATTTTAAAATCAACATTATCCATCTGGCTAACAGAACTATTCATTATCCCAAAACCTGGCATGGAGATGCTATACCAAATCTGTTGGCATAAATGGCTCCTTTACCCTCCCAAAAAGCTTTTCTGTGGGGAGGAGAAGTCAAAAAGGCTTGTACAGAACCAGAGGGGGCTCAGAAGAGAACATGACAATGATCAAGGGCCTGGAAAAACTCTCCTATTAAGAAAGAATTACAAGATTGGGACTTTTAAATTTTAAAAAAAGAGAAGAATAGGAAGGGATATGATAAAACTATATAAGATGAGTGGTCTAGAGAGGATAGCTCCAGAGTCTCTGTTTGCTCTGTCTCATAACACAAGAACAAAGGGACAATCAATGAAATAAAAAGAGAGTGAATTCCCAACCTGATAAGACAATACTTTTTCCACACAACATGTAATTGGCCTATGGAACTCACTGCCACATGACATCACTGAGGCTAAGAACAGCAAGAGTCACAAAAGGGGACTGGATTTATATGGATAACAACCATCCAGAGTTATAATTAATGACACCAACGTTTTGGAAGGGATATTAAAGTCCGTGCTCCAAGGCTTAAGTCAATCTCTAACTATTCAGTCTCATTCTGATTTCTAATGTTGGGGGCAAATTATCTTACCTCTGCCTATGGCAGGGTCCTTTACACTTTCCTCTGGTGCTGGCCACTGTCAGAGACAAGATCCTGGACTAGATGGACCTGAGGTTCGACCCAGTCTGGTAATTCCTATGTTCATAATTTCAGTAAATCAGCTCCGGTGACGTGGCTATGTGAGAAAATGTAGGTTTTTAACCATTTTAAATTCAAGGAAGATAAGGTAGGAAATGAATTTCTTCTTCCAACACCAGGCCTGGGGAGACAGCTTATTCGCTGCCAGAAGAATCACTCCTCAGCTCCCAGGAGAAGCCGCACTCCTGTCTTTGCTCTCCTGTGTTCTGTGTCGCTATGCAGCAGTTTTGTTCCTGCCAATGGATGAGAGCACTTACCCCAGCAGACTAGAAGTTCAGGGATACCCTTCCCTGCACTCAAGGGTGCCGGGAAGGGCACCCAAGGGTGCCTTACAATGCCTTGCTGAAGTAGCTTCCACATGGCCTGCTCACCAACAGCCTCCCAGCACGCAAGCCACACCTTGAGTGTCTGTGTGTAACTGCAGCCTGCCAGACACCCATAGCTCTCACCAGCCTGAGTTACACTGCGGGGTGACCCCAACACACTCCCAGTGCTGGATCTCCCCAAGAAATGTATCTCCTGTACTGCCCAGCCTTCTCCTGGGCAGTACAGCTATTTTAAGTCCATTATTCCTTTGAGAGAAAAAGATGTCAGTTTATTATCTTAAATAGTTACTCAGCCACTTCCATTTAAAACACACTGGATTAGATAAAACAGTAAAACAAGTTCATTAACTAGAAAGAGAGAAATTTTAAGCGAGGACAATGAGGCCTAGAAGTCAGAAACGAAAGAAAAATAAAGATAAAGCATTTAAGAATGCCTAACTTAACAAATTATATTAGATTCAAGCAAAGTTTCGCACCGCATGCCCTAGCAGATTACTGACCAAACTCTCCTCCCTCAGAGTCCAATGGCTGCTTCCTTGGTCTCTTCAGGTGCAGTGAATGCAATAGGCAAGTGAAGAGAGGAGGTGCCTCAGGAGGATGTCTCTCTTTTCTATAGTTTCAGTCCTAGCTGGAAATGGTTTTCCAGAAGGAGACCCATGAGCTAGAAAGTCTATGTGGAAGGATGGTCCCTGCTGTTTTTTTCATCTGTTTGAACTTCCTTTGTCTGTCCCTCCTGATTGATGACTCTGTTTACTGTTTAAATACAAATTAATCAGAGCACACATTCCTTTGTTTAGTACAGACCTATTTGCCAACTTCTGTTTGGGCAGGGCTGTGGGGTTTGGACCACATGCTGACCCCACCATACAGGGTTATTACTGTATAATGTCACATACACCGTTGCCACACATATTTTGCCAGAACAATAATGATCAGCAAATTACGAGTTTTCAAATAATATCTTACAAGGCCTACTTTATACAAAGATATTTTCTCTTAAATACACATTCTACCTACTAGTGTATATTGTACACCCTGGAAGATTGGAAGTTCAGGATGCCCACCACTGTTTCCCCTACTTGCTGGGAGGCCCGTCTGTGCCAGACACAGAGCTGGAGAGGAGGGTGATATGAGTGGCAGGACACTGCCCCACCCAAAAGGACAGGCCACTCGTATTTGTCCCGTTGCAGTCTCGGACAGAGTCACGTGCTCAGCAGTGTCTGCCACACAGCACCAGTGCTCCTCATCCAAATTATGTCCTTTGGTTCACCACAGGGATCCTGATACACTCACCTCTCTGCGCCGGTTGTTTCTGGATCACAGGAATGACGTGGTAACAATAGGAGCCAGAGGCAGCCTCACAGAGGTTTTGCTGTGTCACCACAGTGCTGCAGTACCAGCAGCTGGGCCTGCTGGCACCATTTCCCTTCAGATAGCTTGTCAGTCTGGGCTTGCAACCTTCCCTCCGCTCAGAAGGCTGCAGCTAGTATGCTGGGGAGGCTGCTTTCCTCCCGGGTGAGACAAACCAACAGGTTTGTGGGGAATGTTTTTCCGCAAATAACCCCCTGCTTGTCCCTCAACATATGCTAATCAGCCACATGCACCTGCTTCAGTGCAGTCTCTGGAGAAATGGGTTGATAGAAAGGCACTCAGGGAGTCACACACCACCTGCCCAAGGGAGCAACATGTGCAAGAACCAGCCCACTTCATGGGGGTATTGTTGTGGTCTCCTTCTAGGGTCGTATCTCTTTAAGAGTCTGAGGAGCCAATAAAGGATACAACAGAGTGAACGATCCTGGGGATAAGAAAGGAAAAATCCAAGCCCTTTGAGAAACTGAACTTACCAGAAAACAGACCCATAGAAAGCATGTGCGTGTCTGCTTCAGGGCAGAGCATAATCCTACAGGTCTTAATCACTTGCAGTGGGGGAGGGATGTGCTGGCTGTAGGTATCCATTAGCAAAGCATGCTGGGAAATGGGAGGAGTCTGCAGCCTTATAAAACACAGGCTCTTGTAATGCAGTTAGTGTGAAGGGAAGGTGTGCTAGCTGTATGAAGGGAGGGGGAGAAGGTGTTAGGCACATAGACTGGGGCTTACCTCCCTAAGAGACCATGGACTCTTCAGAAAGGAAAAGAGCCTGGGCACTATGAGCCCTGAAAACTCATGGGGAGAGGGCACTAAATGCTGCTAGTATCAGACTTACCAGCCCCCTAGTGATTTTCTCCAGTGCATGTAATCATGTGCCTGGGAGTGGCATGATGGCAGCCATCTTGGCTGAAGCAGCAGGGACTGACTGAGGGCTAAAAGCCTGAGTCGCTATTCCCTGAGCACAGGCTCCCAGCGTGGGCCTGACACACATACACATACAGAGGCGAGTTACAAGGGCACCAGAATTTTAGGCTGGGCAGGGAATGGCCACGTTTGTGCTCCCCGCTGTGACTTCACAGGAGTCCTTGAGGAGAGGGCTCATAGCAACAGGCCTCTTAACGCGTGTAAAATCCAGCCTGGGCCTTTTCATCGCCCAGTTTGCAAACAGCTCCACTGCACAGGCTGCCTCAGCAAAGTGTGCACCCAAACTCTGTTCCACAGCCTGCACCACACACACACCCAGCACCCCTCCCCCAGCCAAACTCCCTCCCAGAGGCTTAGACAGGTGGGGAGGGAAGAGTTTGGGGGGGGGGGGCATTCTGGGCACCACCAAAAATTCTACCAACCTGCCACCCCTGCTCTCAAGGTTACAGCTTCTCCCTGGATTGGTAGATGCTCCCACCACCCAAGCTCAGAACCACCTTGAGAGCCCAGGAAGGTGCACTTGGGAATTCCTTCTTGTGGGGAACCTTCAAGCCCTTTCACCCCCACTCCGGGGAAGAGCTGAGAAAGAAAACAAAGGAAACCAGCTGTTGCCTCCAGCTAATTAAACAACATGGCACAAAACTCTTATGACACCAAAAATCCAATTCTGTTCTTAAAAAAGGTAAATTTTATTTTTGAAAAAGAAAATACATCTGGGAACCCAGGCTATTGCTAGATTTTAAAAGAGAAACTACAAGGATTAAGCACCCAGAATAGCTTTCATGAGGTTCAGCTTAAAGGTTACAAGCAAAACCAAAGCACCTGTGGTTAGCGTAGAGAAGTCCACATGTCATAAAGAAATAAAAGGGATAAACCTAATCACGTCTTCCTAGACATTTCCTGATCTACTTACATATCTGGGGTTTTAAATGAGTAGTTTCTAGTATGATACAGATGATTTTTCAAACCTGGCCCAAGCTTCTTACAACACAGCTCTGCCCTGTCCACCTCTACCCAGGCAAACCACCACAAACAGACAAAAGGAGAGTTTTTTCCTCCATTTTAAAAAGTTCTAGCCTTCCCATTGGCTCTTTTGGCCAGGTGCCCACTCACTTCCTTTTACCTATGCATAGCAGTGAAACTTTTTAACCCTTTACAGGTAGAGAAATTAGAGAACAGCTACTAAGAGGGATTTGATAGCTACTGGCTGGCTGGGTGTCCATAAAAGGGAGGTATCCGCCCCCTTCAGTTTTCATAGGGGAGGTCTGCGGAGTTTCTCTCACACACACCCTTGCAGAGTCCTCTATGAGGGTGGAGAAGCTTCTCTTCTCTGGGGGTGTTGATGCAGGAAGGATGGGCTCCAGCATGCCCACAGAGGAGTGGTGGTGGGCCCCAATCTGCCCAGCAAATAGCTGTTGTGTAGGTAGCCCCTGCCAACTAGTACCCCAAAAAGAGGCAGGGTCACAGCACTGGGCAAAGCCCTGGGGTTCCTTCAGGTATGTCCCAGGTCCTGGCTTTTCTTAATCTGACCCTATTGAGAGGTCTCAATGCACAAGTATCCCACAGAGCGTGCACTTAAAATGTTGCTTCACCCGATAAAGACGATGCCAATTCTGGAGATTATAATGGGATAAGGAAGGGCAGGGGCAGATCCTCAGCTGGTGTAAATCAGCATTAAAGTCATTTGGGCTACACTGAGTTATATCAGCTGAGGTTCTGGTCCAGAACCTTTAAATTCGGGCATTCTTCACTGCAGGTTAATAAACTGAACATTTAATTCAATGAACAGTAGACAGGGGAAGTCCCCGTCCAAAGCCCGTTACTATTTAGTGAGACCAGACACTGCGGACGTTAATAAGGTAGGAGACATTGCTGTTCTCAGTAGTTTAAGTGGCTCAGAGATTCAGAATATCTTTACAAGTGCATTTTCACTCTCTCCACCCCCCTGTTCCTGGGTAATTAATTACAGAAGAAAAAAGAAACAACAACAGGAAGCAAGCGCGGACGTCTCTAACCATGAAGCTATATATCATTCGGGCCTTGATGTAGGACAGCACTTAGATGCAGATCCTCAAAAGGCATTTAGACAATGGGAGTTAGGCACCAAATATCTCGGCAGACCTTGGCCTTAATCACAGGCTCAAGAACTACTGAAACCAGTGGCACTTATTTTATTAACATCACTAGAACTGAAGTACATGCTTAAGGGGGTACTTAAAGAAAGGCAGCTGGCCCAATGGTGAGAAGGGGAGACTGGGACTTGGCAGACTTGGGTTCAATTCCTTGCTCTGCCACAGACATCCTTGGGCAAGTCACTTTGCCTTCATGTGTCTCAGTTCCCCATCTGTACAATGGGGATAACAGCACTTCCTCACCTCCCAGGGCTGCTGTGACATGGAAGACGTGGTAATGAGAGCTGGACCTTGGATAGCTCCCTAAACTGAGGCTTCTCTGGACAGAGAAGTGCTCTAGAAAGTCATATGTTTCCACATGCTGTAATAAGGGCTGGGAGGAACCAACTTTTCACTGGACATGTTTTAATCAGAACATAATGAGGCTATTTGTCTGAATTACAGTGGGTCCTGTGATTCAGAATAAATAACCAGGCTTGGTGCTGATTTATTTGGCTTCTGTTTCCCTTAAGGCAGGGAATAAATCTTAACAGTGTTCTGCAATATGCCATGTATATTTATGGAACTGTTTGCTTTATTCAACCCATTTGCAGCCCCCAAAACCATGCCGCTGTCTCGCTCAAGCGCAGAACTTCTCCTGTCTCTTTTAAACATGCCTCCTGCCAGCCGTCTGTTGGCAATTCTTCCCAGCAACTGGCTCGAAGTATGAGGGAAAGTTTTTTGGTGTGTCGCTTTGTTTGGTACATCTTCCAACATAGCCAAATACATTGAGAAACGTTTGATAAGCTTGCACAGTTTAGGAACGTGCTATTGATTTGGCAGCATTTAATTAATTTTAATTGGGGGGGGTATTAATTGTTACATAACAAGGATATGCTGCCCATAAATAGAAACGCCTCGTTTGCTGCCTGCATACAATTCTCTCTAGGCGGAAATGACTGCTTTGCGCACAACCTAAGACTGTAAATAGGGCCTGGCCTGGCACTCAGGACACTGTGGTTCTTTTCAGAGCTCTGCTGCTGACATGCTGTGTGACTTTGGGCAAGTCACTTCACTTCTGTGTGCCTCAGTTTCTCCCTTTCTCTGGGGTAGGGACTGTCTCTGACTGTGTACATACATTATCCAATACAGTAATAAGTAATTATAACAGCATTTTTTCTTTCATAGAGCTCAAAGAGCTTTACCGAGGAGGGCCATATCATTCCCCCCATCTTACAGATAGGGAAACTGAGGCACAGAGCAGTGAAAGAACTTGCACAATGTTGTCCGGCAGCCCAGTGGCAGAGCTAGGAAGAGAACCCAGGTCTGCTGAGTCCCTATCTGGGTAGCTACCAGACCACACCGGGTCAGAATTGTCCCTTCTGGCCTTAAATCTATGAGTAATTCTTGCTTCCTTCTATCACCGACAGACCTTACACTGGAGCAGGGGTTCTCACATTTCATTGCATCACGACCCCCTTCTGACAACAAAAATTACTGTATGACCCCAAAGCCTGAGCCTGCCTGAGACCCACCGACCTGGGTGCAGGGGCCAAAACTCAAGCCCCACTGCTTCAGGCAAGGGGGGCAAAGATTATGCCCAAGAGCTTTTGCCCCAGACAAGGGGCCTGTAACCTGAGCCTCATCTGTCCATTGCACATAACCAAATGTCAGCTCCACTGATCATTTCCCACCATGCCTGCTCATGATTTTGTGCCACAGGGGACATAAGCAAGGTTTAATTCTGGTGCAAGCACTGGACCTTGAGAAAAGTCACTAGACGTGGGCTGATATTTGGGCAATGGGTCATGCCCCGCTGCTACAACTGCAGCTTGGGAAATAAGAGCCATCAATCCATTTCATTCAGTGAAATGAAGCAGGGCAGAAATAACTCAGAAGTCATCTTAGGCATCCAAACATATGGTGCTGCGTCTCCTGAAAAACCCATTAAACGTTTGACAATGCCCAGTTAGATGATTATTACTCTTTTCAATTGGCCAGACTGGCTTTGAGCTGGACTCCCATCTGCGCTATCCCAACTAGGCCCTGGAGACTAATCGTAGAGTACTTAGCTTCCACCCCGTTTTTGTTTCACTGAAACAACCCCCTCCATGTTTCCTTGCTAGTTACCCCCTCTCCCTGTAACTCTTTGTTTTCAATGATCAAAACATCAACAAAGAATTTCCCACTGTGCCCCCGTGGGCCTGGAGGAGCTAAGGGAACCCCAACTCCAGCTACCCAGGAAAACCTGACAACAATAAAGCGAGACAACATGGTATTTTGTGGTTCTCCCACTCATTCACACTGGGACGTGACCATGTGTTGTTAATTTGGCAGAATTCCCAATCCCATTCGCCCCAGGTCTCTTTTGCAACATAAAGGCCACTAGAAGAAGAAAGCAGCCCTGACATTGGTTTCTTCTTTTCTATCTGCAGGGGACTTTAATAACAATAGAATTCACCTTCCCATAGCTGTCCCCGAGGCGGTAACTGGGGGATATGTAGGGAAAACGCATTCTAGCATCTCTTCCAGGCAGCTGTGGTGGCTACCAGAGTCTGAGCCTTCGCGGTTGTGCCGGTTGGTGGACAGCCTGAAAATGTAGTACAAGGGGGTGAGTGCCTCCTTCATGTCACCAACGTGACAAGTCAGGTGTCCAGTGATGATAGTTTAAATGTTACCCAGCTCCCTGCTCAGAAAAACAAGGAAGAGAGAAAGTATCACAGCTTGACAGCCTGCTCACTCCACTGTGAGCGATGGATGTCTCATTGTGGTGCCAGGAGGTGGTGGGGGTGAGTGGTGATTGGGAGACAGAAGCCAACCCCAAAGAGCCGAACAGACCATCCATGCCCACTAAGGAGGAGCCAAGATCCAGGAATCCAGCAGAGGTATCCAAGACTAGATGTCTTTCAGGAAGATAATTCTTTAGCCGAACATACAGTATTGGGCTCAGCACAGGGGTAATTGAAATGCAGGAGGTCAGACTATATGGTCTGCTGGCCTGAAAACCAAGGATGCTCTGAAAGTGGGAGGGGGTTGGTTTGTCTGAGGAGCTTGGTAGAGTATCATTTCTATCAATGCATCCCTTGACTATTCCCCTTAGGAGCTTTCAGTCTCAGTCAATGTCACAGCATTTGGGTAGGTTTTAGCTCTTGGGTCCCTTCCCCTTTTCTGGAGCACTAGAAGCTTTGGCTGCGGTTCCACTCGTTGGCTTGAATTCTGTTGTCAGGGAAGCAGTGTCTCATTCAGCCCCACCGCATGAAGGGAAGGACACCTCCAGCCAATTTACCTCCGAGCGAGCATTTGTCAGAGTAAAGAATAAAGGGCTTACTGTGCAAAATGGCTGCCGCCGCAGCACTAATCAATACTTGCTTGATGGATTGCCCGCCAGGAGTCTTTCAGGCACATCAGCTCAGCTGTTAGACTTTTGCTTGCTCACCACTTAACAAAATAAATAGCGACGGATGAATCAAGGTATTGAACTTAAAGCGCCAGCTCAGGGTTAGAACTGTGTAAAATGCACTGTGGTGCCCCGCACGCCCCCACACTCACTTCCTTCAAAAGAATGTGAAATTCTGATTTTTTTCTGTGGCGCAGACATAGGGCATGAATGTTACCCACTTCACAAGGGGCTCCCCTTCCTCCGAGATCAAGAAATTGTGTTCCTAATACAAGGCGGCCACTATTTCTCTCAGTTCCCCCTTAAACAGGAACCCTGTCGGGGAAGAAAGAATTAAGATTTGATGTGAAGCGGCTGACGTTAGTCTGGCGTTCCACATCTACCCGTCTTTCTTCTCTGCCGTGCCGCATGGCAGAAATCACTCCCCGTGCACCTGAGCAGGCCCTGCTGTTACTTGCCTAAACTGGCGTTCTCAGCTCCCGCCTCTGGCCCATCTCCACCTGCAGATCTCAAATCCAAAGGCAGGAACAATGGGCCAGTCCTCCGGAAGTTCTTGCTTCCCATTGGGAATAAAGGGAGCTGCTGGGTCTTATTTCTATGCCTAAATGGGAGCTGAGCTCTTTGGGCTGGGAGTGTGGGGTGGAGCCCTTCTGAAGATCTCACCCTACAACACGTCCCGTAGCCTAATGATGGGTCAGACTCAAAAGCAGTGGCTGTAGAGCAACAAAAGCCACAATTTCCCCCCCAAATCACGTCAAGTTGTATTGGGCTGCTTCTCCTCCTCCTCAATACCCCACAATAAAACTAAAACAACAATGTGGGAAACGTACAATGCTGTGGGATTCCTTTCCCCGTCGTGAATGGCATTTCCCAGGACGTCGGGTTTAGTGTTACTGAGGCTGGTCATTTGCGATGGGTTCACAAAGGTGAGTGACAGACTTTTAACAGCTGTCAGGTGAGGGTCACGTCAGCCCTTATTTGCATTCAGCCCAACTCCCCTCTCTTCCACCCTGCTCACCCCACTCAGCCATCGCTCCCCTGGATTCTCTCCCTCACATTTAATCACTGATGCCCAGAACTTCAAACGTTATTTAGGTGCCTAACTTTTGAAATCAATGTGAGTTAGGAGCCAAAATATCCCTGGGGACCTGGGCCTCAGAGTCTTCTCACACACTCTCCACTCTCCCCTCTGCCCATTTTCCTGCACTGACGTCCATTCACTGTCTCCTCTCTTCTCATTTCCCTCCCAACTTTTCTCCTTCCTTCATCTCATCTTGTTCTGTCTTCTCCCCTCTCTTATGCTCACCTTCTCCTCCCTCTTACCCTTTTCCCATCTCTCTGCCCGCCAGTCTCATCCTTCTCCCTTCAGGCTATGTCTGCACTAGGCCCCGGGGTACTTTCCTACTCTGATTAGATGTGAACTAGCCAGCCCGAATTCAATTGCTAACCATTCTTGAGCACTCTTTCGCAGTGTGACTTTGAGAAGCGTCGCTTTTGCTCAAATACTGGAAACGGCACAGCCTCAGTTTTGCCTGATCAGTTCCAAATTGTATGATCAATATCAGCAGAGTTCAGGATTGCCAGCCATAAAGCAGGATCTGATATGTCGATTGTTGGGGTGTGATTTTTCTCACTGCTGTTTCTGTAATCATGTGTGGCTAATTCTTCGGTTCTCGGTTCTCTCCTTTTCACGTGAGCCACATTCTTCTTCAGCATCACTTGTCAGGAAAGCTGGGCAATTCTCCATCACTTTCCTCACCTTTCCTTTCCTTATCTTCAAGTAAATCTGTTAATTCCTTAGTAATAGGACTTCCATCAATTCCAGTGCACTCCTCAATTTCTTCTGCACTGGAATGATCGCTACTGATTAAAGCCTAGTCTATGTTGTTCTGTTTCAAATATTTTCCCATCAAATTTTTCCCTTACTGCAAACTAAATTGCAATTGAGTTGGTTGCTTCCGATACTGAGCTTCTGAAGGCTTCTTCAGGGACATATTTTATTTTCTGTGGGGGAAAACAGACAGTATTAGGGAGAAAAAAGTCTATGCTCCACAGGCTTAGAAAGTCACCAAACATTACGTGTTAGGCATGGCAAAAGAAGTAACAATGTTTCTTTTGTATTGTTGCATAGATAATGGTTCAATAAATATCTCCGGCGTCTCATTAAATACGTCCTTTATTAGTCATTACTTACACTATTCAAGTCTTAAAACACGAGCGCAATTTCACAATTACACAATAAAACAAGGTTCACAATCTCGCAGCTGGGTTCTCACTTTGCTCTTATATCTCACTGACTGGCGACGCCCTGCCCCTTATCGACCCGCGAGGACATGGCTGACAATATTCTGGGAGGTTCAAGGAGAACGTAATTCTCAGAAAGTCTGGAAGGTTCCACGAGATTCTACCAAGGTCCAGAACATTCTAGGAGGTCAGTGAAAAATGAATCCATATACAGAGTATCCGAAACATCTTACTTCAAATATTCTAGTTCTCCCTTTGTCGCTAACAACAAAAACAACACCCCCGAGCCCGGTGCCCCCACCCCTAAAAGAAGCAAAGTGACTTGCCCAAGGTCACAGAGCAGATAAATGGCAAAGCCAGGAATAGTACCCAGATCTCCTGACTCCCAGAGCAGTGCTCTATCTTCCAAGCTACAGTAAGAGCTATCGAAGCCAGATGAACATTTCCTTTTTTCCACGTATGCCAGCCTCTCACCAAATGCAGCCGTGACGATACCATCTGTCGCTCCATCTAGGCTGCTTTTGTGCCATACAGCTGCTTGCCTCCTAGACAAGAGGTGCTGGGCGGATGTTTTCTCAGAAACGTCACTCGCTGTGGGCACATCCGTTTTAGCCATTCTGGCAGCATGGACCAAACAGCACAAGGTGATGCCAGCTGCCACGTCTGAATTCCCTGTGATCTGGAGAGCAGAGCTGCAGAGGGTTGAGCCGCTCCAGGGTGGACACTTCTAGACAGTGAGAAATAATCCCAAGCGGCGGGAGCAAGAGCGAGGGAATTCCCCAGACACTTGCTCAGAAGCAAGCGATTGGAAGGGACGCGGAGGCAGGAGTGTGGCGGTGGGGGACAGGGTTTTGGAGGGAACTGGAAATCAGGAATGGGGTTTGGGAAGGAATCAAATCTGGAAGAGCTACATCCCTAAATAGCCTGTACTCAAATGGAATAACCCAAAGGGCAGGGCTGTGCTGTGAGAAGGAGCCAGAAGCCTAGTGGAGAACCAGGTGTATACCCTTGAATGGGTTAGGGGACACCTGCTAGAGAGGAAAGGAGAAGCCAGATGGTGAGAAAAAGATCAAGGCAAGATTCTGCCTCCACACCTGGGACAAGAAGCAGGGGGTCCTGGCAGGGGGTCCTAACTGGGAAACTAGAAGGTTATGGGTGGTAGGACCCTGCGTCTAGAATTCACGGGGGGAGAACTGGAGTCCAGTCACATATAGAGCCCTGGGGCAAGACAGGTATTGTGAGGTCGGGAGAGCAACGGGGGTCAGACAGCTGCAGAAGAGAGATCAGTGGCTTCCAGAGAGACTAGGCCAGCGGTTCTCAACTGTGGTCCACCGCTTGTTCAGGGAAAGCCCCTGGCGCGCCAGGCCAGTTTGTTTACCTGCACTGTCCATAGGTTTGGCCGATCGTGGCTCCCACTGGCCACAGTTCGCCACTCCAGGCCAATTGGGGCTGCAGGAAGTGGCGCGGGCTGAGGGATGTGCCATCCGCCACTTTCCGCAGCCCCCACTGGCCTGGAGTGGTGAACCCCTGCCAGTGGGAGCAGCGATCAGCAGAACCTGAAGACGCGGCAGATAAACAAACCGGCCCGGCACACCAAGGGCTTTCCCTAAACAAGCAGTGGACCACAGTTGAAAACCACTGGACTAGGCTCGGCAAAAAGCGGGGCCTAAAGCAGGAAGGCTGTCCTCCAAGTCTTCCTTCCATGGAGCCCAGCCTTGCAACCCGGAGAGCAAGCTTCTCAGGGCAGAGCTCTTGGCTGCAATTGTACAAGCGGGCCCTGCTCCCAGACTGAGGTCTCAGGGCACCACTGTAATAGAAATAACAATGATCGTAAAAAGCTGCTATGGCAGATGTGCTGCAGAGAGTGGGGCCCACCAGGCGGAAGATCCAGCACGGAAGGAGCATACAGCAGGGCTCCAGTCCTGCAGCGTTTAAGTATGTGCACAGCTACTCATGCTACGTTGCCTTCTTGGACTCAACAGACCACTCACATGCGCATGCCCTTTTGCTTTCAGGATTGGGGCCTAAACCCAGAAGATGCCCCCGCCCCCTATTTAAGAAGCAGCAGCCTCAACGTATTTATAGAGAACCACTAGATTCACCCCATCTCTTCCCGGAACGAACACCAGGGCCATGGCATGGGGCTATTTCACTAAACCACTGTTTCTGTTTTTAATTCTGATGCTAGTTTTGGTAACAGTACTCATGGCTCATTTATACCCTGGGCGTTCCTTCGTGGGGACATTGCTGGCGGGTGTAAGGTAGCTGGAAATAAAGCACAAACTTTTAACAGCGAGGATAATTAACCATGGAAACAACTTACCTAGAAGCATGCTCACTTGAAGTCTTCAAATCAAGATTGCTCAGGCGTTTCTGAAATAGGCTGTAGGTCACGCACGAGCTTCTAGGCTGGGTGCAGAAATCACTAGGTGAAAATTCTGTGGCCTGCACTAAGAGGAAGCCAGACTAGATCATCTTACATATCTCTTACACAGCACTTTCCAGTTAGGGGCCTCCAAGCGCTTTATCCAGGGGGTTGGGATCATTATTCCCATTTTACAGATGGAGAAATTGAGACACAGAGAGGTGAAATGAGTCATTCAAAGTCACCCAGCAGGCCAGTGGCAACAGCAGGAATAGAACCCAGCACTGACCAGTAGGCCATGCTGCCACACTGCTTCCAACTGCTGGTCAAACTGCTCCCTTTTGGCTTTAAAAATCTGTGAATCTGTAACTACTCCTTGTTTAATAGTATCACTGAAAGCCTCCTCCTATAGATATTTTACAATCAGGGCACCTCTATCCTTAATGACTTTTATCTTTAAACTTATATATAAAAGTTTCCCAGTGAATCGTAGAATGACTTCACTATTTTATATTGAAACGTCATTGGGGCTTAGAACGTAACATTAATAGGGAGGTTTGGCAAATGTCGATCTATTATTTATGCCGTGCTTACACTGGAAAACCCTGGGCTGGTGAGCTATGCTCAACTCCCCATCCCAATACACAAGTGCGTTTAGAGGGAAGAACTCTTGGTACAACTAGGCAGACGATTGAAGAAATACAGATAATACTGCTCAGGCCATGGGCATCCCTTTAATTCTCTGTGCCTCTCCTTCCCCTCCCCATCATTATCTGTCTGGCCTATTTAGTCCTGGATCTTGCAAAGATTTGTGCATAAGCGTAACTTCGTGCACTGCCAGTAGTTGCACTGAAGTCAATGGGTGAAATTGGAGTCAATGGCAAAACTCCCGTTGACATCAGTGGGGTCAGAATTTCATCTGATGAGATGAACCATGTGGATAGTTAAGCATATACCTAAATCTTCACTCAGCAGAGTCTATATTGAAAGCGTTTGGGGCCTGGGCTGTCTTTCTCTGTACACAGCACCTAGCACAATGGGGCTCGGATCTTGTTGAGGTCATTAAGAATACATAATACAAACCACTATTCATAATTGAACAGTGCTGTTGTGCCTCTTGCAGTGAAATGCATTTGTCATTTTTGCATCGAGATGGACATGCTATATATCTCAGCTCTCAGCAAATAACCATTCAGAACTCAGCAAGCCTCAAGCACCAATTAGGAATCCGTGGCTCAAACACCAAATGTTGTTAGCTTAGCTGGAGATATTCAAAACTGTCTAGAGGATCTGAATATCCAATTTACCGTGAGAAGTGAGCCCCCAGCTATGCTAGGTAGCTTTGAAAACTTCAGCTAGAGAGGAAGGATGGTCCAGTGATAAGGGAGTTAACGTGGGGTTTTACTAGCGTGAGGGTCAATTCTCTGCTCCGCCACAGACGTCCTGTGTTACCATTGGCAAGTCACTTAGCCTAGCCGTGCCTCAGTTTCCCCTTTGTACCAAGGGGATAACAGCACTTCCCTATTGCACAGGGCGTTAGGAGGCTAGATGCATTGAGGAGCGTTATGCATTCAGCTACAGCAGTAGTGATGGCTGTAATTACTACTGACAAGTGAAGCGTGATAATTGATTCCTACCTCACCACAGTCTGACAGTACGACCTGCTAACAAGGAGCTAGAAATACCAGTAACAAAAGAATTTTACAATTTATTCATCTCTATCATAGACCTTGGCAAGAATGATGCCAGCCCTCTACATTGAGATGTGATGTGTTTGGAATTGCAGAAGCGTATTTGGGTCAGAGGGTGCTGGGGAAAAGACAGAAGGAAGATTACACATTAACTGGAAGTGACCTGAACGGACAAAGAGGAGAAAGAATCATTTATGTAAGATCTGTCCTTCAGAAAAATCAGACCTGTTAGCAAATGGACAGCAATCTTTTCTGGAGGCTCTTGCAAAATACAATCCACTTAGAAAAGAAGGGGGGCAGCACAAAAATACTGGGGAATGTGCCCAGATTGGCACAGACATGAGCCTGTACTTAACCAGTAATACAGTCAGATTCTCAGCTGGTATGAATCACCATAGCTCTGCTGACTTTCATGTCCTTCATCCGACCACTGGTACTGGGGCTTTTTACACCAGCGGAGACCCTGCTCTCAGGGTTTTTTAGATTTCTAAATACTTGAATCAAGAGATGGAAATTTGAGATGCTATTTAAGTCCATCCGTTTCAAGCCATTAGATAGCTTTCATGAGTCAGACACAACCCCTTGAATTGATCACAGTTGGGTTTCAAAGCCAACTTCAAATGCAAATAAAGCTACCCCCAGGGCTCATAAAATATGCCCTAAAGTTTTGCATGAAAAAGATGCTGGTTCCCCAAAGCCCTGCAGCTCACAGATGACTATTTATTACTATTTAATTGATCCAGATGAATGTGTAGACAAGGTCCCTGCCCGGGAGTGTTTACAATCTAAACACTCAACGTGGCCTAACTCCGAGCCCAGCGAAATCAAAAGTAAAACTCTCACTGACTTCAGTGGGAACAGAAAGAGGCCAGCTCTGGCCATGTGGGAAAGGCCGCCTGGAACTTGTAGTGACCTTCCTCTGGGAAGGGCCCAGTGCTCTGGGGTGACTGGCTTTAGAGATCGCTCAAGTGCCAAGACAGGTTCACCACACTGCTAGGCTTCACACCTTGCTAAGGCAGCAGAGCGTGGAGGCAGGTGAATGGGCCAAGCCCTGGATGGCAATGCCAGTGCTGAAGTGACCTCCACTTGCCAGGCGCTCCTTCCCCCTGCCCGGTCTGGATCAACTGATTCTCCGCTCTCCACGTGCCATTCTGCCCTCTCACCCAACGCCCATGTGCGACGTGTCAGAGCCCAGCTCCCTGTCCTTCCAGAGCACCCATGTCCTTCGTGGGCCAAGTCCTCAGGTTCTGTTTGACATCAATGCCCAGTCCTGGCCAGCCGGCATCCCACCTCTAGAGCCTTCTGCTAGGCTGAGGCAGGGGAGGGAGTACCAGCAACGCCAGTGGGGTGGTGACCGTGGGAAAGGGGGTCTGCTGTTCCCTGTGGCACACTGGGGACACTCAAGAGCCATCCAGTGAAACAGAGGCAGGGCGGAGGCTGAAAGCAGCTGGTTCCTCTCTAAGGGCTCATCTACACCAGCACACTCAGGGACGCTAAGATGAGTGAGCTAAAGGAGTAAAGGTCAAGCACATGAGACTCGTGTGGATGCTCTCGTTCAGAAACAGAGCAGCCTTAGGCTACTGTACCATAAGCTCTCATTGACGTAGGCCAGGTCTACGCTACAGCCATATCTCAGTATAACTACGTTACTCAGGGGCATAAAAAATCCACCCCCGTGAGTGATGCAGTTGTATCAGTCTAGCCCCCGGTGTAGACAACGTTATGTTGAGAGGAGAGCTCCTGTCGACATAGGTACTGCCTCTTGGGGAGGTGGATTAACTATGCCGATGGGAGAAGCTCTCCCATTGGTGTAGTAGTGCTGTATGGGAAGACGAGCCCATACAGGAAAGCTTAAGTGAAGTCAGGCCACTTCGCTCCTGAATGAGAGCATTCACGCAGGAGTAACTTTACACCTTTCGCTAATTTGTCTCCACTTTCCTGAGCAACCCAATGTAGACGAGTCCTAAGAGAAACAAGGACGAAGATTAACAAGCTATGCACAATTATAGACTAACTGCTGCTGACCTGAGGGGCAGGTAGATGCCTTGAGAATGAAGGAACTGTCCTACATCTTCATGAGGGCTGAGGGGGGAAGCTTCCTTAGAAGGATTGCTGTAAGCTTCAAATTGCCTGCAGTGTGGTTGGAGCCATGTGGGTCCCAGGACATTAGAGAGACAAGGTGGGTGAGTACGACATTCTGGGCTGCAATCCAGACCAATGAGGGGCTGGGTCACCCTTACCCTGCAACCTTAGTTGCCTCGTAATGGTTTGTTGGGCCCCTCACAAACAGCCTGCAGGTCACCCTGAGTGGCTGTGTATAGTCCCACCTATGGGCCAGCAGCACTGACCTCGGCAGCCTGTCGGCAACTCGCCAGTCACACTCTGGCTTCCACCAGCCCGAGTTACTACTTGCAGGGTGATGCCAGCCCACTCCTGGTCCCAGATCTTATCCCGAAAACATGTTCTGCACTGTCCAGCCCTCTCCTGGACAGTCCAGATATATTAGGTCTATTGCCCAACTCAGGGGATCAAGATGCAACAATCAGCCACTCTAAATGGAGTGACTCACACAGTTCACAACACTGGATTAGTTTTGATTAAAGAATAAAACAAGTTTCTTTAACTATAAAGAGGGAGGTTCCAAGTGAGTACAAGTAATGAGGTCAGAAATGGCTATAAGAAAAAATAAAATACTTTCTAAACTTAACAAACTAGACTTGGTTCAAGGTGAAGTCCCTTTCCACGTGTTTCCAGTAACACTGCTGCCCAAACTCTCAGGCCAGGATCAGCTCCCAAAGTCCAATGGCTGTTTCTTTTGTCCTTTTAGGTGAAAAGAGAGAGAGGGGTGGGGAGAGAGAACTTGGGGTGTTTTGCCCTTTCCTTTTATAGTTCAGTCACCCTTTGAAAGGCATTTTCCTGAGAGTGACCCCTAGATACAATTCTTTCCAGCGGAGAGCAAGGAGACATGGAGGCTGGTGGGAGAGAAGTTTCATGCTGTTTTTTTTTCACCTGTGTATGCCTTGTCCCTTGCTTCCCCCATTCCATGCCAAAGAACAGCCACTTGATAGGTGATGGCCCATCAGCTTTGATGACACCTGGATGGGGGTGTCAACCTGTCCTTTGTCCTTGAGAAACAAGTTTACCCACTTCCCACACTTTTCTGGTAAACACCCTTCAGTCATGGGGTCAGCTTATGTTCATAACTTTACATATAATGTTACATACATTTCACCATGCTATTATTGACCAGTGAGTTATTAGTTTTCGAATGATACCTTACAAGACAAATTTTGTACAAACATTACTACAATCATGTAGTAATGAATCCAGGGGTGTGAATCCAGGGGTATATTTCATAACAGAGAGGGAATCTCTTTAATCGGACCAACTTCTGTTGGTAAGAGAGATGCGCTTTGGAGCCTCACAGAGCTCTTCCTCAGGGCGGGAAGCTTAAAGAGGGAAGGTGCACACTTACGCTACTACATCAATGGGAGAGCTTCTCCCCTCGATGTGGTTAATCCACCTCCACAAGAGGCAGTAGCTATATCGACAGGAGAAGCCCTCCCACTGCCATAGCACTGTCTACACTGGGGGTTAGATCAGTCTAACTACGTTGCTCAGGGATGTGGATTGTTCATGCCCCTGAGCAGCAGTTATACTGATGCAAATTGGTAGTGTAAACCTGGCTGCAGAGTGTCAGCCAAACAAAATCCAGAACCAGATTGTTTACTTTAGCTTAAGTAGTTAACACATATTTCAAAGGACCATTCAAGGTGAAGTGGCCCATTAACATACTCCAGTCATAGGGAGGAAGTGGTGGGGGAAGAAACGTGGGTGGGTAGTTGTTTGTGGGTTACAGATGGTCGTAATAAGCCATAAATCCAGTGCCTCTGTTCAGTCCCTGATTTTTAGTGTCTAGCAGAGTAACAAATTTAAGCTCCCAGGCTTGTCTTTTGAAAGTGCTTTGAGGTTTCCTTTGAGGATGAGGCCTGAGAGGTCAGATATAGAGTGATCGCTTTGAGAGACATGTTCCCCCACAGCAAATAGCAGTTTTTTGTCTTTTAGCATTTTACTGTGTAAGGTCATTTGAGAGTGTAGTGATGTCTCATTTTATCCACATAGTTGTTGTTGAGGCACTTAGTGCACTGGATGAGGTACACCACAGGTTGTGATAGGCATGTGTAGGACCCATGGATCCTGAAAGGTGTGTTGTGAGGGTGTTGGTCATTGTAGCAGTGGAGATCTGTTGGTGAGTTTTGCATCTGTTGTTTCTGGCAAGGTCTGTACTTCTTTGGGTTGGTGGGTCCCGGGCTGTGGGGAGCTTGCTTCTGACGATGAGCTTGGAGAGGTTGGGGGTTTGTTTGAAGACCAGAAGAGGGAGTTCAGGAAAGATTTCTTTCTGGATGAGGTCCCCATCGAAGATGGGTTGTAGTTGTTGGATGATACCTTGTATGGATTCCGTATGGGTCACCCCTAGATAACAACTAGGGGTGGGAGGCATTTCTCTTGTGGAATTTGTCCCAAATCATAGGAGGTATTTGACTGAAATATGACTGGAGAGGGATTAATGGGCCGCTTCACCTTGAATGGTCCCTTTGAAATATGTTAGCTACTGATGCTAAACAACTTGTTCCACCTTGGGTTTAGCTGCGCCTCTCCAGGTACCTTTCCCAGCCTTGAAGCAGAGCTCTGTGCAGCTCGAAAGCTTGTCCCTCTTGCTACGAGAAGTTGGTACAATAAGATATTATCTCACCAACCTTGTCTACGTGTGCTTCCAACAACAGATTGACTAGCGAGCAGCTGTCTTATAGCCCCCTATCCCACGCAGTGCTGGGTCATTTAGTTCAAGCAGAAGCCACTCCTGGGTTTAAATCCACAGGTTCAATCCCCACAGTTGACTCAACCATGGGCCTCTCAGTCTACGGAGAAATGATAGAAAAGCAGCAAAGAAAACCAGCCCCCAAGCGGTTTCACTTTACCTGCATTTCAGTCCCAAGCTTCTTTGTGCCCACACAGCCTAATCAGCCTGCCACAGCACCTGGCTTCCTGTCAGGCGGAATTGGAAGCTGTCGGTTTGTCTTAAGTGTCGTTGCAAACGGTAGCTCAAGAGAAAGAGCATTTTTTTTGTTTTGCAGAAACAATTACAACTGCTAACTGCCGCCCACACCTCAGGAATCTCAGTTGCCTGAGAAACGTGACGTGGGCATTGCTGTGGTAACTGGCACTCACTTCTTCGCTCTTCCTCCTAGCTAGTATCAAAGTTCAAGCCTCCAGGGAGCAGTCCAACCCCCAGCTCCAGCTAATGGGTTAGCCCAAGGCCTCCTCTCTGGCAGTTCCCCTGCAAGACTCCTCCCCCCATGCACGAAAATCCATTTGGAAGCGGCTGAGGGAGAGCAGTAGCGAGACTTGATGGAGCTGGGCCCATCTACCCCAGTGTCAGGGCAGTACAGTCCCAAGATGCCCAACAGAGATCAGCCTTTGAGATCACAGAATAGAGTCATAGAATATCAGGTTTGGAAGGGACCTCAGGAGATCATCTAGTCCAACCCCTTGCTCAAAGCAGGGCCAGTCCTCAACTAAATCATCTCAGCCAGGGCTTTGTCAAGCCTGACCTTAAAAACCTCTAAGGAAGGAGATTCTACCACCTCCCTAGGTAACCCACTCCAGTGCTTCACCATCCTCCTAGTGAAAACGTTTTTCCTAATATCCAACTTAACCACCCACCCTGCAACTTGAGACCATTGCTCCTTGTTCTGTCATCTGGAACCACTGAGAACAGTCTAGATCCATCTTCTTTGGAACCCCCTTTCAGGGGGTCGAAAGCAGCTATCAAATCTCCCTCCAGTCTTCTCTTCTGTAGACTAAATTTTTGCCCCATATTCCTAAATGGCCCCCTCAAGAATTGAACTCACAACCCTGGGATGAGCCAGTAAGGGAATCCACTCCAGGGGCCATACTCGGCACGTAGCTTGTGACCCGCACACTTATCAGATTGTCAGCAATATTCTCTGCACGTGCTCAGACAGCAGCTTTCCCGCTCTCCTACGTTACCTAAACCAAACCAATGCTTCTTGTACCGGAAGCGCTCATCTCCCCCAAGGGCTGTCTCTACACTGCGTTTCCAGTTCCAGCTGTCAGCTGGCTTCCCTGGGCTTTCGCCAACCAAGGGCAGTTAGAATTGTTTTAAAAGGCACAGGGGTGCTCTTTGCACCTTTGCCGAACCTGTGAACTGTGAAATTTGCTCAATTGTTCTAAAAATATTCAGCTTCCAGCAGAAACCAAGCATGAAAAACATCAGACGACAAGGTGAATGAATGCAGCTACTACAGCAGTGCTCAGCTTTAGGGGGGGATTGAAAAGATGTTTTTTGGGGATGACATTTTCTTCAGACATGGAAATTTAGGTTTTTTTCAAAAGATACCTGTAGCCATTTGGACTGCACAGACTTCCTTCCGAACAAACTGCTCCACTAAACTGGGAGGAATGGTAGATACGCTGGAGGGTAGGGACAGGATACAGAGGGACCTAGACAAATTAGAGGATTGGGCCAAAACAAATTTGAGAAGGTTCAACAAGGACAAGTCCAGAGTCCTGCACTTAGGACAGAAGAATCCCATGCACTGCTACAGACCAAGGACCGAATGGCTAGGCAGCAGTTCTGCAGAAAAGAACCTAGGAGTTACAGTGGATGATAAGCTGGATATGAGTCAACAGTGTGCCCTTGTTCCCATGAAGGCTAACGGCATTTTGGGTTGTACAAGTAGGCGCATTGCCAGCAGATTGAGGGTCGTGATCGTTCCCCTCTATTCGACATTGGTGAGGCCTCATCTGCAGTACAATGTCCAGTTTTGGGGCCCACACCACAAGAAGAATGTGGAAAAATTGGAAAGAGTCCAGAGGAGGGCAACAAAAAGGATTAGGGGCTTGGAGCCTTATGAGGAGAGGCTGAGAGAACTGGGATTGTTTAGTCTCTAGAAGAGAAGACTGAGCGGAGATTTGATAGCTGCTTTCAACTACTGAAAGGGGGTTCCAAAGAGGATGGATTTAGACTGTTCTCAGTGGTAGCAGATGACAGAACAAGGACTAATGGCCTCAAGTTGCAGTGGGGAAGGTTTAGGTTGGATATTAGGAAAAACGTTTTCACTAGGAGGGTGGTGAAGCACTGGAATGGGTTTTTTAGGGAGGTGGTAGAATCTCCTTCCTTAGAGATTTTTAAGGTCAGGCTTGACAAAGTCCTTGCTGGGATGATTTAGTTGAGGATTGGTCCTGCTTTGAGCACGGGGCTGGACTAGATGACCTCCTGAGGGCCCTTCCAACCCTGAGATTCTATGATTCTATGTTATGGTGACAATGTTCAGCTCCAAGTAGCTCACTCTTCCAGACAACACTGCTCGGATGCAAAACAAATAAGGAAAAAAATGGACTGCTTTTAACTTGGCTTAATCTGAATGGCCCACAAAAGGCACCTTCCTGACCCCAAGTCTGCCCTGCTAATTTTCAAAGCCCTGCAGCAAAACATGGAGGCATCAGAGATCTTCAAAATGTGGTCAGAAGAATTTTTACAACGGAAGGTGCTAGGCAACTTTCAGACAAGGCTGGCCCCTATGAAAAGCCCTTCTGATTTCCCCTGGGCTAGCATTAACTCGGTCTGTTTTTTTCCAAGTCTTCACTGAGTGTGTAACTTGACTCCCAGGCTTGTCATTTACAGTGCGGCCATATTATGTTTTTTCTTATCTAGCCTCATTGCACTCACATTGGAACGAGTCTTGTTCCTTGCAGCCTTTTTTGGCAGAGGAAATCTAGTATGATGAGCTGTGTTTCTGATTTCTTTTAGGATCCTCCAGCTTTCCATACCAGTGGATTTTAACACATCCTCTGAAGGGGTTGCATTTTCAAATCCATGCATGCTGAATTAGTCATGCATTTTAACCCCTGCCTGACCTAGAAGCCCAAATACCCTGATATGTGCATTCAAGCTGGTGGATGCACATGTGTTTGCAGACCCCAGCTTGCATGCACTGGGTCGGATATTTTTGTCCCTTAGTGCTCTGGCTCTGCTCCAGGTCAGGCAAAAACCTGCAGCTCCATTGCTCCGCGCTCCAGCTCTGGGCTCTGCTCCAAAGCCCTGCATACACAAGCACGTTTGCACACGTACGTTGTAAAGGACTACCTCTGGAGTTCTAATTCCACAATACTTGTTTTTCTAGTGTCTCCTTTCCTTTTATTTTTGCATTCTCTAAATTCATCCCTTTATTACAACCTGTGGTCAGTGGTTCCTAGCTTCTGCACATGGGCACATTCTCCCATAAGTTCCTTTAGTGGTTGTTCTGAGGCATGTTCCGTTACTGGTTGTCACGGACTCACAGGTCGTGCCCACTCTTGGCCCTGTGCTGTCCGTGGTGGGTGCCCCTTTCAGTGCGACAGCCCTTCTCGGGGGTCCGCTCTCTGGGGTCAGCCCTCCACCTCCTGGATCCACACCTCTCTTGAGTCTTAGCACGCCTGCCTTTGCCGTGGGCCCCCTCAGGGAGTCCCCTCGCCTGGGACCCCTGGGGCTTTCGCCTGTATGTCAGACCAACACCACCCAGCACCAGCGCGCTAAACCCAACAACCAAAGTGAGATCAAACAAGACTAGGCTGTTATGTGCCGCAGGCAGGGAATAAGAGGGACTGAGGTGCACCAGTGCCTGAGGTCCCCACAATGGCATGGAAATGATCAAGTGAGATATATCCAGATAACCCTGGCAAGTGACCCGCATTCACCCGCTGCAGAAAAAGGCAAACCCTGCCCCCTGCCTCTGCCCGATCCCACATAGGACGCTTAGACCCTGGACATGTGAGCAAGAACCAGCCAGCCAAGCACCGAGAAAATGCATTTGGTCAGCTTCTTGAGAAAGGACTATTCTCAGTAAGTACCCAGTCAAGAAACACTTCACTGATAATGGACTTTGGGCGACACCAATCCACATCTGAGCTTTCCTGGGAAGGTTCAAACTAACACATAAACAATGGCGCCGGCCTGCAAAAAGCTGAATCATTCATGGACGTGTGACTTGCCCAGGTGGCTACAAACTCCATCTTGTTGCTGTGATTTTTCACGGGAGAACAAAGGGGTTTCTGCCCGCAAGAGAAAGAATATAAAAGCTCCTTGAAACTCCTCCATTTTGTCTTCAGCTGTCTCAAAAAATAGCTTCTCCTCCCCCAAGAGATGCCTGAAAGAAACTGGAACAAAGGACAGTAACTACATGGGTGTGAGTGACTGCTGGACCCAGACTAGGAAGGAGTCTAATCTGTGAAAGAAGTTTATTGGGACATCTCTGAGGATTAGATTTACCTATAGTCAGTCTCCTACTGTATAGGCTTAGACTTGCACATTTTGTTTTATTTTGCTTGGTAACTTACTTTGTTCTGCTGTTATTACTTGGAGCCACTTAAATCCTACTCCCAGAAAGATTGAATACTGGCTGCTGGAGACAGGAACACTTCTTAAGCTGTTTTCAGCTAAGTCTGCAGCTTTGGTGCGCGTGGTTCAGACCCTGGATTTGTGTTGCAGTACACTAGTGTCTGGCTCAACAAGGCAGGGTTCTGGAGGCCCAAACTGGCAGAGAAAATGGGTTCGGGGTAGTCTCAGCATATCAGGTGACCGTCCCAAGGGGGTCTCTGTGACCAAATCCTTCACAGAGGCTGTTCCAGAACCTCACCCCTCTGATGGCTAGAAACCTTTTCCTTATTTCCAGCCTGAATTTGTTCATGGCCAGGTAATCTGTTTGTTCTTGTCCTAGCATTGTTCTTTAGCTTAAACAGCTCTTCATCCTCCTCAGAATTTTATTTATAAAGAGCAATCGGATCCCCTTCTTGTTGCTAGACTAAACAAGCCAAGCTTTTCCAGGCTCATAAAATGGCCTTCCTGATCATCCGAGTAGCTCCTCTCTGCACCTGTTCCAGTCCAAATGAATCTTAAACATGGGTGACCAGAATCGTACACAGTATTCCAGATGAGACCTTACCAATGCCCTGGACAATGGGTTTAATACTTTCCTATCTCTACTGGAAATACCTCACCTGATACATCCTAAGATTGCATTTCCCTTTTCCACAGCTGCATTGCATTGGCGGCTCATAGTCATCCTGTGATCAACCCATACACTCAGGTCTCTCTCCTCTGTTGCTTCCAGCTGATGAGCCTCCTGCTTGCAGCAGAAATTCTTATTATCAGACCCTAAGTGCATGACCTTGCAGTTCGTACTATTGAATTTCGTGCCATTTCTGTCACTGGAGTCTTCATGGTTATCCAGATCTTCCGGTATGATAGTCCAATCCTGCTCTGTATTGACAATGCCTCCCGACTCTGTATCATCAGCACATTTCATTAGCATCCTCCTGCTTTTGTGCAAGGTCATGAATACAAATATTGAATAAGATTGGTCTTACTTGTCTAACTGCAAGTGCCTCATCTCTAACTTGAGGGAATTCCTGCAGACAAAAACCTCAACACAGACAAACGTGCAGAGAAATCTTGCTAGGCCAGTGGTGTGAGGTGTGGCCATATGTGTCTGCTATCGTTGCCTCTGCAAATTTCAAACACCCCTAATTTAAAGAGTCCTCCATGCCTCCTGCATCTTCTGGTGCCCTGCATACTCTGTGCTCCTTATGTCCTCCTCCTGTATCTCCTGCATGTCCTACCACACTCCTCCCCCAATCCATGCAACCGCCTCTCTTTCTTCCCTAAGGCATTCTCCCAGTCCACTACCTGGGACCACAATGCCAGCCCCCCTCCATGTGTTCTGGGGTCCCCTAACCTCAGCCCAGACCTCTCCCAGATTCTTATCCCCTCCGGCCTCTGTCCCTCTGTTTGCCACCTTTCCTCCTATCCTCCCTGCCCCTGCTCTCAATTCTGCCCAACAGCTGCAGCGACAAGCGTGTATAACGAGCAGCAGAGCAATTTAGCATAGCTGTTACTTCACAGGAAGGAGGTAGATAGGGATTACGAGCCCAGCCATTGGCTGCCCAGGACTCTGGACATTAGAATGTGTTCTGAGAGAGAAAACGATCAAGTGATTCCAAACCACGCCTTTCTTCTGAGCCAATAATACCAGCCATGATTGCACACTTCTTCTAGGCCACCCCTCGCAGCTGGGTAAAGCTGCCAGCCCAAGTCTGTAAAGCCACCATCTTATCCTCCTTCAAGTCACTCCTCAAAGCTCACCTTGGCTGTCGTACCTCCAGAACAATGCCACCTGAACAGCGAGAGGAGAGGGGGCGAGTTGTAAATACTGTGGTTACTGCCACTAGCTGGCTAAGAACTCACTGCATCCTGCTGCATTCCATAGCACTTGTTATCTCATCCACCTACTACAGCATTCAGTTTAGACCATGAGCTCTTTGGTGGTTTGCTTGGGTCTGAATAGCACCCACCACAATGGAGCTCTGACCCGGGTGAGACCTTTAAGTTCTGGTGCAATACAAATATTAGAGAGCTACAGCTTAAATGAAGGCGCACTCAAATGCAGCAGATGAAATACATTTGGTTTATTTCTTTCTAAAGTTTGTACATATACATATATCATATACATGTGTGAAATCCTCCACTGCTTTGCTCGATTTCAGTCACATAAAAATCATTCACAAGGCTGTAGACGCGTAGTTACTCTGAAGCAACGTTATCCCGCCTTATGAAACACAGAGGAACAAGAGTTATAATCATGAACGTGTACACAAGAGAGAACTATATCTCACAGTTTCAATACATCAGAGGCAAATTATTGGTCTGCTTACTCCAGCAATGCTCAAAGAGAGGGAAATATTTATATACAGTCACCTCGGAGGAAAAACAAAGCAATGTAAACTTCATTTCAAAATATTATTTAAATGATGTAACAATATCCACACGAGTCCTTTCCCCGGGGAGACAGGACGTTCAGTAAGTGCCTTCATTTACCAGGAATTCTCATTCGAGTACCTGTCACATAGACTAGAATAGGAAATCCAAGGGCATCCTACGGTACCGTTTGAAAACAGCAAAGGCCCTGATTCAGGACAGCAGCTCTAGGCGGGAAAGCGCGTGATTAAGCCCCACGGACGTCAGTGGCGTTTAAGCACATGCTGAAATGCTTTCCTGATTTGGGGCCTCACTCAGGTCTGCATCTCTGGCTCTTTGACCACGGCTGTGAAGTAGAGAAAGGTACCGTTGGTGGGGAGAGCCAGCACAGACCTTAAATGGGGCCTGCCCCAAGGGTCACAGCAGCAGGATTTATTCCAGTGGAGAGAACTGCGGCTCTGCTCCATTACAGACAGAGAGCAGTGAGGCTGGGCTAAACCATGTGCCATGTAAACAAACCCACTGGGGTCGCAATAGTAAAAGGGAAAGAAGTACGATTCTAAAGGGGAGGTTCCTAGACTAGCCAAGAGCACCAAGTAGTATCCAGAGACAATGTAAACAGCAGGGTTTCCTCTCTCCGGCCCTGCCCTGCCTGTTCCTGAACACCATGGAGCATTATTCCAATAAGCTTTGAGCAAAATCAAGGAGCTAGCTTAGCTGCGGAGGTGCATGTCTCTGAAGTGCTGGGGCGGCAGGCTCCCATTGACGGCGAATTATTTCCACACAAGCCGCCCCCAGTGATTGATGACTGAGAGCTCCATGCTGATTTCCTGGTCTAAGGCAAGAGAAATCACTGCAGTGTCTCAGCCGTAACCGTGTGGCCACACTGGGGAAATGAGGAGACTCTTTAAAGGCGGCAGGAGACTGCTGATCCCTTTTCATGACGTTATCCTGCCCAGAGTGCATGCCAGGACAACATCTCAGATCCCTGACACAGGGAGCCTAGGGTCCTGGCTGGCCTGACCAAAGTTGATGTGATTTACCCTCGTCATTTCATCCTAGGTTGGGGTCTACTCCACTAAGTTCTCTGGCCCTGATCCAGCAAAGCACTCACTTAGGCCTGACTTCACTGAGACTTCTCATGTGCTTAAAGTTAAGTGCATGCTTAAGTGCTTTGCCATTCGGGGCAGGACCTAGCCCTAAATCCCCATTTCTCCTCTACTGGTTTAAATGGGTCGTTCGAATGTCATACAAACCGCAATGCTGACCCCGATAGCATTCTGCAAACCCAACCTATTTTATTATGTAGTTATTTGGGCTAAAAATCCCTCCACTGTTTCACACTTTCCAAAGGAAAACTGAGGGCGCCACTTGAAATGCCCACACCTGACGCTTCTCCCTGCCACTCTTTGTAACTTATCAACTACATGGACTCTTACACCTATCTGTGCAATTGTTACAGCAAATCCTCACCACTCTTGCAAAATCACGACAGCCCGGGGTAACATTTTCCAAAGCACCTAAGTGACTAAGAAGTCTAATGATATTTAGGCACCAAGTAACTAAGGCATTTTTGAAAATGTTACCCCCCGTGGATTATTCACAGAACTCGGCCAAGATTTCTTTAAACAATGGGAGCCTTAAACGAGGCTCCTAGAGAGGTATTTGCAAAAGGGCTTAGTGACGGCCCCGCTTTGCTCCTTTTTAAGGCAACAGTTGACACCAACAGGAGCGGAGCTGGCCCAAGGTCGAGAGCTTTTTCAATTTCCACCTCATAATTGCTCTCTATGCTCCTACATAAATTACTTTAATTTTCAAATGTCCTCAGCACCCAGCAGCTTCTGCAGAACACACCCCGGCAAGGCCGGATTAAGAACAACGCTAAACCTGCAAAAGCATTTCATAACCGTTTAACTGGCTAAAACAACCAACGCTCTGCTGTTTATAGCTCTTAAACTGTCTGGACAAAAATGAAGCATCGGAAAAGAATAACCTTGCGGTGTTTGATCACAGAAGCCATACATCGCATAAGAACCATACACCCATTCACACACCCTCACTGTTTAAACACACTCAACAGGTACTGTAACTTCGTGAGATGAGCAGGAAGCTCCAAACTTTAAAGCTGCCAAGAAATTCTTGTTCTGTATCCGTAACACTGGATTTAGTCAAGTTTCACGCTGCCACCAGACCACCCTAAGTGAGATGGTCTAATTGAAATGACACACACACAAATACAAATTGGTCGTATTTCCAGCCTATAGATTTTTGGAAGTTTACTGGATTCTGGGTGGGATTTTCAAATGTGTGTAAGTGATTTAGGACTGAAAGTCAAGGGGGCTTTGTGTTTAGGCCCTTTTGAAAGTCGAAGGCACTGAGTCAAATGAATCTCTGCTGTAACTTGGCTGAATGCTGTGGAGTTACACCAGTGATTCACTTGCCCCATTGCAGAACTGAGAATCTTGCTTACTTTTTTGAAATCTGCCCAATAAAAGACCTGGTTCAGATCTCTCTTATGTTATCAGTAAATCAGGTGAATCTCCAGAGAGCTACTACTAATTAACAATGGATTAAGCAAGACGAAAATGCTGCTCTTTTATTCATCTTTTTATTATGCCCTTAGAACATAATTAATCCTCATGTTGCTAAGTCCCACGCTTTATATACCGTACAAATAAAATGTTCTCTATCTATCCAGCTCTCAGTAGACATGGAATAGTAGATGCCCTGGGGTGGGTGTGATTATTAATCATTTACTATTTTTACAAATTATACTAACTTTACAGGTGGGATTTTCCCAGTCACTCTGCGTTGGCCTATTCCTGCTCCCATAGACAGTGGGAGCAGAGAAAGAGCAACGTTGAGCACTTTAGAAAGCTCCAGCCCACATCTGCTACTAATCTAGGGAGTGTTATAACAAATCATCAAAGCTAAACCTCAGTGCCCATTTTGGTGGTTGTGGGTTAGAAAAGGTGTGTGGGGGGGAACAGGGGGGTTGTGGTCTTGGGGAGGAGGCCGAGGGCAGGTGTTGGTTTTGTTTCTCTGTCCTTGTTCCCTCATTTGGCCCCCACCACCGCTGGAGAGTGGGAAGTTCTGCTCCAAGGGGCTGTGAAGGAGCCTAGCCAGCCAGCCCTTGGTGTGTGGGGTGGACGGGGAAGAGCTGCTCTCAGGTTGGATGGACAGAGGAAGAGGAGGGGTGGAAGCCTTAGCAGGAGACTGCTGCTGGGGCCCAATGACCATGGGATTTTTGCAGCTGTCCGCTGGCAGATGGGACCCAGCAGGCGCCCCACCCAGCTCCCCCCAGTTCCGAATGGCTATTCTAGTCCCTGGAGTGCACCCAATGAGCTGCAATGCTGCAGAGCTGCCAACGCCTTCAGTGGGAGACTGGCCTGAGATACGACAGCAGGGTTCAAATCTGCAGGAGAAAAGCCCGAGGAAAATCTAGATGAAAGCAAGGGAGGTGGAGGCCTCAAATCAAATCTAGAGCTGCACTGGGCCACGGACGTCACAATCGCCGCTCCGTGGAGGACTCCTCAGGTGATACAGCTGGAGGTACCCCACTGGCTCCTATGCCACACACCCTCCCTGTGGGCAGCACCGGGGGAATCGCTGGGAAAATGTTGTGTGGCCGGAGGTTCCCTACACCCCAGTGATTCCTGGCTGCTATATTTTCCCCTCGAACTACTGGGCAGCTAGTGCAATTCACAGCAGCCTTTAGGCTGCTCTAACTTGCACCGGCCGACTAGCTTGGCATACAATGGGCCCAAGACAAAAGAAACACAGAAGTGGCTTTAAAAAGTCACTTTGCACCCTCGTTTTTTTTGAGCTGCAATGCTCCTTGACAACAACCAAGGGCTTGGGCACCTATACAGTATAATCACCTATTTATCTCCTCTGCTAAAAGCAAATATCCAGGAGCTGGAAAGCAAGGTACTTTGAAAATAATGTGCAATACATAACGGGCTAGATTCGGGAGGTGTGTGTGTGTCAAATGGCATAGCTCCAGTCTCTTCAATGCTGATTTATGCCATCTGAGAACCTGCCCCAACCTCCCTGCTACACGGTAATGTTAAAAGCAAACCAAACTGCAATACTGGTCAGCACTCTGACCTGCTCAGTGAGCTCTGTGGAGTTTTGCCACTTACTTCAATGGCAGCAGGATCTGCCTTTTTGTTTTCTATTTACTTGTTTCAGGAAAACTTATCAAAAGGAGACAGCGACACAGGTCAGCAGGAAAGCGGCCCAGCTGGCAGAGGGAGTTTCAGATGATACTGAAACCTCACAAATTCTCTGATCACTAATCCGCACCCCTCGGGACTCTCACAAAAAGCAGGTGGAGCTCAGTGAATAGTGAACGGCTGAAAGCTGCAATGAAATTGCATTTTACTAAGACCGGCTAAGTTTTAAAAACATACCACAATCCACGTACAAGTACGCTCGGGAGTAGCATAATAAATAATTAAAACTAAACTGCATTTGACAAAATAAATAAAATGCATGTTGTGAGTCACCGTGTCTGACTTTTCAAACTGCATGAAATTCACTCATCCGCAAGGAGTTCTCCAGTCATGAGCATGAATTATCCAGTTTCTGGGCAGACTGAGAAAGATATGGTGTGGGAGTATTTCAGCTTGTGACTGAGAGATCAACAATTCGAACACAATCCCAGGGGCAGCCAGACTATCTTAAAAGCCAACGCAAATATTTGCAACTGTCATCCTCTGCCTTTTAAACCACCGCACTCTATTTGTAAACACAAGTACATGCATACCTTGAGTAAGGGCCAGAGCAGAGCTGCGCTGCCCTGGGGGATGGAGCAGGGATCAAACTGTGATTTCTCAGGACCGTCTCTGTTTCTGCTGGACTGTTACTGTAAGGGACTGATGTGAAATGGTTGCAGGACTCAAGGTCGTCTCCCTGTGCAATGGCATTTAGCAGTCCCAGTGTTAGTGCATTCTCTCTCTCAGTATAACTCAACCTCTCCTTTAATTAAAACTAATGCTGTACAATGAACAGCTATAAGGTGCCTAAGCCGTTCTCCTGAGTAGCTAATCTATTACCCTTCAAATTATTTCTTCCAAGGTGTATTACCCTGCCCTTGTCTACAGGGAATGACACTTCCCAGCATGTTGCTCAAGCCCGTAACTTTGGCCCTAATTCAGGAAAGTTTCTCTTCGGGGCAGCACTTAATCAATGTGCTCAACTTTAAGCGTGACGTAATTTTTGAAAAAAACCAAATCCAAACATTGGAAAATGTTGACAGGCCCGCCTCACCACTCCGTGAATCAGTCACTCTGTGTCCTTTTTAAAATTAGGTCAGGCACTGGCTAGCCGCTAGACTTCGAGTACAATGACAGATTACAAATTTTTGTCAGCCGCTCAGTCACTCCATTCATAAGTCACATTGGAGCCCTTGGAATCAATACCATCTGGTCCTGGCGAGTGACTGCGTCCTAAATGATCAATGTAGTGCACCACTTCCTCTTTCAATGCTGCCATTTCTGACAGCAGAGCCTGGGGTATTACAGTCTAGAGCTCTGGGGTATGTATCTCATGGTTGTAGTGGAGGCTGGTATAGGGAAATCATTTAGCTTCTCTGCAAGGTCCTTATCTTCCTTGATTGCTCCCTCTACTGCCTGCTGGTCTGGTAGCTTAGCAGTCCAGAATGGTTTAATGTCCATGACCAATTGGTCCTTAGCCTCTCTGCTGAGCCTACCCATACGTACACTGGCCCCAGCAAGAACCGGACCTGAGATATCTAGATGTTTCTTCAAGGCCACCTACTGCAGTTTATATTGACCTGGGCTGCCTTTGCATATTAAGGATTAGAACCCCCCAGACGAGCTGAGCTGCAGAAAGCACAAGATGAGTGGGCACTGGGAAGAAGCAAAGGTGTCACTTAGTCACCTTCATACTCCCTGGATCCTCGCCCTTGGTGTAAGTTAAGGCAACCTCAGGGCTGCTTTAAGTTATACCTTGCTGCCCGCAGCCAAAAAGGGCCATTCCAGCAGCAGAGGGAGGCTGAGGTATACAGACACCTTGGCCAAGTCCCTTTTCCCCCAGGCCATGTCCTTATATAGAGGCCAGGAGCTGCTATTAAAGGAAGACTCCGGGGGAGCAGGTTTTGTGACTGCGAGGGACACAGCAACTGGAATGGGGTCAGATTCTGGCTCTAAGACCAAAGAGTCTCTATTCTATTAAGTCCCCGAGTCACCAGGACTTCTGTTCTGACGTGTTCTTTCTAAACACTTGTGAAAAATTGAAGGGATAGTTTAACAGAATTCCTTTCTGAAGAGAACAGGAGAACACCTCCGTTGGTATCAGAGAGACTGCAGAATACCTGTGCCTACTAAAAAGGATTCAAAGTTCTGGAGGGAAACTGCAGATGAACAATGCATATCTATAATGGCAGCAGTGCGAGAGTGTATTGTTGAGAAACGCATGGGATTCCCTTTTCTACTAAAACACACCACCAGGAGCTGCCATCTACAACTGCCTAGTGCTTAATGAAATGGAAAAATAAAATTCATGCTGGCTGGACCCATCATCAAGAGAGACGTGGCTCTGGGCACCTCCTCCCCCTGTGCCCCCAAAGAGTCTTCACTTTGAAAAACGTGTTCCAATTCTGTATGCCCAGCATTCCCGGTGATTTTCCTGTTTTAGTCCCTTGGCGGGTGTAGGCCCAGAGTTAATACAATCCAGTACCCTATCTGTTTATATGGCGCCTATCGCCGTAGTATAAGTACCAGCATGTTTCACATCATTGGGAGATCTCCAGTCGCAGTGTCAGAATGTAACTAACCTGCAGGGAGCGGTCAGCTCCATCTCTGCACCTGTGCAACAATTCATTTGTCGTCACTGCAGCTAGCATTCACTACGCTGCAGTGCTTGTCCAGTTACTTTGCCCACTGCAACGAGAAAGGTCACAGGTGACTTGAGATGAAAGTCACGTGCCAATGAGACAGGACAGAAGGGGAGGAGACGTGCAATAAATCAGGGAGTCCCACTCCCACCCCTTTAAAAAAAAAAGAGGTGCTTCGATGACTAGATGATAAATTAACAAGGCAAAGCAAATCAGGAGCCAAGACATCTCCCACAATCTGTACACAAACAACAAAATATACAATAGAAAATGTCACTACCACCCCATTCAGGCAGATGCATTGGTTGGTTTTTGTCAATGACAGGTTAGCAAAGGAAATTTTTGACCAATGGTATTTTGCCGCATGGCTGTTTCTACAGCTGTCTCATGCAGCCTAAGTGACCTTCTGCTTGATGCTGGGCGTTTCCGGTCTGTAGTCCTTCCTCTCGGAGACATTTCGCTTCACCTTGATGCTAACTGGAGACTCCTGATTTAACGAGGGACTCGAATGGGATTTCTTCAGTCCTGGCCCATCATTTTCTCCGCTGCTCAGCAGCTCCTTCCCCCCTTCTTTCAGCAGGGCAACATAAATCTCATAGCGAATTTTCTGGCAAAGGAAGAAAGGAATGGATCAGCCTGGATGAACGCCTCCAGGCTGAGACAGGCAGGAGGTCCGCCTGGATCATCAGACTGGCCCCTTAAAATCCAGGAGTCTAATATGTGTGTGAACAATGGTGGCTAATAATAATTACACCACGCAGAAAATGTCTGAGCCAGCCAGAGCCCAGAGATGCTGTACAATTACCAACGTTTATTCCTCAACTATACAAATCTTTGCTCTGTACCTAATGGCCCTCAGCCAATAAGAGTGTAGGCGGATTTACGTAACTGATGAGTGGCTGCTTCTGAATAGCCATGCAAGGCATGCTGAGCGGTACCTTCCCGAAGCAGAGCAAAACCCCGCTGCATAAGTAGCCCTGATTAAAGAAAACAGGAACGCTCACGCAGGAGGACATCACTCAGCATGCGTCCGCCCAGCACGACGATCCAAAGCAGCGGTTTTTAATCTTTCTTCATTTGCAGAGCCCTAAAATAATTTCAAATGGAGCTGTGGACCCCTTCGGGAATCTCAGACATAGTCCGTGGACCTCCAGAGGGCTACGGACCATACGTTGAAAACCACTGGTCCAAAGGGACTGCGAAAATCCTTCTGCTCAGATCTGCCAACTGTTCTCAGAGCTCCCCAAACTTCTGTGGCCACAACCAGCCTGGGCGCACAGGTTTTGCTCCCCCTATCCCAGCCCGTGTGACCCTAGATATTAAAACACTGGATCGCGCAGCGTGCACAGAATCACACAGGGATTCTCTATGCTTGGCTCTCCCATGGAGAGCGGGCGGGTGGACCGAATGTCTGCCTTCCCCAGGGCAGCTCTATCCTGCTTTGCCTCCCAGAGGATATTCTGCAAGTCCAGTGTTCGGAAAACAGGATGGGGAAGGTCATCCTGATTGCTTGAGGTCTACTGAACTCTGCTCCCTAGTCAGGCACCAATGGTTTTATATACAGCCAAAGCACCCGATCCTAATTTGTTCCATATCCGGACTAGGTGTTTCCCTTTGTTACAGAGCAATTCTTGCTTTGCAAGTCACAACCATACAGCAGCTCACACAATGCCACAGCAATCAACAGGCATGAATAGTCAGTCATAGGAATTTGCCTGCAGGAGTTTAGCAAAGTTAGCCAGTATGGCTGGTCATGGGAAAGGGGCAATCTATCCCTCAGCAGCCATTACTGTCAGTGTCAGAACTGGAATTAAGGTGATCTCGGGGTGTGGGGAGACCCATGCTTCTACTGATTATTAATCCATTTTTCAAAGCAATAAAACAGAATCTAAATTATTCTGTTCCTAGCTGAGCAAAAATGTTTAACGAGAATTCTCTCTGTTTAGATTAAAATAATAATATTCAAGCAATAATTATTATTATTTGAAAGCAAAATAGTAAAAAGCGTTGGAAACGGCTTTGAAGAGGACAAAAGAAGATGGGAGAACGTGACCAGGTTTCCAAAAAGTCCTTTGAGAAACAAAATCTTACTGAGAATGATCACAAGAGAAATCCGCCTAAAAATGAAATGAGGGAAAAAACCAGTGTGGTCAGTTCCATATCGGGAGATCCAGCAAAGTGCTGCAGGGACCAATAAAAGACAGAGGCATTGCCTGTCACTCAAACGAGGAGAGCCAATGAGCAGAATTCTCATGATGTGCCGTGCTTCACCGCATAGTGAATGGACAGGTTGGCCAGAGGAGGAAATAGTTATTGCAGCAAGTGCGGACTCATCATAACATTTATCAATGAGCAGAACTGCATTCGCTCCGTGTGGCTCAAATGATTAAAATAAACACAAACCTAAGCCAACGGTAACCACAGAAATGAAACCCTGGGCTGGATTCCTGCCTCAGTTTAAATCAATGGGAGTTTTGCCATTGACTTCAAAACGGGGCCAGAATTCCACTGCCGCGGTCTGTCCTCAGCGTCGGTTTCAGCAGCGTACAAATAAAGGCTTTCTTTAAAGTTAAGCTGTAAACTTGCTCTCTTCTACAACGATGAGAGGCCACATGGGGCCAGATCCTCAGCTGATGGAAATCATATGACTGGTTAAGAAAACACCCTAGGAAACCTCATCAAGAAAATAAGAATGTTAAAGATGCAAAGGAAAATACTTAAAAGTCTAAAGTGCCCACACAATCTCATCTCTGCCACACAGCCCCGCTCTTGCCTCCTCTGATGCGCATACACTGCCCCATTCAAAGCCAAAGATGGTTCATAGCAGAAGGGAGAAACTGCTTTGTTAGCAGTACTGTTTTTTGCAGAGAGTAAGGTATCTGAAGGAAAAGAAATGACAAGCGCTTACGAGAAGGAGAATCTGGCCTTCTCCCTCCCTTTGGGAACTGTGCCATTTCCTTTGGGGGAGTCAGGCCTTTCTTCACTAAGTTTCTGGGTTTTCTTTTCCCTTCTCCTGCTGCTTTCAGTGGCCTGGTCTGCAGACTTGGCTTGAGAGCACCCCCTGCATTCTCATCCCTACCTCAGAAGGTCAGTCGCTCAACCACATTCGCTCCTCCACGCCTTGCTCCAAATGATGGAAAAGCCAGAGGAAGGTTTCAATTGCTGGTTTTTCACAGCTATCATACACTTTCTACAGCCAACCACCACTGTTCTGCATCCTCTGAAATTTGTGACAAGCATGAACTTAGCCCAGCGTCACATATTAGCAGGTTAAAAACACCTTCTCCCCCACGTAGTGAAAGTAGGTGTAACCTCAGAGTTATTTACACAGGCACCTTCGGCAGCTTTCTTCAGATCTATTCGCTCTGCAGGATTCAATTTTCATTTGAGGTTCTCGCTAAGGAAGAGGGACATTATTTGTTATTATCCCAGGATACTGGTCCCTGGGGATAGACTAAACCCAGCTCCCTGGACCGGAGCCCAATCCAGCCAATTACAAGAAAGCTGAACCACATCTGGGCCTATATAGGGCTGCTAGTGGGCAGCTGGAGAGAGAAGGATGAGACAGACAAGGCCCCAGGAGGGAAGTAACACCGGAGTGGAGCTAGTGCCTGCGGTGGGTCCCAGAAGCAAAGGACTGGGAGCCCCACGACTGCTGCTCCAGGAGGGGAGCAGAGCTGGCCGTGGCTGGGAAGGTTGCAGGAGCGGGAGGGCCAGAGACCCCTTGGACGGGTGGCCCTGAAGCCTGTCACTGAGGATTGACTGTGTTCTGCTTGTCTAATAACCTCTGTTGTGAAAATAAAGCTCCCTGAAGAGTCGAGCTCATGGTTTGGAGCCAGGGAGAAGCGACAGCCCTGATGACAGTTATCTAAACGTGTGGTAGGACGTTGGTGACGTGTATCAATGCACATGGCCATTTCTTTCTATGCTTCACTAAAACTTCCTAAATATAAACGGGCCCAGAAAGAGGACAATATAAACTCCCCAAGCCAGAAACATGCAGGGGCATGAGTCTCATGGCAGCAGTCTAACTTTCCACACCCTATTCATTGCCTGTATTTTATCGTCTTCCCTCTCTGCTTTACCTGTTAGTCACCTGTGCACCGTAACAAGCATTCTGATGGCACAGTGGGTGTGTGTGCACTGAGTGGCCGGTACTATGTTTAGAATGGCTGTTCCTCCTCTGCTTCCTTCAGATACACAAATGACTGATTATTACTATTATTTATATTACCGCAGCACCCAGAGCTCCCACTATGATTGGGGTCCCACTGAATTAGGTACTCTGCCTGCCCCTGGGGGCTGATAAACTAAAGAGACAGGGAAGACAAAGGGAGAAAGGAAACATTATTATTCCTCATAGTACGGATGGGGAACTGAGGCACAGAGAGGCTAAGTGACTTGCCTAAGGTCACACAGAAAGTCTGTGTCAGAGGCAGGAACTGAGTTCCAAACTCTTGAGACGAGGTAACAGGCGACTGCAGTCAAAAGTCTCAAATTGTGTCAAATGTTTGTGTCATTAGTATCTTCAGGGAAAGCTGAGAGTATAAAGACCAACTTGCACGGTTTTAATCATATTTGACATACTGACTGCTTGCCTAGGTCTAAGCTTTAATTATGTTAAGTGTTAAGGAGAAGTAATGTGGAGGGAGAGTCTTGCAGATTTTTACTAGTAACAAAAAACAAAAAGCCCCCGTTTGCACCATTGATAATACAGACACTCTATTTCTCTCTTTATTGCCTTAGTAAATACTACAGTATTGTTATTCCTTTTCTTAGTTCTATGAGGAGTTCTGTAATTTCCAGAGCTTTTCTCCAAGACAGATGCTTAGCCAATGTATTTAGTGCTATATCTCATACATACCTCAAACTCCAGATAGTGGTCTTTCAGTTTGTAGTCATCTACTTCCTTGCCTTTAAGTTTCCTGTCCGGTGGGTAGGAACGATGCTCGGCTAACTCGGTGGAGATTTGCTTCAGCTTAGCTTCATGTGATTTCAACTGTTCATCCTTCAGAAACATATTAGTCATGTCAGTGTCAGATTTTCAAAGATTCAGTAATTAAAAAAGAAGAAAGTCCTGCCCATACACTACACAGCAACTTCTAGCAAGTTTCATTTTATTTATCAGGTAAATTGTTAGGGCTAGATCTTCAAGAACTTGGCTCCCAGAAGTTTCCTTGTAGGTTTCTAGAAGAAATGGCCAGGTTTTTTAAGGTACACAGCATGCAAGGGAGAATCTACCACTTCTCCCCAAGATGAGAACAATGGGAGCTGCTGGCTGTGAAGTATTGCTGAAAATTTGGCCCTTCTGCTTAACTAACCCTCGTGCCAAATTCAGCCAAGTCAATGATGTTGTGTGGGGTACAAGTGAGGGCCGAGTTTGACCCCACACTTAAGGTCATCACAATTTGGAAGCAACTCTTATGGTGACAGGATTGGTACAATTGTCAGACCCCTCCGCTCTGTCATCTGCCAGGATGTGTTTCCAGCCAGTTGGTTAGAGGCCCAGGCTCGCTGGGTAAAAGGATGTTCTGTCCTCTCCTGAAGGCTGATTTCCTTTTGTTAAACTTTTCTTCACTGTGGAGGGAGCTAGGACTTTCCTTTGTCACAATCATCCCAAACCCACTCACCCGTTCCAGTCCATCTGGGCAGAGAACGGCACTCTTCTGCAACTCCCAGTACTTGCTCACTCTCCTTCAAAGCATGCACTTCTGAGGCCCTCTACAGAGTGGCCTTATTTTTGAACTTGGGTTGGACTGGACTTTAAATTCAACACTGCACTTTAATGTCATTCCTCTGCCCACTGAACTAGGCACTGCTGGAAAGAGCAGAAATGGTGAGATTTCATTTGTTTCTGACAAAACAGGACCTGCTAGACTGGATCAGACCATCTTGTCCGGCAGACTGTTTCTGACAGTGGCCAACGGCAGATGCATCAGAAGAAAGCGCTAGGACTCTGCAGAAGGAGACATCTGATCTCATCCTGACCTCCAACAGATTGGCTTCAGCCCTGAAGCACGAGGTTCGATATCCCTTCCAAAAATGTTTATCATTCATTACAACAGCTCAGGATATTCTTGATATCTATATAAGCCTCCAATCTCTTTTCTGACCTAGTTAAATTCTTAGCCTCAACAACTTCCAGTGGCAATGAGTTTCTCAGTCTAACTACACATGTGGAAAAAGCACTACCTTTTATCGATTTGAATCTGGCACCTTTTAGTTTTGCTGAACATCCCCTTGTTCAGGTGTTATGAGACAGGGGAACAGAAGCTCATTATCTACCTTCTGTAGACCATCATTATATACTTTCATTACATCCCTGCTACCAGCAAACTATAGGATGTAGACACTGGAGGTGAACTTGGTGAAATGACTTAGTACAATTAATTTTGTCTCGTCTCCTCATCTCCTATTTCTGTCAGGGTCTGACCCTGCTGCCACTGATGTCAATGAAAATGACGACATTGATTTTACTCTGAGCAGGCACAGATCCTTTGAAGTAAGTGCTGTAGTGGACATCTTGATTCAGCTCACAAACTCTAGCACGGAGACCAGAAAGAGCTGATAATTCAATTTAATCCTCTGCTGAATGAGAAACAGCCTGCTTACAATCTCTCCGGCTTGCAGATAAAAGCAGACAGGCTTTAGCTTGTCTTTGAATTGATCTGCTTTGAAAAATGTAACAATCTTTTGCTGTTAGCTCAAATAACTTTGCTTATTCTGCTTCTCATGTCATCCTATTACCAGTACGCAAACCACAGGGACCTGTTGTTTTTTTGTTATTCCTGATAAAATGGAAAGTGCGCTACATGGAATGATATCTCAGCGCAGTGATCAGTGAACGGATTTTTCTGATGGCCGTGGGTGGTAGAGCTGCAGTGAAAATGGCAAACAAGACACTAGTTTGTATGAACAGAAGGTGAAAACCCAGAACAAGACAAGTACTGTTACTCCTGTTTAAGGCACTTGTTAGACTTCCACCAAAAATACAGCTTGAAGTGCTGATCTCCAGGCCACTGGAAGAATGATATTGTCAGAAGCTGGCTTTGAAGGGTCTAGGTTCTGAGGAAAGGCTCTGAGAGCTAAGAAGTTCTGAAGGTGAGTCAGTAAACGGTGATGATGGCATAAAGCCTTTCAAATTTAGAAAACAGAGTAAAGAAGTTCAGCGAGACTTCTTTCACAATGAGAGCAGCAGATAAAATACTTGGGATGGCTTCATTCCAAAGTTAAGAGTCTGTCCTCTGCTACTGTGGTGCGAAGGGAACACAGAGGAGACTCACTCCTCCTACAGGGCATTCCCCCGCTGGCAGAGAATCCGCGGGGGGGGCCAAGAGCCAGCCTAGCTTGCTTCATATCAAACACCCTCACAGCCCCCACAGATGCACTGGGAAGAGGCCCACAGTACATTGTTCTACAACATGTGCAGCTTAGAGCAGCCCTGAAGCTGCTCTAAAGTGACACGGGATGATGAACCGGCCCCTGGCTAGCCCCAGGGCCAATAAGCGAGGAAGGTGGCTTATGACCCACTTTTCTCAGCCAACTAAGCCCAAAGAGTAATAAATGCATGGGATTTCAGGGAAGTCTGGGGACACAAAGAAAAAACGTAAATTCAAGAAACACCTAAGGTGTGTTTCAGGAGGAGGTGACTGAAGGCTCGCAATTAAATTAAATCTTCCAGGGTCAAGGAATATAGGCATAATGTTGTGCTCTTGTGTCTGGAATGTCTTACATTCTTAGCCACACCCAAGAGACAAGGACTTTCTACCCTATGTGCAAATGAGTCTAAGGCTACAGGTGATACTTCCCTTTCTTCAGACAAACAAACAAATTACATCAAGTCTCCATCCCCTCCCACCTTTAACTCTGCAAATATTTTGGGTACTGAGATAAACTCCTTTAGATGGAGGCCCTAGAAAGACTGTTTGCACAGGAGCTTTACTATTGATAGCAACGAAATAACATAGCTTCAAGCTTTCAGAGGAACCTTTCAAGCTCATCTCCAGCCAAAGGACTCTCCACCCACGGAGACATGCTTATTATAACAACAGCTCACCTGAGATAACTTTGTTGTGGTGGCTGGCAGAAGCGGACGACTAAACTTCTTCTGAGAGCCAATAGCAGCTGGAAACGGTGGAGCAGAAAATATAGCTGCCACACAATTGATTTTGTTGATCCATGCCTGCATTTCTTCTGGGCTCCTGTGGAAGAAAGACAGAGAGCAATCAGGACATCGGTGGACTCGGTGTCTCCTCCCTTTAGGGACATATGAACTGCCATATTAGCTCAGGCCAGCAGGCCAGCTAGCTCAGTGTCCTACCTCCCGTAGTGGCTAGTGTCAGAAGTCTCAGAGGGTGGTATACACAGGAAGTTCTTCCTAACCACTTCAGTTAGAGGTTGGCTTATGTCTGGAAACATCTATTTTGATGACAGCCAAAATGCTCTCACCGCTTAATTTGCACGTTTCTCCTTTACATCCTAGGTGGCTTCACTGAACCACAAACATGGCCGCACCATTAGCTTGATTACAAACAACTTTCCTTCCACAATCCACTACTGAGCCACAGAATACACAACCAGCAACTCCTTCCACATTAAATTTAACCTAAGGAATAGCCCTTGTCCAGGCTTCTTCTTTGCCTACTCAAGACACAAAATCCTACCTTTGACCTCGCTTTTCCAATCCCTCCCCACTACTTCTTACTGCAGAATGACATTAATAGCACAATTCTTTCCGCACGTCTCCACCTACCAGCCTCTGTAAAATACTGAGTTTACTGCCAGGCCAGGACCCACAGCAAAGAACTCCAAGACCTTCAATTAAATCTATTGCACGCTATTAAAAATTGCATGGGCAGTGCCACTGATTGAGGAATTGATGACCCTGGTGATGTAGGGAGGGGCCAAGCAAAGTATATTGGATGGTATAAAATCTGGGCTGGAGAAAATCAAGTCAAATGTGTCTGTTTTCCATCTCTTCCAACTATGGCCTGATCCTGCAAAGACTTTCACGCATGCTTAACATGAAGTCACACTGCATAAAGACAAGCTGAAATCTTTGCAAGATACAAGCCGAAAGGGTGTGAAAATCATCCTCAGAAGGACATAACCACTATCAAACTAGGGCTCTTGGGGAGAGCCTACCGGTACAGTTCTGTTTGAAACGGGACTACATCAGCACGAACGAGGTACAGCAGGGTCTACACAAGGAAGGGAGAGAGCAACACGGTAGAGTGCTTTAGATATCACACACCCCACAAGGTCATACAGCACTGCATAGTCAAGCCTTGAGGATGTGCTTACTCTGCAGCACGCTGTGAGATCAGTAACGGGATTACCTTTCTCTATCATATCGTGGTTCAGCAGGAACGTACTGTGGACAGCTGCAAATGGGCTGAGACCATACAACCAAATCAGATCAAACTCATTTGGATTTTCAATGCTGCGTGTTACAAGTGGCAGGTAAATTGTGAGCAAGGGCATGCAAATACAAAGCCAGAACGCTCTACTGTATTTCCTGCCTTCATTACTTGTGATTCAGCTGAGGCCCTCTAGGCCAGTGGTTTTCAAACTTTTTTTCTGGTGACCCAGTTGAAGAAAATTGTTGATGCCCGCAACCCAACGGAGCTGGGGATGAAGGGTTTGGGAGGGGCTCAGGGCTGGGGCAGAGGGTTGGGTGCCTGGGTGAGGGCTGCGGTGTGGGGTCAGGAATGAGGGGTTCGGGGGGGCGCTGGGCTGGGGCAGGGGGTTGGGATGCAGGAGAGGGTCAGGGCTCTGGGGTGAGGGTCCAAGCTCTGGGGTGGAGCCGGGGATGAGGGGTTTGGGGTGCAGGAAGGGGCTCCAGGTTTATAGGGGCACTTAGGGCTGGAGCAGGGGGTTGGGATGTGGGAAGGGGGCAGGACTCTAGGGTGGGGCTGAGGATGAGCGGGGTTTGAGATGCAGGAAGGGGCTCCAGGTTTAAGGGAGGGCTCAGGGCTGGAGCAGGCGGTTGGGATGCGGGAGGGGGTCAGGGCTCTGGGGTGGGGTGCAGGCT
>ML677392.1:5357594-5441593 GCA_007922305.1 Dermatemys mawii | reverse complement strand
GGGAGGGGGTCAGGGCTCTGGGGTGGGGTGCAGGCTCTAGGGTGGGGACGAGGATGAGGGGTTTGGGGTGCAGGACGGGGCTCCAGGTTTGAAGGGGGACTCAGGGCTGGGGCAGGGAGTTGGGGTGCAGGAGAGGATCAGGGCTCTATGATGGGGCTGGGGATGAGGGGGGTTTAGCATGCAGGAAGGAGCTCCAGGTTTGAGGGGGGGCTCTGGGCTGCATCAGGGGCTCTGGGTTTGGGGGGGATGAGGGCAGGGGATTGGGGTGTGGGGTTGAGGTACAGGCTTACCACCAGCGGCTCCAGGTCGGCGGCTCAGCTGGGGTGCAGAGGCAGGCTTCCCACCTGTCCTGGCCCCATGCAATCAGCTCCGCACGGCTCTCGCCCACAGGCACCGCACCCCCGTGTCAGGACAGGTGGAAAGCCTGCTCTGCACCCCGGCCAGTGGCAGAACAGAGCCAGTGCTTGGGGTAGGGGCAGCGCATGGAGCCCCGTGCCCTCTCACTCCAAGCCTAGGAGCCGGACCTGCTGCTGGCCGCTTCCGGGGCGCAACACGATGTTGGAACAGGTAGGGACTAGCCTGCCTTAGCCGGGGAGCACCACCGATGGGACTTTTAACGGCCTGGTCGGTGCTATCCAGAGCCACCGTGACCCAGCACCTTCCATTCTGCAACCCTCAGTTTGAAAACCACTGCTCCAGGCTATAAAATCCATCAGACGAACTACCGACTGGCTGATGTTCTATTTTGCCGCATATTCTAAGGCTCTGAGCACGTAATCTGATTCTTGCCCTCCAGTGCCCTCACCGGCCTCCTGAGGACTCTGTGGGGGTGCAGCAGTCTGCCCACACAGATCTCACGGGATGATCAGGGCTCACGCAGAACATCAATTGTTTTTTAAGTCCAGAAGGGACCCTAAAATAATCTAATCTGACCTCCTGTCTAACACAGGCCATAGAATTTCATCCATTTACTCCTGAACTGAGCCCAGGAACTTGTGTTGGACTAACACACACCTTCCAGAAAGGCCTCCACTCTTGATCTGAAGAGACTGATAGATGGAGACTCCACCCCTGCCTTTCCTTGGCAGTTGGTTCCAGTGGGCACACACCCTCGTTGCTACTCATTTGTTCTAATTTCCCATTTGAACTTTAGTTGGCTTTTACTTCCAGCTATTGCTTCTCATGTCTTTCTCTGCTAGAGTAAAGAGCCCTTCAGTACTTGGTCTCACATCCTAGTCAAGTCACCTCATAACCACCTCTTTGATGAACTAAACAGACCGATCTCTGTTAGAGTCCCACTTAACCCTTCAAGTCATAGACTTATCCCTACTTTCCTGCACTCCTAGAGGTTACAATCATACCCCTCTCTCCTCCCAACTCTTTTCTGCCCACCAACAAAACAGCCCTAGAAAAACTCGGCGTGAACGGAACATACTGGGCTTGGAAAAGCAGGACCCTCCAGTCAGCTGTTTTGAGCTTTAGGACATTGGGCCTCTTCTCGTAGTCAGTTGCCTTTGATGCCAATGAATGGTGCACGCTAACTGCATTTTTCAGATCCTCCTCAGACAAAGCCTTTTCTGGTTTATATTCATCCTGCAGTAATTAAAACGAAAAGACAGCACAAGTTATTTCAGGTGTTCACCTCTTCCTTTAACCTAATAAAGGCAACAGTCATGTACCATGAAGGGCCATCAACAAGGATTATAAAAACATCAATTTAACCCAATCTGTCCCATAAACATTTCCATTTCTTAAAGCATTATCTTTTAAGATTCTTTAATAGCTCTGTGAGGAAGTGAAGGAATTCCACTCCCTTCCGACAAGAAGAGGGAAGAACAGTAAGTGTCAGGAAGAAGTTAAACAAATCCAAGAGGCGAAATTCCTCCGTGTTCCGAAGTCATAGCCCAGAAACCGATTTTGGATCTCACGTGGTGTCAAACCCATGTAAAATCAGACTCAATTAAAAAAACAGCATTCTAAATACAATCGGAGACACAGCAGTGTCGTAAAGTGAAGCCGCAAAGATACTAGTCAACAGAGGTTGTGCACACGTGTGCAACAACATGTGAGGGTGGCACAGCCAGCCAAAAATAGGGCATTCCAGAGGCATGTCACGGGACAAGTCATCTCCTAGCAATGCTGCAGTGGTGTAAGTTTGCACCAAGTTGCTTAAAGAGAAGTCACAAATAGCACTGAACCTCTATCTATCCCTAACCTATGTCCACATGATGCTGATCAATCTTGCTGTCAGATAGGCCTCATTAGGACTCCTGGTGCTGAGTAGGGTGGAGCGTGGCTATCACATACAGGAGATCTAATGTTTCAGGGAGAAGAATAAGCTCTGGCCATGGGTGATCTGCCTCCATAATTATCAAACACTACTGGGCAGAGATCTAGTAGACAGACCTGCTCTAGGTATGACAATGCAGGGGGCAGCAATGCTTTAAATGGAGGCCCCTCTAAGGGAACAGATTCATTTGAGTGCCCCGCATTAGGTCAGATCCTCAGCTGGTGTAAATCAGTGTAACTCCTTGGAGCACGAATAAACCTACGTGGGAATTCTGAGGCTATACAGGCCACTCTGCAGTCAGGGCTCACTAATACTGCCAAGCCTGGAATTAGGGGTTTCCTCGACTGAGTTAGGGTTTCATCCGGATTCCCCCAGGTGGCTCACGCAGCAGGACCCAGCCGATCTTCACGCTGGGGGTTCAGTAAGCACACCACTCTCGTGGGCTGATCATCTCTGACCCCCGAGCGCAGGACAGAGCTTTCCACATCCTCCCACCAGGGCCACGGAGTGACTGTGGTGGTTTGCCCCCAGAGATTCTGCTGATCCAGATGGTTTTCTCAGACACATGCAGTGTTGGGTCTGGTAGGTCATTATGACCATTTGCTGTCCAAAATCAATGCACTGTCCCGTAGACCTCCCCGTGCCTATCATTTGCAGGAGTCACTATGGCTCTGCTAAGATCTGCAATGGAGAAAACAAGAAGGCAGGAGACTGGAGCAAAAGAACCCCTCGGAATCTAATCAGATGTGGCGTGAGGAGTGTGCATGGTCCCATGGTAAGAAGGAAAGACGGAGATTGGCAATGCTTCATGCAGAGATGCAAGCCAGGATAAACCTCAAGCATGCAGCACTCTGGCTCTAAAGCTGTCACCGGATGTCGATGATCTGGCCAGCTACTGCCCTGTCTCACACTTTCCCCTCCCCCACCTGAGAGGGGAGATGGTGATGGTAAATCAACTCCAGCAGTATCTGACTCCCTCTAGTATCCCCCTCCCAATGAGGCTCCCCCCCTGGACATGCACGGAGGCAGAAGGATCCCTTCTTATCTATGGACCAAAGTCAAACACCCATGCGAACCCTACTTGGTCAACTGGCAGCCTACAATATCATGGATTTGGAGCCTCTGTTAACATCCCTGAAAGCCCTGGGAAGAGAACGCTGGAATCTCTTAAAACAATTTTACTTTGTTACTCTCAGACAAAGTCAGACTTCCCCCACAAAGACCCACAGTCCTGTAGAGTTGATACAGGATGCTGAGAACAAGGCTGAGGGGTCCAAGTAGTTGGAGAACCCCAGGCTACACATCTCTTTTAAACACGCACATCACAATTCCCTTGATGTTCCAGTTTCTGAATCGAAGTCGGCTGGCTCAAGCCCAAACCCAGGTGCAGTGAGGCAGGATGACAGAAGAATTTGGCAGGAGCTTTGGCCTCGCCAGACGCCGAAGTCATCTTTTAATGCAATGTTCAGTCTCAGCATCCTACTGAATTCATCTCTCCATGGATTTCCAGGTAGCCAGCCAGAAAAGCCTTTTCCATTTTCAGCTGACACACAGTCTGTGCCTTCTGTAATCCATCTGTAGTGAACCCCAGCATGACATTTTGCTTGTCATCAGCTATTGTACAATGTGTACACTGACTATGCACGATCACTATAAAATCCTTTTCTTCCGAGGCTCCTGTAAGTCTCCAGGTGCTGATACTTAGCTATGGGCTCTGTCCTTACGTTATTTTTTATCTTGTGTCAAATTTCTTTTCTTTTTTGGCTAGTCGAGAGAAAGTGGTCCACACAGAATATCCTAAAGCCTACAGCATTATAAAGATCCAGTGTAACGCCTCAAAACTAGTATCACTGCAAACAAACCCCAATCCAAATAAAAAACGGCATGGCCTGCTTTGCTACACCATTTGTCAAGAAACCATATTGTATTGTGTGAAAGCCAGCCCAAGTTCACGTTCTTCCACGCGCACATCCCATTTCAGCTCAGGCACTGTGACAGTCTCCTGTTCCGCTGATTTCCTGTCCCATTAGAACCACAGAGGGCAGGAAATTAACCTTGGCCTCGAGACTTCCATGCACAGGACGGATGTTATAGGCTTGTCAAATTTCTGATCTTATATAATCTCGGGCAGATGTATTTAGCTGTCGAATTGCAAGTGTTTCCGCTAAGCCCCTCTGGCAGTCTGATTCAGAAAGCATCTTTTTCAAATCACTCATTTAATGATGGAACAGGCAACACAGCAGTTAGCATTGGCCCCGTTCCACTGAATACGTGGCATAGGCTCTGATTCTGCTAATGCTTATACAAGTGTAAACGTGGAGTTACCATCCCTTGGACACCACTGTAATAGGTGTCTAAAAAAAGAAACAAGGATAGCAAATCTTGTGAGAGCAGAATCAGGTCCATAGATTGCCCTTTGGTAGATGATATATTTACCAGTAATTATTCTAGAGATCACTGCTGAGCCTGGGGCTCCATTGTGCTAGGTGCTGTATAGAGATAGAGTGTCCTTGCAGCTAACAGCTCACAATCTTGACTGACAAAATGTGGCAGGGCAAAGAGAGGCACAGAGAAGGGACGAGACTTGCCCAAGATCATACAGTTGCTCAGTGGCAGAGCAATGCAGTTCTCAGAATAGCTTCCATGGAAACCAGGGTAGTTGGAGCTCTTCTGGAAGTTAGGATAAATTGTGTATCATTTAGGCTTCGTGTACACTAGCACTTTTGTCAGCAAATTTTTTATCAGTCGGGGTGTGAAAAAAAACACACTCGACTGACACAAGTTTCACTGACAAAAGCGCCAGTGTGGACTGTCCATAGAGAGGCTACACAGGAGATCTTACAGCCATGCAGCTACAGCGGCACAGCTGTGCCGTTGTAAGGTCCATAGTGTGCTGAAAACCACAGTTCTGTAGCTTTCACTATAATTAAGCATGCCAGACTCTGCAAAAACCCTGGTTTTCCTGAAACAATGAACTCCTGGACTAAGATTTTTCCATACTCCGTTTCTCGCTAAGGTGGATTTTGTGAAATGAAAACATTTTGTGGAATCCTGCCACTTTTGACTAAAGCTTTGATGGAAAAAAGTCGAAACATAGTTTTGACTTTCTTGTTTCCTATTGATATGGTAAAAGCATTTTGTTTCACGTTTATCATTTAGTTGGTCTTTTATATTTAATATTTCAACACTATGTCAAATCAATTAGATGGTTCCAAACTGGATTGTTGTTCATGGCAGGAAATTTCAGCATTTCACGGTGATCTAGAATAAAATCTTTATCCTGTTTCTGGCCACTTTGAAGGCAAACCCTCCCCCTAGGCTCCTCTCAGGTCATGATTAATGGACTAGTGTCTGACATGCATCATGGCAGACGGGGTCTCAAGAAGGGATCTGAAGGAGAAGGTAGAGGCCTTCTGCACGAGTTCAGGAAAGAAGCTCCGTACACACAGGGAACACGGAAGGCAGCTCAGAGATATGTGTGTGACAAACAGGCACATGATGTTGTCTTCACTGGTAGGGCAGAACCTGTGAAGCCGTGAATGACAGCAGCAGACGAGTAGGGATGGGCAGAGTTAAGAAAGAGAGAGAGAGAGACAAGGTCAGAGTGACAGGCAAGGAGAGGATATGTGTAAGGACTGGGGATGTGGCATGTGGTTCTTGGGAAGCCAGAGCGGGTGCCCAGCTGAAGGGAGGCTCCAACATGAAAGGGTTGGGAACCCTTGCTGTATCCCCCTCAAGGAAAGCTATTTCTTTTACCTTTTGCAAGTAAAGCACTGTTCCCTTCAGCACGGCATAGAAGGTTTTCCAGCCACGCTTCCCTCTGGGAGCTAAAGAGAAAACAAAAGAAATGCAACCCATTTAACTCAAATCCATTTTATCCTTTGTCTAGGCAACAGGAAACCTACATTAATTCTGCATTCAACGACTCTTGTATTCTGCTTTTCAAAGGGGAGCGCAACTAGCCAGAGTGCCTGCTTTGTAGCTAGGGCTGGGAGAAATAAAACAGCCAAAATTACATACCAAGCGTGGGTCAGCAGGCGAATAGAGCCTGTCCCATTCTGCAAGCCTGACAATGTGAATTTCACCAGCAGCAGGAGTGGGAGATGCATGGGCCATACCCTCCCATGCTCTGCAGACAGTCCGAGCTCTGTGTAGTGACAGAGGATTAGAGTAGTGCAAGACCACCAGACAGTGGAATTGGAGGAAACTTCTCTAACAAGCAGACACCCACTCATAACTGTTACAGTGCATCTCTGTAGGGGGTGGCACACCAAAGCGTCCATCCCTTTTGCTGCAGCCACAAGGAAACCAAGATCAAGATTTCATCTGCTTCCCCAGTCCCCTCTTCCTAGCAGAAGAGGAGAAAATGATGGAAGGCAACTAAAATCCCAGACAAACTCCTATATTAAGCTGGCGTTAAAGCTGAAGGACCACATACGCAAAAACACAATAAACTTGTAATTATCCCAAACCAAACAAAGCCAGGGAATTCAGAGTTAAAGCTGCACTTCAAAGACATCAGAACGTGTTAAGGTATAAAAATGCACTTTTCGTAGATTCACTGAGCTTAAGGCTACCAGGTACCATTAGATCATCTAGTCTGACCTCCTGCATGACACAGCCATTGCATTTCACCCCGTTATTCTCTGCTACGCCTATTTGTATTTGACTAAAGTATAAATTGTGATTGGCTAAAGCACTTCTTCCAGGAAGACACTCAGACTTGTTCTGAAGACATCAAGAGATGGAGATTTCACCACTTCCCTTGGGAGCTTGTTCCAGTGGTTAATCACCCTCTTGGTTATAAACATGTGCCTAATTTCTAATTGGAATTTGTCTGACTTCAGCTGTCAGACACTCATTCTCCTTATGCCCTTCTCCTCTAGAATAAACAGCTCTTTACTACCCGGTATTTTCTCCCCTTGAAGGTACTTATGCACTGTACAAGTACTGTCACCTTGTTAAAGTTCCCACAGAACCTTATCTTGGCTTTGTAGTGACTCCATGAGAAAAATAAATGTGAAAAACTCTATCTTTAAAAAATTAGTTTAATCTTACCTGGGACCACAAAACCTAAGGGAAAATTTGTCAGAAGTGTTTAACTGACTAAAGAGATGAAGTCCTATTGACTTTTAATGGGACTTTGGCTCCTAAGTCCTGTAGGCACTTTTGAAAATTTTGTCCTAAATGCCTTAATCGTGTGTATAGTTATCACAGAACGTGTAGTCTTTTGTCCATTAAATAATATGCAATTTTTATTGTTCTGATTAAGCAAATAGCATAACAAAGGAAGCACACATTTCTTCCTTAAGATTTGTAAAGGTAGTGGACACCACTAGCAAACCTGGAGTGGGATGCTGGTAAAAGAATTCAAAGCCACAGTTCAGAACCTGTATACAACATGAAGTGTAACCAGTGAGGCGGTCTATTTAATCAGAAGAATCAGAACACTTTGATTTCAAAAGTTCCTGAATATGGATTTAGGAGTTTATCTTTAGGGCCCCAACTGTGAAAATGTTGACCTTTAAGTTTTGGTGCTAAGACATCCTAGCATAATACATGGCACAAGCTTAAGATACTTGAACACAACTGAAAAAGAGTAACAGGTATTGATAGTCCATAATAAAGTCAGATTTTGTTTTCAGTGTTAATCCCAGCATTTGTAATATGAGCTCACACCACATATACATTAATAACAACCGGGAAAACACAGATGCTCTCAGTAGTCACTGCAGTTTTCAACAGTATAAATATAGTGTGCGCACATACATATGCACTCCTCACCCCAAAAAGCCCTCAATAATGAGCCCTCCATAAGAGAGTTAGGGCAATGAGGAAACTAAAAGCCAGAAATGCAACCAAACATAACTGCACATTTGTTACGAATAAGGGGCCAGGAGGTACCAAACAACATCCTATTTCTGAAAGGATGCAAGATTTAATTTGAAGAAGAGTATTATACATCACTAAAAAGGAATGACCTGCTAGATTACAGGGTTATTCTGAAAGGCCAGTGAACTTCTACAGGGATGAACCAATCCCTGGATTCTCAGCTGGGGACTGCGACACCCAGGGGAATTGCAAACAGGTATTTCAAGGGGTCAGGACCATCCTTCCCTTCTTTATGAAAAATTTCTGTTGTAACTTGGTATCATGGACGACAAAAATTGAGAACTACTGAGCTAGTCGATGAACAGAACCTACAGTACTTCCAATAAAACTGGTCTGAATTTTGTGAACAATACTTCAGTTTCTTTAAGCACAAAAGATACACATTGCTCTCCGATATTACATTTTCATTACACAAATTCACTAAAGCAAAGAACATAGGTACCATTAACTTTATGCTACTGGGCATGTAATAGTCCTCAAAATGGCCCAATAGTGTTCTTTTCTGCTGTGATAATCAAATTGCTATTTGTTTCTTATGCTTTCAATAACCTGGATGTAGCAGGAGTGCTCTTGTTTATAGGCATAAGGCCACAAGCCACTGGAGAGTGAAGAGAGGTACCTAAGAGATAAAACAATAAACATAAAAGATACTCACTCCTCTTTCCATCCATATCTGCATGGATTTTCCGAGCCAGAAATCCAGTTTTATACACAGCAGCATTGGGGTCATGAGGAATGTCCAGGAAGGGGTTATTGGAATGGCCGATCCGAGTGATGGCCTTTGTATGGGGTCCATTATCCTTCTCATCAGTGCCATCAGAGTGAGATTTTTTTTTCTCCTCTTCGTCTCTAGAAACAGATGAACACAACAAAGTTTAGGTGAAAAACCCAGTGCCCGGAACCATTATCCTGCAAGACTACATCTCCTTAATTTCTGCACATGCTTTATTTTTCAGAATTTTTCTTCTCTTTAGGTTATTCTTATCAACATTTTTTTTTATTATGGGCTTTATCTAAACCCCACTGAAGACAGTAGGACAGCTCCCATTGGCTTCCATAAGTTTTGGATCAACCAAGTATTTAAGCACAACCCTAACTTTAAACATTTCGACACAAAAAAAGCCATTTTCTATTGACAAAACTTTTATGGGGAATATTTTAAGCCAGCACTATTTGGAACTAACTGTTTCTCCAAAGCTTGGGTGCCCAACTCCACCGCCCGCCCCTGGCGAGCTCTTACAGAAGTCATTGAGAACTGCAGGATCAAGCCGTTGCTTTTGAAGAGACTGCTTCTTCCCTCCTCGCCAGTGAGGAGATATGGAAAAAGCAACCACATGGCAAATGAATTGAGAAGATAATACGAATGCTCGACATCTTTATATTTGTGAGGTCCAGTTATGGAGATCTGTACCTCTGCTAATATTTGCCTCTGTGAGTTTCAGCCTCTCACTTGACAAACCATCACACTCTGCTGAGACGCCAGACCCACGATGGGGGATGGAGTAACAGGAGACCCCTTTTCCCAAACCTAATTCTGGAACAGTGGCAAACAGGAAGCATCTGAGAACTGGAGTTTGAAGGAGGCAGTTCCCGTGGAGGAGGGATCTCCAGACTGCATGTGCAGGAGGGTCACACAAGTGCCGTTACAAGGCAGATTTCAGAACAGAATTGCAGCACTAGTTTACAATACCCTGAATTTTAGCATTAATAACAACAATAATTAATTGTAATTAATAATAGTAATAATAACTTGTACTACCATAGTGCCTATAGGCCCTAGTTGTAGACGAGAACCCCATTAGACCAGGCACTGTTACAATTCTCAACAGTACATTTAATTTGGGGATTTTTCTTTTCCCAAAAGTAGTAAAATTCTATATCACAATTTCATTATTTTTTTTTCCCTTGGTGGTGTCATTTTTTCCGCACACTTTAGACTAAAAACGGAATCCCAGTCAGGGTCGGTGGAAGGATATTTCACACCCTGTTCCACCTGGCGCCCCCTGCCCCCTGCCCCCCACCTCCGCCCGGAGAGCCCCCCGCCCCCCTCAAAGCAGCTCCCCACTGTCTGGGGAGCCCCCTCCCACGGCAGCTCCCCGCCGCCCAGGGAGCACCCCCAGCAGCAGCTCCCTGCTGTCCCCCCTCCGCCCTGGGAGCCCCCCTCAGCGGCAGCTCCCCACTGCCCCCCTCCACCCGGGGAGCCCCCCCACGGCAGCTCCCCGCCTCAGCTCACCTCAGCTCCGCCTCCTCCCCTGAGCATGCTGGCGCTGCTCCACTTCTCCCACTTCCCAGGCCTGCGGAGCCAATCAGCTGCTTGGCACGGCAAGCCTGGGAGAGGAGAATTAGAGCGGGGCAGCGCACTCAGGGGAGGAGGTGGAGCGCAGGTGAGCTGGGGTGGGGAACAGTTCCCTTGCATGCCCTCCCCCACTCTCCACCCCTGTTGCTTGCTGCGGGCGCCCTCCCTGCACCCCTTGCCCCAGCTCACCTCCACTCCACAGCCTCCCTTGAGCGCGCTTTTTGGCGCCCCCAACCACTTGGCGTCCTAGGTGGTCACCTAGTTCGCCTAGTGGTTGCACTGGCCCTGATCCCAATACCTCCATTTTATTAGAGGTAAAGTTTGTTTCACCAGCAGACTAAAAGACTAAATCTCCCAGCCCTGCTTTGAAAAAGGCCTGATATACTGATCATTTGAATGCAGACCGTGGATTTGCAAGTGTCTTCTTCAGTGAACAATTCTTCAAGCATGTATATTATATACTGTCTCCATTCACCATATTCTACACTCTAATTCTTACTTCTATTGCCCACATAGGGGAGAAAACAATGGGGAAAATGCTCATCTCTGTGCTCTAACTATCATGCAAAAGAAACATATTTTACTTTAGATTATTCTATGCCTAAAATGGAGCAAGTCAAACCCAGTATCCTTCTCCACTAATGAGCCAGTAAGGATCCATCTGATTCTAAGGGCAGAAGGGACCATTATGACCATTTAGTCTGACCTCCTGCTTAGCAACAGGCATGGAAATCATACACGTCTCGTCCAACAGCTTAGGGTTGATATTAGGCGAGGATGTTAAGACTTTAACTTCCGATGACAAATGTACGCACACAAGAACTTCATGGGGATACTGGAGACCCTGAGGTGAGTTTAATTCAGTAGAAGTATGTAGAGTTACATACCAGTTATTGGGCTAAATTCATCCCAGGTGTAACTCTACTGACATCACTGGAGTTACCTCAGGGATAAATAGTGTGAAATTCCAGCTCCACTCAAGACAATGGGAGATTTGCTATTGGCTTCAGTGACATCAGGATTTCAGTCATTATCTTTGCCACGTTTCTGTCGCTTCCCCCACACTAAAAAACAAGGCTTCATAGAGCCCTAGTACAATTAGAGCTCCACTTTCCAGGGATCATGAGGCAAAAATACTGTCAATCTCTGTGTAGTCTCACTCTCCTCCCTGTCCCTGACTCTTTAAACCACAGACCAAACACTTAACACAGCTAGAGAGGATCTGCACCCGTATGTAAACAAGCACAGATTATGGAGGAGTGGAAGGAAGAGGGGAAAAGAGAAAGAACAACAATCATATTTACTGGGATATCCATTTCCCTCATCGTTCACTCCTCCTAAACGGGACTTCATGCATGAGGAATTGGGGAGCAGCTAAAATAAAGAATCTTTCCTGACAGTGGTCTTCTCTGAAAAACGACTGTAAGAAGGAAAAGAAACATAGGATCCCATATTTACTGGCTCTCTGTGGCTTCCAGACCAGAGCTGCACACATTACAAATCAGAAGACATGGTTCATTTTAATAGCCAATGGCTTTGCAATGGGAGCTAATTAGCATTTGTCTTTGATGGTACGTGAGAAGGAATGAACTGCAGCTCACCCTCTCAGAGCCGCACTTACTCTGCCCTGCTGAAGGGAGTATAACAAAAAGCTTTGGCTTCTAAATGAAGTGTCTGGGACTTTGAACACACCAGGGAGTGGATGTGTTGAACATGGTGATGCTTCTCTGTCTACAGATTCAATAATGAAATTTATGGGAGCCTTTCGTGAGCTTCAGTGGGCTTTGGATCCAGCCCTGTGGCCACACTGTAAACAGCAGCTGGACAGCAAGTCTTTTAGCATGAGAACAGGTCTAGCCAGTAACAAGCGATAAAGAAGGAGATGAGGCTCGTGTAGCAGTTGTCTTATTCTGCTCTGCCCCAGCTCTTTAATCCACCATATAACAATTGCTGTCGAAGCTCGGAAGCCCTTATTTAGCCTACGGGAACAAACAGACTGCCTGGCTCTCAAAGAGACTCTGATCAGATTAGCAGCATTTCTTCACACTTCAGTATCCTGGCTGCCTCTACTCCAGGACTCGTCAGCATTTTTCTCACCGCTGGTCTAGCTGGTGGTAAGAAGGCTTCAGGCTCAGCCCTTCACAGCCACAGTTCGCAGTCCAGCCTTAAGTTAAAAGGCTCGGCACTGGAGCTGTTCTCCGAACATGCCCTGCATCCATCCCCATGAGCTTGGACTGCCCCTGAGACCCAGGCACTAATGGCTGACCAGCCACATGCAGCATTCCAGGCGGATAAGGTGGCCCTTCGCCCATATCCCAAATTCCTATCTGAGCTGGGGTCTCTGATTTCCACCTCCACAAACCTGCTTGTATTCTCTCCCCTACCCTGCCCCCCGAACCCCACTCACTATCAGGGGAGACTGGGCTGCAATAGGTAGACCCTTAGGCTACTATCTGAACAAGACTACTCTTGCCAAGAACGAGATATAATTCTGGCCCATTCCACCAGGCCTAAGGCAGCTGCAGGGGCTTGCCACAAAACGTCTCTGTTGCCGGGGTATGTGAGACACGACAAGGAGCTCCTATACCTATTGCTGCTGCGATAGTCTAGATCAGAGCCCCAGTCTGAGAGAGCAGTCCTGCGGTGTTTACCCAGGAGAGACTCCGCAGATCTTTGAGTCTTGCCGCTGTTTGGTTAATTCCCAGGCTCTGGTGGGGCTCTATGTGGGTCATGCTCACAGAAAGAAGAGTGGTTGCTCACTCTAATGGCTGCATACTTCCAGATGATTGCCTGCACGGATTCTTATTACCTGCCCACCTTCCTCAATACTCCAAGTAATAAAACAGATTCTTGGTTGAGCAGAGGGAGCTGGGTGGGAACTGGGGTTGCTTCCTTTCCTGTCCCCTCAGGTGGGGACACAAGGGCACAGACAGGATGCAAGCAGCCCCAATGGATTGTGCTCTCCAGGAAGCTGAGCTTGTGTACTGAGGGAGCACTTGTCACCAAGGGTGTGGAGCCGTGCAGGCAAACTCCTCAAAGAGACAGAGCTACTCTGGGGTGTAACCCTTTTCTTTAACACCAAAATCCATTACTCAGCACGGACATCAATCTAGGGCTGGTGCATCCCTTTCCTGTTGGCGTAAAGAAAATGAATAACGGAAAATGCCGATTAATATGGTTAGAAACAGAAGTTTTCTCTTGTGTTTAGCACTGAGTTCTGATGAAGTATTAGCTTGTCAAAAAGCAGGGGACGGAGGAAGAGGAAAGGAGGGGTGTTAAATTGGCCTCTTCTGAATTAAATCTCTTTACTATTAGGTTATTGTCAAATTCTCCATAGTTAATCCAAAGACAATCTTAGACAACAAGCCAAGAACAGGAAACTCAATCCAAGATTTGCATTTCTATTCAGTGATTCCAAAACAATGCACTAGAAGATAAAGGAAGAAACTCAACATCTGTTTTATTTATGTAGTCATAGAACAAACAGAAGATTTATATTTCTGCCTTTTGAAGCTGAAGTTTCCTACTGAATTGAATGTCTTTCTTCCTTGCAGACACAGCTGATCTGCATAATTAACAATTTTCCTTACTGGAGGAGAAGTGGAGTAGAACAGGGACTTTGGCTAACGGAAGAGCGAATCCAATGTTTGAGTCTCACAGACCAAGACGACCGTTTCCAGAGTCTAATCCCAATGCAACGTATGTAGGATATGGATTACTGTACTTGGGACTGATTTTAAGACCATGAATTCTGCACAGTATACTTACACTGCCCAGTCAAGCTTCTCATTCTTGATTGAATTGTAGAGAGCCTGCAAAGAGAAAGAAACAAGAGGGAATTACTATTTGGACTCGGTCATATATATTTCAAGATCCCAATGGAAAATATGTAACTACCACTAGCAAGTGAGTTGCCTCTGAACAAGAAAGAGTCTTGTCTAAGAGTTGCCATACATTAGCAATGTATGGCAACTCTTAGACTAGAGCAGGAGCAAGAACACTGCCCACGCTGGACAAAAATGTCAGAATATAGGGTCTGAGATTTCAATAATTCTCCAGAGGTAGAAACATCACTTATATTCTTTGGGCAAAATTTTGGTTTTGAAATATCACACAAGCTACTGAAATGCAAGAGACATTGTAAGACGACAGGACGGCATCCGGGGCCAAACCCTGGCCCTATGGAAATCACTGGGAGTTTTGCCATTCACTTCAATTAAGTCAATTTCACCCATGGCTTTTATAAAGATCTGTACCAGAATAGCTTACCTGTGAGACACCTCAAAGTCACTGAGCCTGAAAGTCACTTTCAGATTTCCATCAGACATGCATACACAAAAGCATCCATAAAAACATTCAATTTCTATGTGCAATGTAACTTGCATTAAATAAACGGCAAATATCTCGTATGTTGCAGTAGTACGAAGGGCCAGTGTCTTTGGCTTTGAAAATCCCAGTTCTTTTGGTGTCAATGGCCTGTAGTGACGGATCTTTACAAAGTGGTGGCCTGTAGGGGAATTTGAACTCCTGTGGACATCAGATAGTTAAAACGAGCTTCCTCTGAGCGGGAGAGTTCATACCACATTGGCCAATGAGTTTGACCAGGTCTCCCTCATGTGACTGAACGATATAATGGATAGCCATATAGCCTACTACTGCTAACAGCTAATGGAGTAACTCCTTGAAGTGGCCAAGGCCTGTATTTTTGTTCGTAAAATGCCCCAGATTCTAGTGCAGCATATACCCCACACTTGGGGGGTACTTTACACACACAAGTAGATTTACTCCAGATATCAGCTTATTCCTAAACATCACCCCCCATACACACACACAGCTCTGTTAACATCTAGAAGTAGAACTCGAAACAAGACAGACCATTATACACATGGTTACCAAAATACAACACATCACCTTTGAGCAAATATGGAAACCATCAGCTAAAGGTATGTAACCATGGTACTCTTGAAACCAAGTCAAGTAGGCACACCAATAAACAATAAATTTCTACTGACCAGCACCCAGACATCTGTCACAAAACAAAACTCACTTACCATTAGAGCTGTGTGAATAGTGGATTTTTTGATCCATTGGCAAATCCAAAACCACCAAAACAAAATTTGGGTCAAACCAAAAATGAAATATTTCAAAATTGTAAGCGAATTGAAAAGTAAAAAAAAAAAAAAATCCGGTCAAATAAAACATTTTATTCAACCCACGACAAAATTTCATTTTGAACTTTTAGCTTTTTTAAATGTTTAAAATAAGATTAAAAGATGTTCCAAAACCAAACATCATTTCAAACTGAAACATCCAAGGTTTCCTTTTGGCAGTGATGAAATGGAACATTTCAATTATTTTGGATTATTTTTCCTGTGACCAAATCAATTTGGCAAAACTGACACAAATTCCCAAAATGTTTCTATCTCATCAAATCTGTATTTTATGCCAAAAAAAATCTTAAATAATTAAAATAAAGTAGTCGAGCTCTCCCAGGACTATAAAGTCTCATCTAATCTTATCCACCCATCACACAACTCACAACTGGGCAGCCCTGACCCTGCAACAAGAGCCTCCTGGGCAAGGCTCAGAAGTCCCATGGAGCCCCACATGGTTCCCAGTGCAGGATCAGGGCCTTAACGCTTCACTGTTATTCATACAAAAGTTGGGAAAACTCTGGCCTTTAATTCCACCACTTGCAATCAAGTCAAACAAAGACACTCATACAATTCGAATCTTCTCCAATGCCAGACACGACTGTGTAGCAGTTACTAGCACCTTCCAGCCACTGTGCAAAATAATTCCTTGTACCCACAGTTTGACAAATATCACGGAAGAAGAGACTAGTGGATGCACATACTAGGCTAGATACAGAGGTGTGTCTGAACCATATTCAGTACCCCAGAGAGGGGTGGGGCAGAGATGGCTTTCTGCCACCTGGGGCATAACTTAGCTTCGTGGCCTCTCTAACTTGAAGTGACTAGAGCAGGCCTTCACGGCCATCCTGCAAACCCAGATTTGTCAGCGTGCGGCCTTTCCTGCCCGACATGCTCTGGCATACTACTATACTGCGGGAGCAAGGCCAGGCCTGAGTGGTACAGGGCCACGGTATCTTTATTTTATCTCTTAAGCAACATCATAACATTACATTCCTTAGATTAAAACAGCAACGGCTAGAGTTGCAATGAAGCATCACACGTACTAGTATTATCTGTGTTACACCAGGCACACAGCCCCCAAAGGACATCCAGGGCCCCATTGTTGTGGGCACTGGACACACATGTAGCATAATGCAGACCCTGCTCTGAATGGTTTACACAGTCTACTATTGATCTGCAGTAGTTCCCACTGCATGCTACCGGCTTTCCCAGGCCAGTGCTCCGAGGAGCTCATCAACCAAGGACAAATAATTAGACAGAGGTCAGGGAAAGGGGAACATTTACCTAATTCCATGACAAGACACCACAAGTGGGTTTAACCAAACATAGGTGAGAGAAGGGGAAAAAGAACCAGGTTAATAGTGCAGTTATAAATAAATTAGATCCAGGTTCCTTTTATCAGTATGTACAGCATGAGCTGGCAGAGATGCCTATAGGTAGGGTTGCATGATACTCTCCATTATGAGCCCCTATTTTCAGTTTGTTATAACTTTGCTAAACTTCAGTTGTTCAGACTGGTATTTCCATGTTTGCTCTCTGGCTCAGGCTTGCGGGGGACAGGGTGTGAAGAGGGAAGAGTTTCAGTTCAGCTGTGTCTAACAATGAGGTTAGGGAAAACCAGATAGTTTTGCCAATAACTTTTAGGCCATGTGTTTCTTAGAAGAGCTCTATCACCCCCAGACTTTGCAGCAGGGATTGGAAATTTGGCAGAAGGATGGTCCTGGAGTCAAGGAGGTGCCTTTTGTTGACCTGGTCGAGTTTAAAACGAGTTTAAATGATTATCTGCACACACTCAGCATTACTGATTACAGGTTTTCTGCTAAAAATCTCCCGAGATCCATCTGCACCAGGCACACTCCAGCCCAACTGGGCTTTCTACACAGTGGGCACAAAACCAGAGCTCCAGCTGGGGATGGCAGCAGTGACTACCCCACTAATTTTGCCTCCAAGAAGGTCCTTGGGGCTGGGACCAGCGGGAGATAATGGGTTCTAGTCTCAGCTCTTCCACTGACCGACGTTAATTATGTGCATTTCTCAGCCCTTATTACTGAACAAGGCCTGACATTTCTACTTTAACAGGGTAGTGGACATCACCCACCCATTCATATGGTGTGTGTGTGGGGAGGATTAGCGCGCTCCCCTCCCACCGAAAAACAATATATTCCCTCCACAAGTTAGATAGATGATTAGATAGATAGATAGATAGATAGATAATTTCATTATTTCCACAATGGACAGGAATTCATCCCTAGCCCTTTTCTCCTCTCACTGCTACCAAGGGTATTCCAGAGAGAGGATGGATTGCCTGGTAGTGACAGCCATAGCTTGGGCTGTGAGAGACCCTCGTACGAGTCCTGCTCCACCACGAGGGTCAGGTGAGAGCCTGGGCAAGTTACAGTCTTTCTGTGCCTCAGTTCCCCATCTGTAAAACAGGGCTAACAGCACTGCCCTGCCTCACAGCTATGCTGTGAGGACCAATACATTAAAGATTGTGATACACACAGATCTAGCACTGGAGTAACTTCAGCAGCCTCCACAGCCCTAGTAGGTATGTAGTAGGGAAGAGAAGCAGCATTTCCCTGTGGGTAGGGGGCTGGCTGGGAGTCAGCAGACCTGGGTTCTATTCCTAGCTCTGCTACTGACTGTTTTGGACCTTGGGCAACACGCTTCACCTGTGTGCTAGGATTGTCCTGGAGTCTCCAGGAATTAAAGGTTTATCTTTAATTCAAGATTATGTCATGTGATGAAACCTCCAGGAATACGTCCAAACAAAACCGGCCACCCTACTCTGTGCCTGTTACTCCAATAGGCTTGAACCAGTGGTAGGCACTATACAGTTTGTCTTTCCCATTTAGATTGTATTTCTCGGACGGTCTCATTCGGGGTTTGTATAAGGACTAGCACAATGGTGCCCCACTCTTGTGTTTTGCCTCTATGTGCTACTTTAATTCAAATAATAAAACAGAGGGTAGGGATACCTGCAGAGCTGCTTAAAGGGGCAGAAGATAATTTCTGACTCTGCTCCCTGCATTTGCAGGGCAGGGCACAGATGTCCTCTCCTTCTCCCAAGTCACCCTAACGCACAGCAGAGGTCTGGTGATGCTCACACTGCTCCTCATGCGACACCATTCACTAGATCTAATGCGGGGCCCAATACAAACAAATCACACAAACCCACCCCCTCCCACCCAGGTATTACCGCAAAAATGCAGGAAGAGTCAACGTTCACTCAGAGTGGGGCACAGGGCACCGAGCTAGGACATGGGGGAGCAGTCTTCTATAGTCAGCTGGGCCACTGGCCCGCTGGTGACTCCAAGCAGGTCTATGCGGTGCTCTGCCCATGGGCATATCCCTCACCTTCCTCACAGGGTACTGAGAGGCAAAACCCCCATTAATGAATGTGAAGTGCTCACATACTACAGCGAGGGAGCGAGACAAATTCCTTCAATCTCCATTAGTCCCTGGGGTCATCCTTAAAAAGCTTCAATGCTGCCGTACACAACGCTGCTTCAGTATCTGAGGTGTTCACTGCACTTGCGATGGGGAAGAACTAGAGAATATTGAGGCAACGAACAAGTTTTTAAGGGTAACCGATACATTTACGCATCTTTGGGCAAGGAGCAGTTAACTGAGCAGAAGCTCAAGGTGTATCCCATTCTCACTCTCTGGGCAGCTGTTCTGCATGAGTCCAGGACTGCAAAGCAGCTGTAAACCCAGTTTAAGACATACCATCTCACTGAATCAGGCCTTGTGAGATCCCTTATGATCATAAAACCCCTCCGAATATTTGAAAGCCAGTGGCAGATCAACACATACAGCCTGAGGGCCCTGCACTGCCACCTTATGGCTACTCTAAGGCCCTGATTCAGAGAGCAACATTCTTTTAAAGAACATGATCAAATCAAGGGGATTTAACCACATGCTTATGGGCTATCCTAAATCAGGGTGTAACTGATCAGAGATTACAACAGTGACACGATACTTACCAGCAGTTTGCTAAACATAAGGGTGGTTTTTATTAGCTTGCATTTGCACTCTCCAAAATCATCACTGGGCTATTCGAAAACAAATGCATTTCTATTCTGGCACATTTGCATTTAGTTGACAAAATTACAAGAACTCATCTGCAAGGATACGAAAGGGCAGGGCTTGGCAAATTTACCAGAGCCCAGCTTGGCCAGAGAACTTGACCCTGGATCTTTTGGGGAGGTCCAGCATCTGACTCCTGCTAGTAACTGTCCTACATCCTGTTCTCTAGCACGTGGTCCGGAGAGAGCTTTCTGTTTCTTCTCCATCCTCCAGAGCTTCAGGGCTTCTGTGAAGGGAGGGTCAGATCTATTCTACTCTTTCTCCATAGCCCTCCGCTGCCCCAACCAAATATTACTCTGCCCCTCCCAGAACCTCTATTTCCTGTGTCCTTGCCTCTGCTGCTGCCCAGTGCTTTCCTGAGCAGCAGCTGAGGTTTGAGGTTAACATCCATGAAGTTGATAGTTTCATAACGGCCTGCACACATGCATAACAGCCGTGTACCCTGCTGAAACCCTAACCTGCTGCTAATGTTACGGCTATTATTTGACAAAGCTCTAGGCAGCTGCAGACATACCGAGGCTGACTGTCTGCAGGCTCAGGAATGTAGCGCTATTGGTTTCTATTTAGTTCCTCTTCTGTCAAGAAACTTTTCTTTTTCTTTTTTAATTGGAAGCCTAAATTCTGCAGAAATTGGTAGCTTAGTTCCCCTCTCCTTCCCCACTCCATAACTGCCAGGGAAAACTCCCCCCCGGTGAGTGAACGGGTGAATCTTTAAAGACATAGGAAAGGATGTTTTACTCCACCTGGAGGACTGGAATGAAACGAGTCTGTATATTTTCAAAGGCACTCGGCATTGGCCTCATTTTGCACCTACTGAAATCAGAAGCAGAACACAGAGCCACTGACAACTCCTCCCTGTATATAAAGTATGTATATACTCTATTTTAATGAGCTAAGTCACATTATTATGACACCTGCCACGAAACTCCTGAATGCATTAAACTATAAGTTACCACCCATTGGATGATTATCTCTCCTTCCCCCAAGTGCTCATGGGTAAGAGTCACTGAGTCACCAGAGCCATGTACTCCAAATAAAGTCTACAACATCTGCAAATCTTGGATGAGCCTACGAGACAGTCATATAACACAAAACGAACGCACAACCGAGTGTGAACGCAGAGAAGAAGATGCATCTAATTATCCCAGCTGGTTATTGCTGAGAGATAAATCATTTCGCTAATAAGAAAGTCAGGTGATGCAAAACCTTCCAATGCAGATGAAAGCCAGGTCAGCAGGATTCACCGTGCTGATGAGCTGCAGGGGGACGCTCTATGAGCCCCTTCATTAAAAAGTCAGCCATGAGGCTGGCTAAAGGAGAATCCGGACCTGCTTTAAGTAAGCAGATGATGCCGTCCCTTGTCCAGGCTGGCCAACAGGAACTGATTGCCAGGACTGAAAGGAACAGAGTGCTACGGCTGGGCAACATACGTCAGCCTGCCTGCACACACCCACTGCTTCCATTATCTCAGCAGCTACTGCAAAGGGAACTCCCCCTTGCGTGTTCCCCTGCCTCTCTCCCTACTTCCAGGTGCACCGGGAGATGCACCAGGTGGCCCTCACAGTCGTCATCAGCCTTTCAGCAACGTTGAAGAAAGAGAGGGGCCAGGCCATAACTGATGCATGGTGTGGAAGTCCTTTGGCTCCTGCAGCCTGCCTATCACCCTGCCAATGACCCCCTATCCTACTCCAGGTGGTGCTACAAGCCAGCCTACAGCCCTGTCCACTCACCCAACAAGGGAAGACCTGCTCCTCATCCCTACTAGCCTGGGGAAATCCATTCTCCGATTCCCACCCCGCACCAGCTGGAGGAGACGGGGTGAGAGGCGGAAGGAATGATGGATCGGAAAGGGGGAAGTGTACGGGAAGGATGGATAGATTTGGTGTGGGTGGTGGGAAAGAACAGGGGCTTGATAAGGATTTTTGGGGAGGGGAATTTTGAGAGTATCACCAACCGAGGCAGAACATTTTTGAGGGAGCCTCCTACTTTAAAAAAACATTGTCCTTAGTATAAAAGACTGTGGCATCCACACCAGCAGCAGAAAATGGAGACGGGCAGCTAGCCAAGGTCCCGAGAGCGGAGGGTGAAATGCTGCACAGGGTACCTGTACTCAGTAATCTCGACACATCAGGCGAGCTAGAAAGAACTGTCCTGCACTTGCCAGAGCTTTTCATCAACAGAACGGTTAAAGGGAGCCTACTGCGTGATTGCAGACAAAGCCGCCTGGCTAGCTGAACAGAACCCCATGAGGACAGACTAGAGATGTGCTCCAGAATACAGTAGCACTGGCAAAACATCTCTCAAAAATCTCTGGGGCATTTTACTATTCCTGTGCCTTTAAGCTTTTTGCAGCTCGATGCTGGACTGCAATATACCTAGCGATGTCTGTCTGGAGAAAAAACTGTCAGCCAGGATAGCTCACGCAGCGGGTTCTGAGGGCATGTAACGCGTTTCATGGGACCCACATCTGAACCCAAGTCTCCAGAGGTGACCAAGATACGTTAACCAGCTGCGCCATCGACACATGCCAACCTGCTGGCCAGCAGCGCTGAAAGCTGCAGATGCAGTTAGCCAGGTCCATATTTCAGTAGCTAATGCTAAGCCCAAGGGATGTGTGTGTCTCGGGTGTTATTTGGCAGTAGATGGATGCGAGTCAGGACAGCTGGGTTCTGTTCCCTCTGTGCCACAGGGAAGGTCACATGATGTCTCTCCACTCATTTCTTCTAGCTACAAAATAAGACTAATGCCAGTCCCCTTTGCTAAGTCCTTGGAGGTCCTGAAAGGGCTGTGCAAATCCAAGGTCCCGGGGAAGGAGTTTGTCGCTGGAGGGGCAAGGAGGGACTAACAGACCAGACCCCACTCCCCAGCCAATGGACTAGAAACATCTTTCACCCCGGTGTCGACTGTGGCAGTCATGTGACAGGCCCTCAGGTGTTTTATTCCAGAATGTGCGATGTACCAGGGATACAAACAGGTTTAGGTGGAGAAGGGAACATAGGCACATGGGGAATCAGGCTGTAGACTCAAGCTGAACACAAAAAGAGAGTTTATACACAACCAGAACAGGGATCCCATTGTGCAAGGCACTGTACAAATACATCTGACCTGATTTTTATTTCCCCTAGGGTCTCTTTACACCTCTTGAACAATTACATTTACACTCACTTTACACTGCACTGGCAGGACGGAAAGGCCTTCAAGGGGCTTTCATGTAAATGTGAATCAAGTCGATAGTGAGACTGTCCTTACCCCAGAGAGCTAACAAATGACGCTGACCCGCTGGACTAAGAGTGGGAGGGGAAACAAGCAGAGTGAGGCGACATGATTTGCCCAAGATCACACAGCAGGTCAGTAGCAGAGCTGGGAACAGAACAGCAACTCCCAACCCAGTGAGCCAAGCGCTAGACCACGCTGCCTCCTCCAAAAAGGCAAACAGTCGCCAGCTAAAAAAGAGAATAATCGGAAAAGAGCAAAAAAAAATCTTTATAGTGCCTGCGTCTTTCTGCTCCGTTTTGTTCGGCCCCGTCTCTCCTGTTTTGACTGTAAGCTTTTGTGGGCCGACACAGGTCTTCCTACATGTCTGCAAAGCACCGAGCACACTTTTGGATGCTATACAAATAATAACAAGAATAGAGAAATACCGATTAATTTTGAGCAAAAAATAATACAGTAAAAATAAAAATGCATCAACAAACTGGGAAGCGGAGCTGAATAGTCTAGAGAAAATCAAACAATATATTTTTCATTTCAGGCATCAGAGGCAGGCACTGCGGAGGCACAATTCTATTAGCTTCCACAGGAATTCCACACATTGTGATTATTATTACATTACAGTAATACCTACAGGCACCAACTGAAATCAAAGGCCCACTGTCTAGGAGCTGCTCATACGCATAGTAAGAGATGGCCCCGTACCCTGAGAGCCTATGAGCTAAACAGACAGGAGAGATGAAGGGAAGGGAGGGGAAACTGAGGCACAAAGGGGAAAAGAGACTTGCTTAAGGTCACACAGCAGGTCAGTGGCAGAGACAGGAACAGAAGGCAGGTCTCCTGATTCCCAGTCCAGTGACCCACCCAGAATACCACAAGACCTCCCTACGCATGCGCACAGAGCAGCTTTATGAAAATGAATTGTCCCAGTAAATTCAGTGGAATCATTCGCATCCCTAAAGGTAATTACATACATGAAGTGTTTGAAGATCTATCCCTGACTCAGTAGCTTGTCAGAGTGGGAGACAAGAGGGTGAGAGAAACAGCTGCCTGGGACAGCCGGCATACACTTAATCCTGCCTCACTGCGGGGACTGGACGATTTGACCTCGTGAGGTCTCTTCAAGTCCTACATTTCTATGATTCTATGACACTGCACCAGAAATCTCCAGGAAGTCCTGTTATTCCATTGAAACAACCATGGCCATGCTGTGTTAGTTATACTGAATAAAAGTCCTTCTCAAAAGCAATTTTAGTGAAACTGTAAAGTAAAACCTTTGAAAAAGTTTGCACTGCTCCATGGCTAAGTGTGCTAGGTCTTCACTGAACATCGCACGTACTATAAACTACGAGGGCATAACCCAGACAAAGCAAAGAATATCTGCGTAGAGAAGGGATGTGTTCATCGTGACATTCCTTCAGTAGAGTCTGCTGGAATGTAACTTCTGCGGTGATGTATGTGGGATTTGGAACAAACAGACATACTACGTCTCCAGCATAAATGAAATGCGTGTGTGTGGGTGTAAACATGATACATGAGCACATGCACACACACAAATCGTGGCTAGACACCTTTAGATGTTCTTCAGAACCATTCCAGCCTTATCTTGCTTTAACAATCCCTAGTGAGCAGCTACTAATATTCTAACCGAGGTTATAATCTGTGTAGGGTGGAAGGGAAGGTAGACGGATTTCGTTCACCATTTAAAGCATCTTGCTTACGTATGGCTAGATGCTGCGAGGTGCTGGGCTGATGCCGAGTACCCCACTCCTACCGGAGGCGATCAGCACTTCTGGGAATGGGTACACAGAGGGTGGCGGGATGAAGCAGGTGCCAACCCTGCATAAAAAGTGTGTGTTTGCCTACAAACAGCAACAACAGTGCTTTGTGCTTCAAAGCACACTAAACCCAGCTCCCAGAGCAGTTGGCTATATCCATGTTAAGCAAACAACTATAAATACATCCCCTACCAGCATACAGTGGTGCCTTCTCAATAAATATTTTATGGTCATATTTAATCATGCAGTACAAGTGAGATGATATTTTTATCTAACTCCCTCATAGACAAAAACAGAGCCATTTAAAGAAGGAAGGAAAATGGATTTTAAAGAAATCTGTATAAATAATTTTCCAAAAATATAAAAATTCCAGGAGAGAGAATTTGCAAATTCAGGCAGCTTGCCTAAGAGCAGAGCTCAATTAGCTTTCCAGCTAGCAAGTTTTCAGTGTTTACTGTTGCATCAAGCTTCAAGACAGGATCTATACATCACCAATCCTCTTTGGTTTCAGTCTCTTCTCAAACTGATGGATCTTTTCTGGCTTCACAGGAATTCTGTGATCGCTACAGATTAACCAGAGCAATATGAAATGCCGTCATTTCTCACCTACAGTCATTACAAGATCTTCTCTCATCTTATCCCTACTCACAGCAGATAGAAATATTGTGCATTTATTTTTTACCTTGCTTTCTTTAGCAGAAAACTCAGAGGAGTTGGAGATTTTCATAGACTTTGACCGGTGGGACTGTCGCCAGAGTGTGTCTTCTCGGGAGTATTTCACGGAACCTGTGGCTCTCACTCGGATCTTGCTGGTGCTCTGCACGCTATTAACTCCAATCATTTCCAAGAGTGAGGGTGGGGGAGAGGAGAAACAATGGCCCACCCCGGACCAGTTAGTAAAGCTGGAGACAAATCAGTAAGGACTGTCTGTGGAACCTACGCTGAAGCTATCTGTGTTTGCTTAAAATGCACCAGGCTGTTTGCTCCAGCATCTTCAACTACACTGTTTTGAGCCAGTCTGATTGTTCCAAGCATTGCTCACGTCACTGGCCCTGAAAAAGAGAGACAAACTCCACCCCTGCTCCCCTCCCTTCTTCAGCATACGCTCCTCCTCCTCGGACACACACTAACACAGCACAAACATAAAGACACATATCCCAAATACTGGAACAAATGGCAAGAGGCCAAGCAAGGCAATTCATTCTCAATCCAGAGAGTAACCCTTTTCTTCCCGTAATGTCATGCCTCCTTCGTTAATGTATCCAGTGAAAGAAAGACACCACAAATAAAAGCCTTCGGTAACCTGTCGGGCACTGGTCCTTGCAAGTGAAAAATGTGGATGGATTCCAGGACACTACAAAGCCAATCCCAGGGCTCTGGAAAGTAGGTTAGAAAAATAAAGACACCCCCACCCCCGTCACTATCTGCCCTTAATGAATAGTAACAATGTTTAGCACCTCTAACTACAGTTATCCAGATACCTCCCAATGCCCTCAAAAGAGGCATGGAGGGGACACCGCGCTGCCCATTTTAAGATGGGGGTAATTGAGGTGCAGGGAAGGGCAAGTGATTGTCCAAGGCCATCCAGTCAATCAGTTGCAGAACTGGGAATAGAAGCTCAGGACACGTCTCCCCTTTCCAGTGAAAATATGGGCAAAGGAAATAGATGTTCCAAAAATCATTTCAAACAGGAATGCAGCCTATATCCTGTGCCCTGTCCTGCCAGCACATCCACACAGGTTAACAAACCGAGGGCAATTTGCAGCTCCACGCAAGCCCCAGGCACTACCTAAATCCCACTCAAACCCCACGTTGAGGGCTTATGGCCCCTATGCTGGTCTCAGTATGCACGGTTTCCGAGGGGGGGATGCTCCCAGTAAGGGAGAGGGGCCGGTTACCTAAACGCTGCAAAAGCACCATCATTTCTGGCTCCTGGAGACCCAGAACCTAGCAGATTGCACGTAACCATAGCAACCAGCTCAGAGGCGAGAGCTCTCTCCTATGCAAGGCACAGAGGTAGTGGCAGCTGCTGACACAGGATGGAGCAGGTACAAGCCAGTACAAACAGGGAAGATGAGCGGAGAATGGGAACATAGCCCCGAACCCAGGAGAGATGGTACCCGTGCAAACGGGGGTGAATCATGGGCATCTGGGAAGCAGTGCTCAGCTGCTCCTGAGCTGAACGTGAAAACGTACCAGCGGGCGCCAGTCATGTTGCTGCCCTCCACGATGGTCTTTGCACTGCTGTGAAATACATGGCGGCTGTCAAGCTGCTCTCACCAGGCAGCTGGAGATCCTGAACATCCCAGGGCCAGCAGGACTATTAAATCATCTAGTCTGACCCCTGCACAACACAGCCAGACAACCTCACGAGTCAGAGTCCCTCAAGACAGGAAAATCCTGAGGTGGGAGAGAGCTGGGTTAGCTGGCTGTGTGCCACACTCTCCCGACACGAAGAGAGGGCAGCGAAAATGATTAGGGGGTGGGGCACATGACTTGTGAGGAGAGGCTGAGGGAAGTGGGTCTATTTAGTCTGCAGAAGAGAAGACTGAGGTGGGATTTGACAGCAGCCTTCAGCTACTTGAAGGGGGGTTCCAAAGAGGATGGAGCTCGGCTGTTCTCAGGGGTGGCAGATGACAGAACAAGGAGTAATGATCTTAAGTTGCAGTGGAGGAGGTTTAGGTTGGATATTAGGAAATGCTATTTCACTGGGAGGGTGGTGAAGCACTGGAATGGGTTACCTAGAGAGATGGTGGAATCTCCATCCTTAGAGGTTTTTAAGGCCTGGCTTGACAAAGCCCTGGATGGGATGATTTAGTTGGGGCTGGTCCTGCTTTGAGCAGGGGGTTGGACTAGATACCTCCTGAGGTCCCTTCCAACCCTGATATTCTAGAGTCTACGACTCCCTCCCTCAGCTGCGGGGCAAGCCAGTGGTGTGGCCAGAGCACTGCAATGCCAGCTGGCCTAAAGGCCCTCAGAAAGTGCTGCTAGCTGCTGTAGGCTGGCGCAGAGACACATCGTTACAGGAGACAAATGAACTGTGATTGGATGCAGCACCCCCATCCCACACTTGTTTACAGACACCTGAACCGCAATCCGCATGCGTCACCGCCAGACACTCGGGTTCCCAGAGACGGCGCATGTATTGCCAGCACAGCAGCAGTGTGACAGGAGCAGAAGGCTTCTGCTACATCTGCCGCAGATCCATTCTGCTAGTTCTCAGCATCTCCCCCACCCAGGACCCTGACCGACCATGTCTGTTAATTCCCATATGCACTGGCTGGAAGAGGTAGAAATCACCGCTACCGGAGACACCTCTAAACCTTTCTTGTTAGTGCCTGCATTTTTCATGAAGAGTTAAGGGTTGATCATAAACACACTTTCCTTTCTGAAAGGCATCTCTTCCATTTGCTGGTGTGTCCCTGAGAAGTGAGTAAGTCACCTCACATCCATTGTATTCTGCATACCCTGGCTCACGGCAGGAAGAGCATGTAGCTGTCCTTAGATTCCCACCTCTTGAATCTTGACAGGTATAGCCACTGTATCAGGCTATGCAGACAATGGCCTTCCCCTCACACCACCACCACTAGCAACAGCCTAGTAGTTTAGTGATTCAAATATGCATTCAGATAATTGATTTATGCTTGCAAGTCTCCATCATGGAAGATCTTGCATGTGTGATGCAGAAGGAAACCATACTGAATTTGCCCTAGGACTGCTTCAAGCAGGTCAGAAAAATGGAACTTGGGTCAAATAAAAAGATACTTCAAGGAAATAAAAGTCAGAGGGCCAGATCCACGGTTGGTATAAAATCAGCAGCACTCCTCTGGGGTCAGTGGAGCTACACAAAGGATCTGATCCTATTTCTGGAAGCTATAAATCAGTGCCTCTGAAAATCAGGCCCTTGCTCTCTCTGGTTGGGCACCCAAAACTGGGGGGAAGGGTGACTTTTAAAATTTTCTGTCTAAATGATTTGATGTAAGTGAAAAAACCCCACAAAGTCACCCCCTTGCTATCTTTTAAATTGCTCCCTAAGTCCTCTGCCATGATGCCTACAGAGTGCCACATGCTGCAAAGCCTAGGGGAGCAAACTGAGCCCCTGGCTTATTGTACTGTGATTCGCTCCCCTTACTGCTACCTTCTCCGCTCAATCCCAACCACCTGCAGAGTTTTATCACCACCTAGATTGTGAGTTCCTATGGGGAGAGGGTATCATCTCCCTGCACATCTGTACAGCACCTTGCACAGCTGGGCTCTGATTTCTGATTGGTGCTGCCCAGGTGCTACTGCTGGGTAAATAATGAACAGCAGTAGGAAGAAATTAGCGAGTATTTGTCTGGACACTTTGGAGAGATTCAATTCGTGGAATTTATTTTAGCTCAAAATATTAGACGGAGATATGAATGCGAAAGACCGACATTGTGATATTGGAAGAGAAATCTGATGTGGGCTTTGCGGACCACAATCAAAGGCCTGGTCTACACGACAGAGTTAGGTGGGGCTCTGGCTGTCAGCACCCCACAGGGCCCCACATTGACAGTTAAATTGGTGCCAGTGCTCCTGGTGAGGGCGTTCACCCCGACAGAAGGAGCATAGTGCGGACACGCCAGACCGATTTATTTCAAACCGATTTATTTACTGAGGTGGTCATATGTAGACGTAACTTAAGTCAATTTCATTTTAGAGTGAAAACTTGCCTGAAGTAACTCCCACTATTGTACTGGGAGAAGAGCTTTACCATCTATAAACAAAGAGACAAGAATCCATTAGTACCACTCAAGCCTGATCCTAGTGACAAAAAATAAACATTCGTTTAAAAAAATCCCAACCCGCTCCTGAGACCAAATGACATCTTTGTGCAGCATAGTTATTAGGACACAGGAAAGACAACAATATTAAGTGAATCTGTGTATTCGCCAGAGGAAGATTTCCCTCTGTTTAAACAAAAAAACCCCACAATCCAAACAGACATAATGCAAATGGGTTCCATGGCATGAATGAAGCATATACATCTTCTTAAACATAGCCACCAAAAGGTGATCAGCAATCAGCTGTCTTTGGGGAGCTGATATTACAGGGATATTTAATATAATGATTTCTGAGGTCTGTTGACCAGTCAGAGGTTGACAACCTAAATTAAATCTTAATGTCTCAATCGACCGTGTGTACAGCAGTCACTGATACCTGACCGCAACTACTTTTGTCTTCTACACGCACAAGTAGTCAGGTAAAGGCAAAAATGAGGAGATGGTGTAATAGGATAACAGCATGTTTCACGCATGGTGGGAGGATGATGGATATCCATGTAGCTTTCTGATGTTATCTAGCCATGATGACTTCATGTGAGCCATCTATCCTCTGTTGACCGCAATACACTATACAAGACAAGACATTTACAGAAATGCTGGGTATATCCTGCTCCCCATGGAAGTCTAGAGCAAAACTTCCACTTGCTTCCACACAGGAGGATCAAGTCTGCTGTGCTCTTCCGAGGTAAAATGTACTATGTACATGTAGGTATTATATGTCTGAACACAATGAAGAGTCCCATAAATCCACAGAGCTGATTCTGATCTCATCCTATGCTTTACATCAGTAAACCGATTTAAGTCAGCAGAGTAACACCAACACAGTATTGGTATGAGATCAGAATCAGGCCGCATCCTTCAATTTTCCTTTTTTTTCTTTTCTGCTGGGGGTGGGGATGGGGGAAGAAGTGGGAGAGGGAGGCACTCCATCTTAAACCAAAATAAGCCGCTGCTGAAATAAAGTGTCATGTTACTAACCACGGGGACTCCTATGATAATGAAAACAAACACCTTTGCAACAATTGGGATTTCACAGATACCACACAAATGCTGAAAAAATCACTCCGAACATTCCCTTTACAACTGCTAGAAACATAGCTGGAGAATGAGGAAACTTCACTCCTCAGTACACACTCCCCTCCACCCACACTAACACAATATTGAAGGCCATATTTTTTTATTTATACCAAAAAAGAGATAACCGGCAAGGGAATTAGGCCCTGTTATTACATTACTTATTTTAATATCTATATTCTAATTACGTCCTCTGCTCACAAAGACAACTAGAGTTATATATTAATTGAGACTTCCATTTAAAAATTATCAACATACAATTAAATATAAAAAGGTCATTAAGTTAAAGTTGCAAAAGAAGATGTACCATTGACTACATCCCTAAAAAAATAAGCCCATCTAGTAAAAACCTAGACATCACAACTAAGGTTCCAGAAGGGCTGCTTTCAGAAACAACTGCTGAATCACACATATGCATAAACACAGGGAAAAAAATCTCTGGCTAGTTCATTGACAACCTTGTCTCTGCACCTGCAATAAACGCTCCCAATAGTGCTGAAGCCTAAATGGCCCAGATGAGACACTCTTCTCTTCTCTCAGAAACGTACATACAAACGTTCATGCCATCCTCTCATTCATATAGCTGAGCGCAGCCCATGAAATGAAGGCTACTTTAACAATGGTGGGGGCTTTACATGGATGTCCTGTATTGCAGTGGTCTTCAAACGGGGGTGCGCGAGCCCACCCCAGAAGGTGCGTGAGACCCCTGCACCGCCACCGAGCCCACCCAGGAGACTGCCGAACTCCTGAGCAGGCTATTTTAGTCCCGCCGAAATGTCACTGCGGAAAGCGGAAGCTTCCGTTTTCCGTGACGTCATTTCGGTGGATATACTCCCCGGGGGGCCGCCAGACTTTTCCCTCCGCAGAAAAGGGCCATAAGAGGAAAAGTTTGAAGACCCCCGCTGTATTGCATCTGGTGTGACGCCTCCCAAGAGATGCAGCATGGAAGGCAAAGGCCAGGGGGCAAAGCTGGCCTGGGGTTCAAATTAGAGGTTGCTTTACAGTAGTCTCCCCAGAGCCAGCTGCAGGCTGCCCAGGACTCCCTGTGGAGTTCCTTGCTATGAACACAGCCCCATGAGATGCTCCTTCCTGTTCCCAGCCCTACCTCCAGCATGTCCCTGAGGCCTGTGCCTGTGGAAAGGACTAGCACAGGGTCAATGAAGTCAGGTCTATGTTGCTCTGCTGCCAGGAGAACTCTGCCCCTGCAGTCCCTGTATGACTCCTACATGCCAGAGCCAGCCCCTTAGGGTGTTTCTGTATTGCACACTAAGTCCAAGCCCTGACTTAGCTTGAGCCCAACACCCACGTCCATCCACACATGGCTCAGTCTGACTCGAGTCAGCCAGCAGGCCAGACCCAGGCCTAGAACCCAGAGCCTGCCATTTTGCAGTGTGGACTCAGCTCGAGCCGCATGCTCAAGTCAGAAGGTCAGCATAGTGCAGTATGGACATGTGAGCACGGCTGTGAGATCTGGGACCAGCAACTGTCAACACAGGATTGCAACACAGTAGGGACGCTAGAGTGCAGGCTGGGAAACACCTAGACCACAAGCCCAGGTCCCACAGTCCTGGGCTTACAATGCAGTGTAGACATATCCTTAGTGTTTACAAATATCTTATTAAAACCTTACACGCTTCATCACCGGCTAATATGACCTTGAAAGAAAACTAAGGGCTCTATTTAACATCAGGCATCAAAGAAAAACATCAACATTCAAGTTGCAACCCAATGTTCTTGTTTGAAAGGAAAACAGTTTAAGTAGGTCGCAGAGAGTAGCCCAATGTCATTCTCGAAGTGTGATGACTAAGAGAACGCAGGAGCACAGAGGATTTATACAGCAATCATTCCAAAACCAATGGAAACTGCATTTTTTTAAAATATGGTATAAATTATATTTCTACTCCCCCTTTCCCCGAGTTGCAGTACAGAACTTACATTTCTAGCAGATCAGTGGGTGGAAGATCAAAGAATGTTTTTCAGAATTTGTTTTCTACCCACGTGCTGGTGGGAGTAATATGTCAGAAGGACCAAAATGTATGTGTGACACTGTATTAGAGATTTCCCAACTCAGTAGGATCCAAGGCTTCTGATTTTAAAGGGACAGTCATTCCTGAATAGTACTGTCTGTATTTTCTGAACGGACCATCTTGACAATTTAGAGGGTGAGATGGAAAGCTCAGAATTTACATGTTCATCTTTGAGAACTGCTAAACATTTCAGTTAACAAGTCAGTCTGTAACTGACAGCTTTTATTATTTAACAGGATGAAGAAATGGATTGTTCCCACCTGGAAGAGTCCATTTTTAAATGATCCATCCACAGACAATACATTAATGAGACTTTGCTTTCTTGGATGAAAACGAACCCCCAAACAAATCACTTAGGGTATGTCTACACTACCTGTCGGATCGGCAGGTAGTGATCAATCTATCAGGGATTGATTTATCACGTCTAGGGTTGACGCAATAAATCAATTCCCAAGCACACTCCCCGTCGACTCCTGTACTCCTCTGCGAGAGGCAGAAGCGGAGTTGACGGAGGAACAGCAGCGGTCCACTCGCCACCGTGTGGACAGCCAAGTAAGTCGACCTAAGATACACTGACTTCAACTATACTATTCACGTCACTGAAGTTGTGTATCTTAGGTCGACACCCCGCCCTAGTGTAGACCAGGCATTAGAAACTGGTACTAAACTAATAGTTGCTGCTGCTAACACTGGAAACTCTGATCTGACGCTCCCTCATTCCCTTCCCCCTAGAGGTCTGCACAAAGATTCGAGCCTCGTTGTGCTAGCTGCTCTATAAATGTGTAGGGAGAGAGAGTTTCTTCCCCAAAGAGTTAACAACACCAATAGCTAAAGAACAAGAGAAGCACAGAGATGTGAAGGTCACTTAATACATCAGCGGCACAATTAGGAACACAACTCATGTCTTCCAACGCCCACCCCAATGCTCTGTTTACTGGGCAACCCCTGAAGCATATAAGAAGAGAATGTTTTTCTAAACAACTATTAAAGGTTTTGTCTCATGAGCCGTTGGTCACTGTTCAAAAAGCTTTATCTTCTTCTATTCAGAGGCACAAAACCGGCATACAGAATTAGACTTTTGCTGCTAGCTTGTGTTGATTTCCCAGACAAAACACTAGGGCTTATCTGCCTTTAGAGACGAATAGAGATATTAGATTTTTCTGCTTACGTGGCTTGACTCAAAAACCTGGAATCTGGAAATAAATATTGTAGGAATTTTTCATTATCTAGCAATCATCTACCTTAACAACAACAACATTATACTTTTCATGCTCATATATCTCTTAGGGACAGATTCCGATACCCCTTCTCACATCTGTATTCCAATAAGGCAATTCATAGAGCAAGGCACTAGCCAGTGTAAGGGTATCAGAATCTCACTGATTAGAGAAGCTAATTAGCAATATGTGCTAATTATAACAACTATCTACAACAGGGGTAGGCAAACTACGGACCGCGGGCCACATCTGGCCCGCTGGACCGTCCTATCCAGCCCGCCTGAGCTACTAGCACGGGATGCTACTCCCCCTGACCGTCCTCGCCCCATCCAATGCCCCCTGCACCCTGTTCCCTGACTTCCGCCTATGATCCCATGCCTCTTATCCAATCCCACCTCCCCCACTCACTACTCGCTGCAGCCAGTCCTGCCGCTGCACTGTTCGGCCCGGCAGGAGCAGCAAGCCGGAGTGCTAGCAGCATGGGTGTGGGGGAGGGGCAGGGCTCGCCTCCCCGGCTGGGAGCTCAGGAGGGCCAGACAGGACATGTACCGTCCTGTCCAATCCCCACCCTCTCCCCCACTGTCTCCCCTCTCCTGCAGCCACACCACTAGCGCTCCGGCTCACTGCTCCTGCCAGGGAGCACTGCAGCGGCGGGATTGGCTGCGGTGAGCAGCGGTGGATGGGATTAGATAAGGGGCAGGAGGTCGTAGGGGGCAGTCAGGGAACAGGGTGCAGAGGGTGTTGGATGTGTTGAGGATTCTGAGGGGGGCAGTCAGGGGGCGAGAAGTGGAAGGGGGTCAGATAGGGGGCGGGGCAAGGCTGTTCAGGGAGGCACAGCCTTCCCTACCCAGCCCTCCATATAATTTTGCAATCCCAATGTGGCCCTCAGGCCAAAAAGTTTGCCCTCCCCGATCTACAACATATTATAGTTCACAGTTCTGCATGATAAACAAACAGGTTTGCTTTAACTGGCCAGGGTACCTAACAAGTTATAATCCACAACACACTCAAAACCACTAGCTACAGGAAAGAACGATGAATCCCACAGGAGCACTGGCAGCAAGCAGTGGGCAGAATTAAGGTGGTGTGGGTGTGACCTTGGTGACTGGGGTGAAGTAGTGTTAATTTGTTAGGGGAATGGGCAGTACATGTCTGTGTAGGATGACGTATGCATGTAAACACATGGTTTTACTCTGCATTTTCTGGGCTTTGCGTTTTTCAGGTTGGCATTATTACCTCTTAGCAACCTGAATGGTTTTTGGACAAGTGTTTTTTCATATTTAAATGTTTTACAATGGGCTACAGAAAACAATCTTTGTCCCTTCTGGAGTAAAAACTAAAACAAACTGCAGAAGATTGAATGCCTCCCTTTTTGTGTCAGGGAGAGGAAGGGGTTATTTTGATTTCTTTTGGTGAAATGTTCTCTAAATTCTTGATCCAATAGTGAATAGAATTCTATGTCTTTTTTTTGCTGTCTATACTTTTTGCTGTCCTCATTTGCAATACTATACCAATAAAAGCACTCTAAGAATCAATGCTGTCAACCAGTAGTCCACAGCCATTCCCTGCTGACACTTCCCCAGGACTCTCTTCTCATCTAGCTGTGAAGTAGCTGGCCTCCCCTTTCCATTTTGCAGCAGCAGGGGGTTACAACCCCTTAGTGCAGAATCTATCCTGCACACAAATGAAAAGACGTGCAGGGGATACAAAGGAGAGCAATGAATGTGCACACAGCAGAGTGATCAGTATGATTTCCTCTATGTAAATAAGAGAAGAACAACTAAACTACTTCAAACTCACCCCTTTTCTCCATTAGACATCTGAAATGATGGGACTGGAATAGACAGGGTGCCAGGAATCCGTTGCTAATCAAGTGTTTGCTTTGAAGGGTCTAAGGGGGAAAAAACCCCTGCTAGACAGGAAGGCAAAAGACAAACTGAAACAAAACCTTAATTACGTGCAAGAAACTGACAGCAACACAAGGCACACGTTGCCTTGCAGCTTCCATAGGAAACTGGGCAGCCCAGGAATCAGATCTGGTATTCGTATGAGTTCAGAAACTAAGGGTCAGATTTTCAAGAGCTCAACACCTAGTAGCTCTCACTTAAAAATGTGGCCACTTCATTTAGGTGCCTCTACGGGAGACAAGCCAACACTTCAAAATGACTTTGAAAAATCGGGCCTTAAATGTCCAAGTCTTCAAGCTGGATTTTAATCTTACCCCCACTGGACATTTCCTGACAACAGTTATAACCAGCTAGTCTGTATTATCGTACACTGTATTCCTGTCTCTTCTCCTTTTGGTACAGTTAGCCTAGTGCACAGCTCTCTAACGTCCCGTCTGTGAATAGCCAACACCTTCCATCAACACAGCAAGCATGTAGCAAGTACACAACTGGCCCATTTCCATTTCATGTGTTATGGGGAAATGAGACAGCCTCAACCAGTCAGTGCTGGGACTCACGTGAGACAGGCAGTCGTATCTATGGAATAAAACCCTGTCTCATTCCAGCTTCTTCCATCATCAATCCAAGGGGGTAACTCACAACAAATGATCTTGGTTCTATAGGGACACTATACCAAAAACTCTGAGTCCAAAGAAAATCAAGTACTGCCTTGTGCCCTACAGGCAGGGATCACCTTGGCTCAGCGCTCAATAACACAGTGTTCTTCTCTAAAACTAAAGAGCCCCTCTCATAGGGCTGGTCTACACTAGGGGGAGGGACCGACCGAAGATACGCAACTTCAGCTACGTGAATAACGTAGCCGAAGTTGGCGTATCTTCAGCCAACTTTCCTGCCGTCCTCATGGTGGCGGCAGTCAGCGGCGCACTCCCCTGTCGAGGGAGAGTCGATGGGGGCGCCGCTGGTGATCGATTTCTCGCGTGTTAACAAGACGTGATAAATCGATCGCCAAAAGATCAATTGCTCCCCGTCGATCCGACGTTTGGTGAAGACCTACCCGAGCCTAACCAATGCCTTTGAAGGTGTGTCTATGCAGCAGCTGGAAGGTGTAATTCCCAGTTCAGGTAGACGCAGAGCCCTAGCTCTGCTTGAACTAGGCCCCTAAGAACAGCAGCACAGTCGCGGTGACAGGGGCCGTGACTCGTGTTAGCTGCCCAAGGACATACCCAGGGGGTCAGATGGGGTGGTACTCTGGCAGCTAGCCCAAGCGCTGCAGCCACATGGCTATGACTACCTGCACTGCACTGGGAACCAGACCTCCCAGCTGCTGTGTAGGCATACTCCCAAAGGCGGGCTTCCCTAATAAGTCCCAGCAACCTCTTGCTGAACCAGTGACAGCTTGTATGCTCCCTTTCCTGTCCTTCATTCTCTCCAGTCCCCTGCTGGAGGTGAGTCACAATTCCTTCATTCATTATCACAGACAATTATTACAATGTCCAGTTTTTACAAATGTAAATCATTCGACACAAATCTACAAGGAATGACTACTCAAAGTGCACAGGACCAGTCAGAGCAGAAGAGACTAATGGTCCTCTCAGTCCACTATCCCATCTCCAAGAGCAGCCACAATGGATGCTTCAAAGGAAACCTCAAAATTCCCCACTTTCCATGATTATGCCATAGGTGAAATTTCTACATGGCCCCAGGGTTGCTGACTAGCCTATGTGCTGCCATAATTCTACCTGAGTTGAACCTGCAGATACTGTTCTTCACAGACGTTAGGCCAGAACCCCTGAACAACAAGCCAGGGACTTGCACTCAGCACTTACAGGTCTGTTACTAAGTGACCAGAGACAATGAAGTGTTCTCCTGCTGGTTTTTAAATGTTATGATTCCTGAGATCAGATGTGTGTCCATTCATTCTTTTGCATAGAGACTGTCCAGTTTGGCCAATGTACATGGCCGAGGGTCATTGCTGGCACATAATGGCACATATCACATTGGTAGATGTGCAGGTGAACGAGCCCCTAATGGTGTGGCTGATGTGATCCTGTGAAGGTGCCCCTTGAATAGCTATGTGGACAGAGTTGGCACCGGATTTTTTTGCAGGGTTTGGTTCCTGCATCGGTGTTTTTGTTGTGTGGTGTGTAGTTGTTGGTGAGTATTTGCTTCAGATTGGGGGGGCTGTCTGTAAGTGAGGACTGGCCTATCTCCCAAGGTCTGTGAGAGTGAGGGATTGTCCTTCAGGATAGGTTGTAGATCCTTGATGTGTTGGAGAGGTTTTAGTTGGGGGGCTGTAAGTGACGGCTAGTGGCGTTTTGTTACTTCCTTTGTGGGGCCTGTCTTGTAGTATGTGATTTTTGGATACCCTTCTGGCTCAGTCAGTCTGTTTCCTCACTTCCCCAGGTGGGTATTGTAGTTTTAAGAACACTTGATAGAGATCCTGTAGGTGTTTGTCTCTATCTGAGGGATCGGAGCAAATACGGTTGTATCTTAGGGCTTGGCTGTAGACAATGGATGGTGTGATATGGTCTGGATGGAAGCTGGAGGCATGTAGGTAAGTATAATGGTCAGCAGGTTTCCGGTATAGGGTGGTGTTTATGTGACCATCTCTTATTAGCACTGTAGTGTCTAGGAAATGGACCTTTTGTGTGGACTGGTCCAGGCTGAGGTTGATGGCGGAGTGGAAATTGTTGAAATTTTGGTGGAATTCCTCAAGGGCCTCCTTCCCATGGGTCCAGATGATGAAGATGTCATCAATGTAGTGTAAGTAGAGTAGGGGCGTAAGGGGAAGAGAGCTGAGGAAGTTCTAAGTCAGCCGTAAAAATGGTGGCATACTCTTGGCATACTTTTTTTTTTCAACAAAAAAACCTTCAAAAACAGACTCCAAGGTGAAAACGCAGAACTGAAATTAATTTGCAAACTGGACACCATCAGATTAGGCCTGAATAAAGACTGGGAGTGATTGGGTTATTACAAAACCTAAACCTAATTTATCCAATACTAATTTCCCCCTACTGTTACTCACACCTTCTTGTCAACTGTCTGAAATGGGCCACTCTCATTACCACTTCAAAGGTTATTTTTCCTCATGTGGTATCCTACTGTTAAATGAATTGTCTCATTGTCCCTCAAACCGCGTAAGGGAACTCCCATCCTTTCATGTATTTATACCTGCTCCTATATTTTCCACTCCATGCATCTGAAGAAGTGGGTTCTAGCCCACAAAAGCTTATGCCCAAATAAATTTGTTAGTCTCTACGGTGCCACAAGGACTCCTCGTTGTTTTTGCTGATACAGACTAACACAGCTACCCCTCTGAAACTTATTAACTATGTGTTCTTCCACGGACACACAGGGCCTCACTCACGCAAGTGTAAATCCACAAGAATTCCAATGAAGTCAATGGAGTTATATCAGCACAGAGGTGGTATTGGCTAGAAGATAATAGGGCCCCTAGATAAATTACATCTATTATCTAGTCCAGGACTTCCAGCCTTTTCCATACTGAGACCACATGCCCTGGTCCCATTTAACCAGGATCTAGCCATGACCTCTCTCCTGACACTGCTTATTAATTTTCACTGGCTTCTGGTGAATTTCATCTGCCTCTCTGTCTCTGTTGCCCAATTTTTAAGTTTTATTATTAGGTCCCTCAATTCCCCTCTTCCCCCCTCCCCCCACCGACTTTACAGTAACTAACCAGAATTTGGGGTATATTTGCTCTGAAGAGCCTCAAGTGCAGCTTGCTATCTTGGGTTCTTCCATTTATTGCAAATGTGCGGCTGGTCCCCAGTTGTAAAATGATGTAGCTCTGTGATTCCAGATTTGTTTTAGGAGCGAGCACCACAGCTACATGAGGCTATATAGATACAGTCATCCCTGACATTTTATATTCCTTGCAGGGTTTTATTAGACTTCCAAGGATCAAGGGATTTTTACTAGAAAAATGTACTATTTCAATGGGCTGAAAGCAAAACACTACCATGAAGTCAGGGTTAACTTCTCTGATCACAGGCTGATATGATGCAAAATCCCTGGTGTGGCCGGCATATGTAAGCTAAGAATTAAAGGGTAGGATTTTAAAAAAAGCTTCAGGACCTTTGAAACTCTAACTCTGCCTGGATTTAACGGGTCTGATCCTCCCTCTCTTATGCCAGTTAACAGCATAGATGTCAACGAAGTTCTTCCTGATTTACACCTGTGCAAGGGAGGAGAGATTCCCTGGGGGGGCGGATTCTCATTTACCCCAAGACCCTTTAAACCAGTCTGACAACACGGAGAGGCCTCTGAGTGAGCGTAGTAACAGCTGGCACCCACTTTGAGGTCTCAGCGCTGCCAGAGCACCATAAAGAGGCCTTAGTGTAAACAAGACTCAGGTCCAATATCTCCATTTATATTGTACATTAGTAACCGAAGGCAGCTGCATGGGACGTGTGACAGACGGTTTTACTGCAGCTAGGGTGGAACGAAAAGCAAGCCAAATATCTCTCCCTGCCTGGTAAAGTATTGATTGGATAAATACTGCAATCACATCTCAGGGGAACCAAGCTTTTAATCTCAGTTACTTATGCTTCTTTGCCTCTACAGTTTTCGACATTAAAAAAAAAACAATCCCTCAGATCTGATGGGGAGCAGGGAGATGTGGATGTGGGGAAATGAATCACAGACTGAGATATCAAAGTAAAGCTCTATTCGGCATTAATACGCAGATCTGCAGGAAGACACAAGGTGGTGATGATCGGATCTGAATTTCTCATTTCAAATTCCACTGAGAATAAAATCTCAGCTCCTGAAGCGATATCAAAGACTGCAGCCGAACTATAAAGCTTTGTGCTGTATATCCAAGTGTCGGTATTGTACAAGGAACCTTAGTAAAACAGAGAGACCTCTCTTGGGGGAAAGGGGGAATCAGATCTCGTATCAGAGATCTTCTGAAGCTGATAATGAAGAGAGTATTACCTAGCTCACCCTTCTACTTCATAGGAAGCAGCAAGCTTGATGTCGGCAAACCAAAATTTTGCTATTTCAAAGGCATACAAAATAAACATAGTGACCCAGATTCTGCTCTCAGTAACTGAAGGTTACTGGGAGTGACTGAGTATAATTAGAGGCAAGAGTTAGTTTTTACTTGATCATTGGTTGTTTTAGATACCATGCAGGAGAGCAGTACCTGCAGCTCTTAGCTAAATTAAATCAGCTAAAATGATCAGGGGATTGGAACGGGTCCCATATGAGGAGAGATTAAAGAGGCTAGGGCTTTTTAGCTTGGAAAAGAGGAGACTAAGGGGGGATATGATAGAGGTATATAAAATTATGAGTGGCATGGAGAAAGTGAATAAGGAAAAATTTACTTGTTCCCATAATAGCAGAACTAGGGGCCACCCATTGAAATTAGTGGGCAGCAGGTTTAAAACAAATAAAAGGAAGTTCTTCATATAGCACACAGTCAACCTGTGGAACTCCTTGCCTGAGGAGGCTGTGAAGGCTAGGACTATAACAGGGTTTAAAAGAGAACTGGATAAATTCATGGAGGTTAAGTCCATTAATGGCTATTAGCCAGGCTGGGTAAGGAATGGTGTCCCTAGCCTCTGTTTGTCAGAGGGGGGTGATGGATGGCAGGAGAGAGATCACTTGATCTTTACCTGTTAGGTTCACTCACTCTGGGGCACCTGGCATTGGCCACTGTCGGTAGACAGGATACTGGGCTAGATGGACCTTTGGTCTGAGCCAGTACGGCCTTTCTTATGTTCTTAAATATGACTCTTCCTTGCCATGGCAATTCAGACTTCACTTGTGGCATACATCAGGGCCAGCTTCCTGGAGAATTAGCTAGATGGTTCCTGAGGCTTTGAGTTATTTTCCTTTCCCTTAGAATCATAGAAGATCAGAGTTAGAAGAGACCGCAGGAGGTCATCTAGTCCAACCCTCTGCTCAAAGCAGGACCAACCCCAAATAAATCATCCCAGCTAGGGCTTTGTCAAGCTGGTCCTTAAAAACCTTTAAGGATGAAGATTCCACCACCTCCCCAGGTAACCCATTCCAGTGTTCAACCACCCTCCTAGTGAAAAAGTTTTTCCTAATATCCAACCTAGACCTCCCCCACTTCAACTTGAGACCATTACTCCTTGTTCTGTCATCTGCCACTACTGAGAACAGCCGAGCTTCGTCATCTTTGGAACCCCCCTTCAGATAGTTGAAGGCTGCTATCAAATCCCCCCTCACTCTCCTCTTCTGCAGTCTAAACAATCCTAGTTCCCTCGGCCTCTCCTCATAAGCCATGTGCCCCAGCACCCTAATCATTTTCATTGCCTTGGCTGGACTCTCTCCAGTTTGTCACCTCCCTTCTGTAGTGGGGGGGACCAAAACTGGACACAATGCTTCAGGTGTGGTCTCACCAGCGCTGAATAGAGGAGAACAATCACGTCCCTCAATCTGCTGGCAATGCCCCTACTTATACAGCCCAAAATGCTGTTGGCCTTCTTGGCAACAAGGGCACACTGTTGACTCATATCTAGCGTCTCGTCCACTGTAATCCCCAGGTCCTTTTCTGCAGAACTGCTTCTTAGCCACGAGCCTACAAAAAATAAAAATGAACTTTCCCTGCATCCACTCAACTTGGAAAATATACCTTTAAGCCCAGCTCCATGTAATGGCAAATGCCTAGCTTGCCAGCGAGAGGAGAATGGAGAAAGAATTGTGACACGCAGAGGTGCAGTTCTCCCCCTGACCCCAGCTGTACTGAGGAGAGGTGGGTGTCTGGTATTCTCAAACTCTTATTCACGGTTACGTTTTCAGCTGTGACATCATGTCACCTTGTGGACTCTGCATAGATCTAACAGGAACTGCAAAGCGAAGAGCAAGGACGCTAAAGAGGCACCGTTTTTAGGGGTTCTGAGTCAAACACTGAATTTGCTTTCATCCACAGTGCTGCTAATGGAACAGTTACCTGAAAAGCACTTTGCTGAAGCACCTTGATGAATAAAGGCCGATGCACCTGATTTGTATTTCTAAACATAAAGCTTGTATCAGCTGCAGACTGCCAGTAAGAGCTATTGAAAAACAAGGCTACTGCTTTTTGGTACATTCAGATTTACTAAGAAAAACAATGAGAGGCCACAGCACAGCACATCTCAGCAGAGTCGGAAGAAAGGCAACGAAGGCTCTAAAAGACACTTTTCTGCCTCTTCCCCCTCCAATCCTGGGGCCGGATGGGGGTCAAATCAGCCTCCCACACAAAAGAGAGTATCTGCCAGGAATCGGGACAAGGGCAGGGACTGATGGAGAGTACTACATTCCTGCCTTACCCTCTTTAACCCCCAAAACAATTCCTCCAAGTCCCATCCCACTCTCGATGCTGGGAGCCAGCTATCCCTGGTTTATAGCTACCCATTTAGGAGAGCTTTAAGGTCAGTGCTAAAGGTCCTTAATAGCACAGGCCAGGATAATGATCATTATTCTTCCAACAGCGGAAAAATTAACAGCAGGTGAGCCCAATGGAAATCTTCCTTTCGTACCCTAAATGGGCTATTTAAAGACAGCTCTGGAGATCCAGCTAGTCAGTAAGAATCTTTAATTAGTCTGCCCAGTAATCCCACCACACCTCTCCAAGGCAATGGTAGAAATAAGTTTACCTGGGAAAGTCCTTTCAGCGACACTTCGGTCTTTAACCACCCAGGCCAAGGTTTTTATTTTTTCCAAAGAGAGGCTTAAACTTGGGAAATAGAGCCCAGGAGGGGCCAAGTGCAACTGGAGAAACCACAAAAATTAAAAAACGACCCTGAACTATATGCTGTGTCTTGCATTTCATGAGGAGCCTGATCCAAAGCCCATTGAAGGCAATGGGAATCTTTCCACTGCCTTCAGTAGATTTTGGGGCAGGTGTCAGGTGCAACACTATTTTGTATTTTCCCATCACTGAGCAATTCATGAACCCTAGTGTAAACTCCTGTCTCCCTTCAAACAGCCTGATGTTTCATGCCAATAACCAGACATAGGAAAAGAAATATTTTCCACTATTATTGCCACTAAAAAGATGAAGCCAGCCCAGGCTCTCTGCAGCTATTCATATTTAAAGACTCGCAAAAATGATACACACAAACCCAGAAGCGAAGCAGTACAATGCATGCAAATCTGAAATTATCTCTCTCGTTTTGATGTGAAAGCCCCTATGCGCCTCTTCCCAAGCTCTATACAAAACTTATATAATACACAATTCAGTGGTCCCTCTTAAATATTCAGTTGCAATAACTGGCAGGCTTTGTGCCTGCTCTTATCATTACATAGCACTCATGGATTGTGCCACATCTTTCTTTCCTTTAATAAAACTCTGGCCCCAAACCTGCAGAGACTAATACACAGACTTACCTTTATACACGGCAAGTATCCTCATTGGGATTACTAATTGACTTCGCAGGAGTGAATTTTTTTAATGTACTCTGGGAGCAGAGCAAAGCCCATTCACCATCGTGACTGACAAAAATAAATTCAATAAACCGCATGGTCTCCTTTAACTGACTCGGGAACAAGTCAGTGAAGGCAAAACCAAATCTCTTACTTAAAAACCAACCGTTAAATTTGCCCCTTACCTTCAGCAGCCCCCTAGGGAAATCTTTGCCTTCGTTCATCCCCTGAAGATTGGCAATGAATTCTTGGCAGGTCATCTTTTTCCCAATGTTCTGGAAGTCACCAAAAGAGACATTACAGAAACACACAATCAGATTGGTGCTGTTGTGCAACAACAGTTAGGCCTAAGAAAACCACGTCTGGACAGAGAGCAGCTCCTTGCTGTAGTCTGAGCCCAAGGCAGGCCATGCAGAGAAGCACACCTAGAATTACACAGACATCGGGGCAAGCGTGGTTGCATGAACCCAGCTGGCACACACATAAGAAATGTGTGTTACTAGCCCAGCCTCCCATTTAAACAGTGGGTGTTAAGTAATACATAAACATCAGGATGAGGATGGAGGCGGTGGGGGTGCTTCCTAGCACTTGCACTGTGCTTTACATCCACAGATCTCCAAGCATTTAACAAAGGGTTGGGGTTATGTTCATGGAATTTTAAGGTCTGACTTCACAGAAACCTGGAGCCATGTTGCCAAACCTGCTGTCTGGGAGCTGGGAAGAACTTCTCCCACTAGACTTAGAAAACGAAACTTCAACGGGAAAATAAAGCTCTGAATTAAACCTGATATTTCTAACCCTAACTTTTGGTGATTCCCCATGGCTTGGGCTGCACTGGCATTTCCAATCCAACGGGCCCTTTTTTGGTTTATAGTCTCGCTTGCACTCGGGTGATCAGCAGCATGGTCCCAGCTCCCAGGTTAGCCTGGCCCGGCTGCGAGCAGCCAGACTGCAAAGGCCCACTCAAGTCACTGTGTCCTCACTGGTGCTTCACTCCCCAGTGTGTGTTCCTAGGACTTCGGGGGTATATCCCATGGTTCTTAGCACTGCAATAAGCTGAGCCACTTTGTGATTCTCTCCCAGTGAACTATGGGAGACATGGGGGGAATCGTGGGAAGACACTGAATCACTCACTACAAAGTGGACAGGTTACTGTCCTGAGTTAAAGCAGCTCCAGCCTATACCCCAGCTGGGTTGAAAGCACCCCAAAGCTCTGATGAGAGGGCTCCATGAGCGATGGGAGCTGGGTGAGGAGGTTAACTCTGCTGTGCAGACAGACTGAAGGAGATCCATCTATTATACAAGTTATGGACTTTTAGGGCTACATCATCCCCTGTCCTTTGTGCCTACCACTCTGCACCAGAGCACATGGACAGGGAGAGGTGAAGAGCGGCTGAGCCAGGATTCTACCCGGCAACGCTGATCCAACAAGGAGATGCTGCACTTTGCTACTGTATACAACAGCAATAAATCACTCCCCGCTTCTCACAGAGCAAAGGGGCGACCAGGAAGGAACTGTGCCATCAGAGGGGTATATCTGGCCTCCCGGAGCAGTACAACTTACTCACCAGCCCCCAACCTGGCCCCAACTCCTGCTTTTATTAAGCTTCAAAAAACAGCTCTGAACTGGTAAGGTTTTAATTTTAGACCTAGGCTTTTACTGCTACAGTCAGACCCTAAAATTACAATTCATTTCCCCACTTGAAGTGGGTTACTACCCATATTAATAGCTTGCTTCTTAGATATTCTTTTCCAGTACATGGTAACTGAAGTGGCTTATTCCAGTACAGGGAAAGAGGATGAACTGCAGCAAGACAGGGAGGAATAAAGGGGGTTCATTAGATCCAGTCATTTGTTTCTTTAGTTGGCTTCACTGCATAGCAGAGCCATGCTTACAGCTTGGAGCACTATACTACAGTTAGTAAACAGGCAGTTACAATATGTGCAGAAGAGGCTGCATTCAAAGTTATAAACACCCAACTCACCACCTATAAGGAAAATGCAAAAGAAAAAGATGATTACAGGTGATCCAAGGAAGAAAAGGACAAGAGAAATATATGCCGGATGTGTTAGTTGTTCTGGCGGCTGTTCTGCATTCTCCACAATTAGACAACACGGTAACAACCACCAGTCACAGAAGTCTGCGACAATCAGAATCAGCTTAGCCTAGCAGCAGTGCAAAGGGAGAGTCTCTCCAGCTAAACACCATGCTAAACAAAGGAGCAATCTACGAGTGCACACTCTGGGGCAGACTCCTGTATTTTTATTTTTACTCATGAGGAGTGCTGCCTTATCCCTTGAGAGAATTTCAATTTCAGTGGGACTCCCACAGGAGTCAGGCACTGTGCTCAACAGGAAAGGGTAGCAGAATGTGGCTTTCTGGAAGTAGAGTTTGCTTGTAACTTCTCTTCCCTTATAAAACCTGTAGGCTGCGATCTGCAAAGCCACAGTGGCTTTGGACTCCCACTCCCCATTAAAACTAATGGGAAATGGATGCCGAAGTCTCTTAGCTTTGAAAGTCTTATCTGTAACTTTTATATGTTCCTTGGAGTTCCACTGAAGTCTGTACAAGGGGCAACCTCCTTTCTCGTAAGAGTCCCCCCAAAGGTTCCCAGATGTTTGAAGGACAGCTCTGCCTTGCTTCAGGTAGAATACCCCCTCCCCACTAAGAACCCAGTTTGGGTCAGTCCCTGGGGTGCTTTAAGGCAGGTCTCCATGCACCGTAAATACATTTTCTGAAATACAAATTAAACAGCCGCATCAAACCAATTGAGGTTTGTATTCCTCCCATGCTACCCCACATCTCAGCGTCTGATCACACAGCTCCCCACCCCTCCCCTCCACTCTGATCTCCTCCCTCGGATGGTGATAGGAGCGGCTAAGGTACAGTTTGTGTCCTTGCGGTCATTTTAACCTGTAGGGCAGAGGGCCGTCTGCAATGGTCTGCTGGCGCAAGGATAACTCAGGCAAACGACGGTCCTTCTCCACCACCTAGTGGCGATGAGTAGAACGGCACTGTATGAAAAGGGGCTAGAAATTGTGATTAAATTCTCCCAGGCTCTTACACTGTGCCAAGGAGGTACACCCTCCCTTGAACAAGTGCCTGTCAGAATCGTTCCTTCTGTGCGCCAGTGCACCACAAGACGACACACCCGCCCAAGAGGCAGGGAGGGTGCGTAGCCACAAAGTGGAAACCACCAAGCAGGGAGTTAGGGGGGGAGTTCATGCAGCCATTGTAGGGATGTAGGAGCTACTCGCTTTCCTGAGGGCAGAATCCCTCCTTGCACTCCTCCAGGAGAGGGAGTTCTGCATTGCACCCAACATGGATTAATCTCTAGCAGGCACGGCAGAGTCCTGAATTACTTCTCCAGTTAAAGCATGACTGCGTTGCACCTTTTCCGGCTGTCCAACAAGAAGAGACTCCACTTCCCACTGGAAATCAGCATGGAATCCAGATTTCCACAAGAATCTCACTCTCCCCTCTGTATTGCCGATACCATTATCTTGGAGAATAAATTACTCTGGGCCTGAGGCTGCAGTCATCCACGCAGGCAAAGCTCCAACTAGCTTCAGTGGGGTTTCATCTGCAGGACAGACTGCAAGGCCGAGCGGTTGTTGGGAAATGCATGTTTTCTGGAAACAGGGTATGCTGAGTAGTTCCTATTCATGCGAGCCAGCCGGCTGACGCCAATATTCTTGAAGGTAAGTGCTATTCCATGTCACTTAAGGGGTGCAGAATGAGACCCTAGATATGTAGTGGAGACTCCCCCAAAATGTGCAGCAAAAGGTTAAAATTCAGAGCAGTTATATCTCACCATACAATGGGGTGCTTAGAGCACGGAAATATATGTTCAGTGGTCTCCTACTGCATCAAGTTCACTGGACATACCCTTCGGCTAATTTGTCTCATGTGTGTTTTCACATCAGCAGCAGGGGATACTGAATGGACGTTAACTGTGGTCACTTCCTTCAAGAGGCTTTCAGTTCATAACTGGCTGCCCAATCCTCCCCATTTCCTCCCAGGTTCTTTCTCCTCCCACTCAGGACAGCAAAACAGCAGGGAAGGTAAAAGCGAACAGACACTGCTGGTGCCAGGCCAGAACAGGCTGAGCAACACAAAGGAGGATGAGCCTCAGAAGGAGGAGTCCTTTCAATTCCCCCACCCAAGGGATGGGCAATGCTGCAACTGGGGTAGTGGGCACAACCCTCCTGGAAGTCAGAGGACGTGCAGGGAACCACACCCATTGTCACACCCCTTCTGGAGGTGCAGCTTCCCCCTCTCCCACAACAGGATCTGCTGGACAGTTGTCAGGTGATCCCAGGAAGGAAGCAGTATCTGTGCTCCGGGGAGCATAGGGACTGCAACTGTATCCAAGGACACGGGCGGCGAGGATGCCTGTGTGACTTGTGGCGCTAGCAGAGTGGCCAGGGGCAGTCCTGCAAAACAAGGACCAGCTTGAGAGGGCTGATCTGCGACCAGAAACACTTTGACAGGCGAGTGTTTCCTGAAAACAAGGGCACAGCATGTTCTGAGCACGCACACTCACATGGCCATGTAGGTCAGTGTTCAACAGCATCACTGCACACGTGAGACAATGGACTCCATCTGGGGAAAGAAACAGAGCAAATATCACACACAAATAGGGTGACCAGACATGTGCTATGAAAAACTGGGACACTTTTTTGGGAGGAGGGTGGAGTGGGGGTATGGTTACATATATAAGACAAAGCCTCTAATGTCAGGAAGGTCCCGATAACATTGGGACGTCTGGTCACCCGACAGATAAAATCCTACTTCCCAGGACAATGTATTTCAGATCAGATTAGTTTCCCCAAGTCCTTGCTCCCCAACTGAGTCTGCCTCTGCCTTCAAGGGGAATCTGCTCACCAAGTAACACACAGAAAAATGCAGGAAAAATCAATCTAAAGTCATTTAACAAATGTCAGTTCATCTCATACTTTCTTTTGTCTTTTATCATCTGACAAAACTGTCCTGCAGCATCGACTGAGAAGATAAAAGTAGGTATGAAACCACACTCTCCCGGGTACTTCCCTGGTATCAGTATGCCAAATGGAATCAGTTCTTTTTATCTTTTTTGTTTATTAGGGCCAGAACAGAAAGAATAAACTCCCTCTCTTCTCCTTGCCTGGGACACCACTGACCTTCCAGCAAGGAGATGTTCTAGTCTCACTCAGTCGGTATGTCTGGTTTTCCAGAAACATAGTCCCGAATAATACGATCGCATATTATTTCCCCCAACGGGACCCCAAACTCCTGCACGGCTTGTCTTAGACTCTGAATGAGGCAGGGCTGTACAATGAAAGAGGCTGCTGCTGCTCACAGGACCCCAGGCTCAGATGCTGCAGAAGCTGCATGTTGTGTAGTCAGTGTGGCAGGGATCCATAGGAAGAAGCTCCTGAGGTGACACCACTGGACCAGAAGCTGGAAGAAATGGGTTCTCTCTTGGGCTTTGCCACCAGCTGATGATGTGGGAAAGTCACGCAGTTGAACATTTGCAGAAGCAGCCACTGACTGTGTGTTCCTCATTTTGAGACCGCTGGAGCCAGCTTTTCCAAAGTGCTGATGGCCCCTAATCCAGCTGAAGTTGATGGGAGTTACGGGTGCTCACCATCTGTGAAAATTAGGCCCTAGGTGTCTCGCACTGGTCACCCCAAACTAGTGAACACTTGAAAATATCGATCTTCATCTCTCTGTGCCTCAGTACCCCCATCTGTAAAGTGGGGGACATAGTATCACCTCACCGTGGAGGCATGAAGACACATTCATCCCTCTCTATGGAGCATTCAACTATTACACTCAGGGCTTTGCAGCGGAGCCTGGAGCTGGAGCGCGGAGCAGTGGAGCTGCAGGTTTTTGCCTGGAGCTCGAGTGGAGCAGGAGCACCGCTCCAAAGCCCTGATTACACTGATGAGCACCATAAAAAAGACCACACGTAGTGAGGAAATGACCAGTTTCCTGTTCAAAGGGAGGTTTGGATGGTGTGCAGTGAATAAATCATTGGGTCATGTTCACTGCCCATCCTGTGCACTGAACGAGGCAGGGGTCCTACGGAAATAAATAGTATGTGATCGTATCTTGAAGCCAGTGGGACTATGTCTGTGCTGAGCTCATTGTGGGATCAGGCCCTAATGCTAGGTCTATGCTACTCACACCTTCCAGTGAGGTGTAGCGTATCTGTAGCTACGCAACCCAGTGAAAAGCAGTCTGTGTTCACACTGAAGTGTGTAGCCATGGGGGTCGGTAAAAGGCTCTAGCAGAGGGGAGGTGGCGCGGAAAAGCTTCAGCTGCCCCCCACTGACAGAGCCTTTCACTGCTGCCAGGAAAGGCTCGAGCAGCAGGAGGCTGCAGGATGCTACACTGCTAACAACAGCGGTGTAGATGGGGAAGCATGGCTTGGGCCAACGTAGGGTATGTACTCAGTGCATAATCACATCCCTCTTGTGCATCTTTACCCTCCCAGCTTAACCCGTGCCTCACGTCTACACTACTATGTATACCCAGGCTAGGGGAGCGATGCATGTATGTACACTACATGTAACTGAAGAAATCCACACTTAAGAGAGTAAGTTCTTTGAGGCAGGAACCCTGTATTTTCCCAGGTGTTTGTACCGCAGAGTACAATCCAGAGTGGTGTATCTGGGTACTATAGTAGTTTTAAATAAAACCGCAGCAGCCACCCTCACCAGCAATGGTAACTCCATTCACCCGGGGGTTTCAATTTGTGGTGTTCCAGTACAGGCACACAGATCACACAATGCATTTCTCAAATGAGGTGTGGGCCGGCATTCTCAAAGAAATCTGAGCAAAATATCCACAAGAAGGAACATTGAATTCGAAACAGTCCACTCCCTGTTATATCCTTGTGTTTCCACAGAAGGAGATGAAGGCTCCCCTTTGTAACCTCACTGGGGCTGAGGGCTAAAATTCAATATCAGAAACCAATAGTCAGTTTAAAGTACTGCTACTTCTACTGCACACACAACAATTCCCCCGGTCAGAGTCTGAAATGAAAAGGTTCCGGCTGATATTTGCAGTGGGTCAGAGGGACATTGAGAGTCATTATTTCTGCCTGAAAACGGCACACCTGCTAGAATTACATGGAACACCCAAGAGGTACGTCGATCCAGCAAAAGCTTTGCCAGTGCTAGCTGACCCAAGCTAGCCTGAATCCAGCTCACATGGGTAACCATTGTAATAGAGACAGCACAGCAGGGCTTCATCACAGGCTAATGAGACCAATACATACCCAGAGTCCATTTATTACCAGTGCTGAAGCCAGCACTGTGCTGTCTTCGCCGATATTACTAACCATGCTAGCTGGACTCAGCTTTTGCTGTGTAGACATACCTGAGGTGAGCAAGTGTTCAGGAGCAGGAGCGGAAATAAGCAGGGACTAGGCAAAGCTTAGGCTCCACATCCTCAATGCTCCAGCCAGCAAAGCTGAAATAAAACTGTACCACTTTCCTGGCCCAGGCAAACCACTTCTCCGGAACTGTGATTCTGCATCACACATCCTTCAGTGGTCCCCTCCGGGATGTAGCAGCTAACCACACTTTCCTGAACAGGGCTGAGCAAAAGACACAATCAATCCCTCAACTCTGGGTGTAGCTAAACATTTATTTTAGCTTCAACAATTCACTTCCCAAGAGTGTCATGGAGGAAAATATCAATTTAGTATGGAGTCAGCTACAGTAGAATTAATTCTAATCTCCTCTATACCCAATTCTTGACCTTGACTCCAAACAATGCCTTATTTCATCTGTGCTGTGCACAGGTGGTTAGTCACCATTTTTTATCCCCATTTTTAATGTATTCATAGCAAAAATCATCTAGGTAGCTGGAATTAAGAAGGGCCTGAAATACATTTTTCCTCTTTCTTTCTTTTCCTTCTACCTTTATTTTAGACTTATGTATGATCTGTTATAGTTGCAATTTTTAGGTCACATTCTCTGTTGGTGTAACTCGATCAAATTCAATGGAGTTATGTCAGCGGACAGTTTGTCCTTTTATTCTGGAATGTTTTCTTCCTTGGTTTCATTTTTTTCTTTCCAATTTTTAAAAATTACCAAGAGTGTTACAGAGGAAGTTGCCTACTAATTGATGTTAGCCAGCCTACATGAAATGAGGCCAGGGAGGACATGCCCAATTTTAAGCACGTATGTAGCCACGCTGAGGAACTACTCAAGTGGCTTAGGCATGTTTAAATACCTTGTTGAACTGAGGGCAATGTGAATAAGATTGCCCTGCCTCTGTCCATACTTCTAGCAAGGATAAATCAGAGGACTACCATTCTCACTGTTGTCAATCTCTCGCCTTCCACAAACAGTCCATTTTCATGCATATACAGTACTTGTTTTGCCTCAGGCAGGAGAATATTTCTAGCAGGAAACATAGAGGCTATAGCCAAAAGAGAAAGAACAAAGAGGAATACCCATGACCTAGAAATCAGAAGCAAAATTACCTTGAGTAGAAACGGTGTTTGGGTTACACTGATAGTATCTGTTGGAGAAGTGGATTAATACTCTCTCTCTTTCCTGAGTTTCTCCAATAAGTGAAAAGGCTTTAAAGAAACTCCTAAAAGAAGTTTAAAGAAAGCTGACATTAAAAACACAGATCTCTACTGGCTTGGCATTGCTCTTATAATATAGCTCATTTCACAGTAACGAATAGATAACTGCACATCAAAAACTTGTTTCCAAGAGTCTTCTAATGTCTTCTAGATAATTATTCCCTATGTATTTAACCCGAAAGGGGCAGGCAAGTTATTGATGGTCTGAGCAGTGGGATAAATGTAGTGATACAAACCTGTATTATTTTAAATATTTTCCTCTTGTATTTTGAGGTTTTTGGATAAAGAATATTCAAGGGGAAAAAAAGAAGAGCGCAGGTGGGACCAAAAGCTATTTGAACTTTGAGGGAAGGCTGATACAGGCTTGTTATTGTGGATGGTACAATTTTGAAATGCATTTTCTGTTGTTCTTTAAATGATCACTTTGGTCCCTATCCTGCAGACACCTAGGCATGTGCTTAACTTTACTCCTATGAACAGCCCCACTGAAATCAATGGTACCACTCATGGTAGTAAGTTAGGCACAAGCATAAAGGTTCTTCAGGACTGAGGCCTAACCTTACTGCCCTGGATTAAAGAGCTTCAGAGACAACGCTGTTTATGGTTAGCCATCTCTAGCATCTAGCACCACAGTACCCCAGGCCTCCCACATGTTAAGAGCCAGACTGTGCCCTGAGGATCCCCAGCATGGGGGTGGTGTGGGGCTACCCCACCCTATGGGAAGCACCAGGGAGGGGAGGAAGGAAAGTGAGGCTTCCTCACCCAAGTGCACCAAGTACAGGAACCATCTGGCCCTAACAAATCGATTCTCACCACAGCCCTGTAAGGGAGTCCAATACTGTTCCCATTTTACTGAGGGCAAACTGAGGCACAGGAAGACTGTGACTTGCCCATGGTTACAGGAAAATTTGTGCAGAGCCAGAAGCAGCCCCCTCCGGCCCACCACACACACACGCCTTCTGAGTCTCAGAGCAGCTTCCTAACCATAAAAGCATCCTTCCTCCCGGCAGCATTGCCAACTCCCCGCAGTGAAATTTGGTGCTCTTTGCAAACTCCCAAATCCCGCAGTGAGGTGATCACATGGGAGTCTGCACTTTCATTTTTTAAAAAGGATGCTTCCAGCCCTCGTGGTCACAGAGAAAGACTTGAAAACCTAAATTTTCAAGGCACAACACAAGAAGGCAAATACAACGCACACCAGATGTGCTATTTCTGAAACTCTCGGGATGTTTGGGGGCTTGACTCACGATTTTTGACCCCTTGTGGTTAGCAAAGCTGGATTAGTAAATGCTCCTTTTATTTACACGACATGATGCAGGAAGTCTACAGTGGTGTAGCTGAATAATCTCATATTTGAGAGAGAGAGAGAGAGAGAGATGATGCTAGCTGCCTAGGAGATCACTGCACCGCCAGACTGTATATGCCCATGGGAGGACTGTTCATAATTTGATGTGTTTTTAAACAACCTACTTCATAGCTAAACACAACTGAGCCATGCCAGGCGCTCTAGTCTCTCCCCTTTTCATACCGCTGCCCTCCTTTGAAGAGTGTTTTTCAAACAGATAAGATATGTTCTCTGCCCCGACAAACAAGACAAAGGCAAGGGAAGCCATGGGATCACAGAAATTAATATTCAGTACAAAATATATCCTCCATTATTTTATCTGAAGAATACTACAATATTGAGTGGGACAGGCCCAAATACAGTAGAGGTTAGATTATTGCCAGCGTACACGACCCCACACTGTGGGTGATATGAAGCCGCCTAACCCCGTCAGGAGTCCTGGGGTGGACTGCGTCTCAGGGTTCCAGTTGGGTGAAGTTATGGCTCTATCTGCTCCTTGCCTCGCTCATTCCCCTTTGCTGTGAGAGGTGTCCCTAGGGAGCAGGGTCTGTGACTCAGACAGGCCTTGAGATGGTGGGTGAAAGGCTCTCTGCACGCTCACGCCTGCATACCATGCAATGGCCAGGCACAACCTGGATCTGTAGTAACAGATGTTCTGGACAATACTACACCATAGATTTTATTGAAGGGCACTCCTATTAATATAAAGGGGAGTTCTGCATAATAAAGCGGAGAACACTCCCCTGAAATATGCACTGAAAGGTACTGGATTTCACTATTTAAAATATAAAGTGTATTTGGAATCACGCTGCATGGCTTAAAGAACGGAAACATTCAGCGTATTATTCCACAGCATGGGGCTTGATCTGAGCTGTCTTACTCCGGTCTAGCAAAGTGTTTAAGCACGTGCATAACTTAAGCACAGGACTAGTATACCACAGCCTTCAAAGAGTTAAATACACGCTTAAGTGCACTGTTGAAGCGGGTCACAAACTAATCTTCATAGTTTTGTATCAATGGAAAAAGCCTCTCTCCTTTAAAATGATTACTATTTAGCCACACAGAGGGGATGTTTCCACTCCTAAAAATAACAAACATAAATATTAAAGGGAAAGGCCCAATTCTGATTTTTTTAAAAAACTAGGGAGTTAAAAGGCTAGAGCCAAAGTTTCAGAAGGGTCCTGAGCACCCCTATTCAAAAGAATTCAGCACCCAGCAGCTCCCATTGTCCTACACGTTCTTGGATGCTTAGAAGATTTCAGAGGAGCCCAGCACCTAGAGTGTGCAGTGCAATTGGAGAGTCTGAATTCCAAACCTTCTTAGCCAAAAGGCTTGGCGCCTATCATGATTCAGCTGTCAAATGCCCTCCTTCTTCCGATTCATAGCACGTCTGCACTGACTCAATCATGTCTTTCCTATTAACTTTTAAAGCACCACAGCTAGGCCACAGTGCTACTATTTGTTCCCCTCGATCCCCAGAACAGGCAAGAGGATTACCAAGTGTGACAGTCTATACCTCTATGTTCACCCCTTTTACAAGACTATATGAAAGTCTGTGCAAAGAATGCCTTGGGAGGTATCATTTGAAAACTCATAATTTGCTGATCATTATTGTCCTGGTGAAATATGTGTGGTAACATTGTATTCAAAGTTGTAAATGTCTACTGTATAACATTACTGAGACATGTTCCGAGTTTAGAAAAGCAGCCACAAACCAGTTTCTCAGAGACAAAAGGCAAACTGACACCTGACCAGGTGTCAATGAAACCATTCATAAGTGGCCATTCTTTGGCAGGAAAACGGGTATGAACGAGAAATTTACATCTTGGCAAAGAAACAGCTGGGGGTTCCCGTCCCCACAGACTTTCCATCTCCTGACTCCCAGCTGGAGATGATTCTCAAAGAAGAGGAAAAGGTGCAAGACTGGGGAACAGAGGCCCCAAATTTCTCCTTTCATCTCTACTCACGGCATTGACAACACTTGAAGGAAAAAGGAAGCATCACTGAAATGGGGAGGGATCCTGGTTGAACGGAATTCATCCAGTAAGACTGCTAAAACATGGTGAGAGGGACCTTTGCTTTGAATTCACTCTAACTTGTTAAGTTATGTATTAAAGTAGCATTTATTTTTATTTTCTTGTAACCAACTCTGACTTTTATGCCTTGACTTTTATGTAACTATTTAAGATTTATCTTTTTGTAGTCAATAAACTTGTTTTATTGTTTTAACTAAAGCCAGTGAGTGCTTAGAGTGAAGTATTTGGGAAACTCCATTTGAGATAACAGGATTTGTGCATATCATTTTCTAATAATAAAATGACAGCCTTTAAAAATCAGAGCTTGTGTTGCATTGCCCAGCCCTCTCCTGGACAACATGCACATTTCTGGGGGAAAGTCTGGGATTGACAATTTGCTGGTGTTAGCCTGCAGTATAATTCAAGAGCGGCTGCCCATACCACTCATACAGTATAGCTGGGAGTCATTTACAAGCTGGAATGTGGGTGTGAGCAGACCAGGAATGGTTGCTCGCACAGCGCAGCAGTGTAAAAGGCACCCCAACTTGCAAGATGGATGGGACACAGCTGTTCAGCAGTTCAGCTGGGTAATGTCACACCAAGAATTTTAAAGAATTCAACAAAAATGTTTCCCTCCATGGAATGTCACCAATTTCTAGTTTCTTTAATAATGTTATAATAGTATTAGTGCTGTCAAATGATTAAAAAAATTAATTGTGTGATTAAAAAACAATGGAATATCATTTATTTTATATATTTTTGGATGTTTATTATATTTTCAAATATATTAATTTCAATTACAACACAGAATACAAAGTGTACAGTGCTCACTTAATATTTATTTTTTATTACAAATATTTGCACTGTAAAAAACAGAAGAAATAGTATTTTTCAATTCACCTCGTACAAGTACTGTAGTGCAATCTCTTTATCAGAAAGTTGACTTACAAATGTATAATTATGTACAAAAAACCTACATTCAAAAATAAAACAACGCAAAACTTTAGAGCTTACAAGTCCACTCAGTCCTACTCCTCGGTCAGCCAATCGCTCAGACAAACAAGGTTGGTTGCAGTTTGTAGGAGATAACGCTGCCTGCTTCTTGTTTGTAATGTCACCTGAAAGTGAGAACAGCCATTCGCACGGCACGTTGTAGCTGGAGATGCAGTATATTTATGTGACAGATGCGCTAAAGATTCATATGTCCCTTCAGGTTTCAAATACCGTTCCAGAGGACATGCTTCCATGTTGATGGGTTCTACTTGATAACGATCCAAAGCAGTGCGAACCGAGGCATGTTCATTTTCAACATCTGAGTCAGATGCCACCAGCAGAAGGTCGATTATCTTGTTTGGTGGTTCAGGTTCTGTAGTTTCTGCATCAGAGTTTTGCTCTTCTAAGAGCTCTAACAGCATGCTCCACACCTCTTCCTTCTCAGATTTTGGACGGCACTTCATATCCTTTAACCTTGGGTCAAGTTCTGTAGTTATTTTTACAAATCTCACATTGTTACCCTCTTTGCATTTTGTCAAATCTGCAGTGAAAGTGTTCTTAAAAGGAACATATGCTGGATCATCATCCGAGACTGCTACAACAACATGAAATATATGCAGAATGCAGGTAAAACAGAGAAGGAGACATACAATTCTCCCACCTAGGATTACAACCACAAATTTAATTGACGCATTATTTTTTTAATGTGCATCATCAGCATGGAAGCATGTCCTCTGCAATGGTGGTCGAAGCATGAAAGGGCATATGAATGTTTAGCATATCTGGCATGTAAATACCTTGAAACACCAGCTAGGAAAGTGCCATGCAAATGCCGTTCTCACTTTCAGGTGACATTGTAAATAAGAAGCCGGCAGCATTATCTCTCGTCAATGTAAACAAACTTGTTTGTCTTAGCGAATAAGAAGTAGGACTGAGGGGACTTGTAGGCTCTCAAGCAGCAGTGTCCAATAGAAATTCGATGCTAGCCACACTGCTAGCCACACTTGTGGTTTTGAATTTTTCTTATTAGCTACATTACAAAAAAGTCACATTAAGCCACATTATTAAAAAGCCACATGCATTAGCCCACAATTCAATAGCCTATTAGCCACATGTGGCTAGTGGTGAACGTATTGGACACTGCTGCTCAAAAGGTTTATACTGTTTTGTTTTTGAGTGCAGTTATGTGACCAAAAAAAAGCTGCATTTGTAAATTACATTTTCATGATCGCACTACAGTACTTGTATGAGGTGAATTGAAAAAAATACTATTTATTTTGTTTTTCATTTTACAGTGCATATATTTGTAATAAAAAGTAATAATATAAAGTGAGCACTGTGCACGTTGTATTCTGTGTTATAACTGAAATCAATATTGAAAATGTAGAAACACATTCAACAATATTTAATAAATTTCAGTTGATATTCTACTGTTATATGTGTGATTAATCGCGATTAGCTTTTTAATTGCAATTAATTTTTTTTTGAGTTAATTGTGTGAATTAACTGCAATTAATGGACAGCCCTAGATAATATTATTTACCGCTTCACATAACACAAAAACTAGGGTCTTCCAATAAAATTAATAGACAGAAGGTTTAATAGAAACAAGAGGAAGTACTTTTTCTCACAATACACAATTAACCTGTGGAACTCATTGCATGTGATGTTGTGATGGCCAAAAGTATAAATGGGTTCAAAAAAGAACTAGATAAGTTTATAGCTGTTAGCCATGATAGTCAAGAGATACAACTCCTGCTGCGGGTGTCCCTAAACTTCGGACTGCCAGAAGTCAGGAGGGGAAAACAGAGGTGGATCACTCCAACTAACCTGTTCTATACACTCCCTCTGAAGCTCTGGTAGTGTCAGAGACAGGACTCGTCTGCTACTTGTCTGGTACTGTCGGACACAGAATACTGAGCTAGATGGACCATTGATCTGACCCGGTATGGCAGTTCTTATGCTTTTATACACTCAATCTGCAAACTGAAAGAACAGGAACTAACCTCCCCCTGGACTTCATGTTCAATTCCTTAGATTCTCTAGGGATAATTATATCTATCGAGACAGCATGAAAAGAACACAAGGATTGGACATGAGTACATACCTGAGGGAGTGATCCAGCGTCATACCCGTGAAATCAAAAAACTTCAGGTATTCTTCAGCCACAAGTTTGCTGAACTCATTGCTTAAAAAAAACCCAAAAAGTTGATTATTAAAACACACACTTCAAGCTGCTCTTATTATTGTACAGAATCAACCATATGAATGACAATTCCTGAAAAGCCCCAAAAGTCGACACATACTTTTTACCCAGGTGCTTTGCCACATCAGAGCGCTTGAATCGGTCCAGCTGGTACAGGCGCTTAGCCAGCCTCCTGGCTGCTTCAAAATTGCTGTCGGTGCCATTGCTAAGATCTTTACTATGGTTTTCGGTGGCCTCTTTCTCCAGGAGCTCATTGCTACCCATGGCAGCTGTGGAGTCGAACAGGGAGTTTTTCAGTCCGGCATTGCTATGTGAGAGAAAGAATATGAAGGGGAGAAAAAAAGAAAGACCTCATGAACATTTTCAAGAAAGATTTACTTTCCAATTGGCAGGAAGGTGATTAATTGGCAGGACTGCAAGATACAATGACCTCCACTCAACTAAAGAACGGTTGAGAACTGACATATTTGTTTAGTAAAATCCCGTGTTTTGTTGTTTGTACTGACTTTTCATAATACATGCAACTCTCCATAGCAGGTACTTGACATGTTGTGCTTGAACTGATGCATCAAAAAGAGTTGCCAAAATGAGCTACTTGTAAATTGTGGACCATTATCTCAGAGGAACTCATCTGCAATCCTATGGTGAACAAATTGGGATTTACAATGGTTTATCTACTCCATCCTTCCCAGCTGCCCTATGTACCAGACCTTGGTTCTGCTCCCAGACCCAGACTGGCTTTCCAGCATGCAGGACTGCCGTGGACCTCAGCAGAGTTCTTACAGGCTTCATAGCCCCTGCTGCGCTAGCAAGGGCTACAGCAGGTCCTATAAATTTTAGAAGATGCAGAGGGATGCAAAAGGGGAGCAGGAATCAAGATAAGGCTTTTCAGAAATGGCTTTTCCCTTGTGTCAAAACTCCTGCGCTTTGCCAGAGAGCCCCAATGCGACTGGCCACCACAGGCTTGTCAGACTGGGGCAGTCAGTGGGAAATCTGATCAGACCTGCATGACACCAAGTGCATGGGCAGAGGGTCTGTACAAGTAGCCTGCCCAGCCAGTGGGTCTGTTGCCAGTAGCCTGGATGCAGGATGGTAGGTGTTGTATACAGAGCTCACACACCCCCAAAAGTCCCACTTTCCCCACCACGCCCCTGAAAAGACCTGCAATTCTCACGCATGAGTCTTCCACTGCCTCTTTGTCCCCGCATGATCCCCCAGACATCTGAATTCCTCCCCCTCAAACCAGCTCTCATCCTCCCCACATCCCTCACCGCTCTCCTCCCCTCTATTTCCAACCCCCACGAAGCTCCAGTTCCCCCTCGACTCTGGTGCCCACACACAGCTCAGACACTCCCCCAACTCGAGGGAGCCAGCCTCAGCTCTGCCAGACAGCCTCAGCTCTGCTTCCCCACAGCAACCCTGCCTTCAAAAGACCCTTTTCCACCTGCTCTGAACCCTCCACTTCCCCCACAACAGGTATTCTTCCCTCTGCTCCCCAACATGCGCCCAGCCCGCCTCAACATTCCCACCATCATTAGCACAACTCCAGCTGCCCCCACTGCTCCCCCGGCACCTGCATGGCTCCAGATAGCGCTCCCCAGCTCTCCATGTGCAGAAACACCTCCCCTCCCGTGCCACATGTCCCCTACAAAGAACCGGCTCTCCTGCCACCACAGTGCAGCTCCACTAACCTCACACATCCCTCTCACCCCCGACATTGCCCCTCCCAACCCCTAGCACCCACAGCTCCTTTTACTCTGCCCCACAATCCCAGGGGCCACCCAAACATTAGGAGAACGAATCCTCAATGTCTCCTGGGGGACGGCCAGGCGGCCATTTCTCACCCTTCCCTCCCACTGTCCTGTGGAGGGCTGGCAGGTACCTCTCCCGCATATTTTGTTCTTTGGGGAATCAAGGGGAGGGGGCTTGCTGGTCGCCTCCATCTCAAGGCCAAGAACCAAGATCTCCTCCATGGTCTTCTTCCCCATCGAAACCCTGGGCTCCGGACTGGCATCGGGCTGGTGGGTTCTATGGACAATCCAGGCCCATTGATGGCCTGGAATCCTCAGCACCAGAGAACCCTGATCCCTACGGGCCAGGGCTCAGATGTATCCACCCATCCCAGGTCCCACCCAATGGGAGAGGGCAGTGGTCCTTCCCTGCCTTTGGACTGGGGGCCACAGGGACCCCCTGAGGATGGGGGGCAGGCCAACCGGCCACCCCCAGGAGATCCCAAGCTTGGGTGTGACTGGGGACTCCTTTAGTGGAGAAGTGGGGGAGAACTACTTGGGGTTCGGGGTAATAAAGAAGCAGGCAAGATGAGCTGTGGAGGCAATTGTATGAGGGAGGGGAGGCAGGGTAACAGCAGGGCGGGGACAACAGATCTGCACTAGGAGGCTGGAGAGAGGAAGGACAGGCTGTGCGATATGAGAGGACACAGGGAGGAAGGAGGAGAAATAGGAACGGGGGGGGGGGGCATCAGGGGCCATGCGTTTGCACATACTGCTCTTCCCTATGCACGAGGTGGGGGCCCACCCTGGCAGGAGTCCCTCCATGCTAGTGCTCCTGAACAAAATGGGACTGGCATCTCTACGCTAGGACCGGGCCCTTACACAGCTGTGCCCAGCCCCAGGACCAGGGGTGCCCCGAACTGTACGACGGAAGCAGGGGTGTACATGGGAGCTGACACGTGGAAGACTAGACAGGGAGACGGCCAGGTTTGGCGGGGAGCTGAGTGGCTGTACTCTGATACCTCGCCATGATCTTTTAACACCTCCATACCTGCTCGGGGGGTGGGGGTGGGGGGTTAAACATCCATGTACTAGCGCTCACACTCTCCTTCATTTCCTCCCCAAAGCCTCTTTGCCTCCCACAATTCCGAGTTAACAAACCTACCAAACTTTCCCACAAAAAATTAGACTGCGATTCCATTTAGAAAGGGGTAACAAATGACAGATGTTGTTACAGACAGGAGGTGAGACGGACTAGATGCCCTGGCGAGGTCCCTTCCAGCCTTTCAGTTCTATGATTCTGCGAGGGGAGGGGTGTGTGTGATATATAGATGGCTGTGAGCACTATAGCAGAAAGTGTTATAGCAGCCTATTACTCAGTTATCAACCACTAACTGATCTGTTGGAATCTATAACAGAGCACCTGTTTACTAAAATGTCTGATAATCTTTCATTAACTCTTTATAAATGGATCCTTAATATAAAGTGTGACCCCAAAAGCTTTGCTAAGCTGGAGTTCCCCATCACACAAATCACCCCCTGCTTTTTGCCATGGAAGCACACACACCAGAAGAAGGGGTGAGAACTGCGGCTTTCTTCCCAGGTTACAGTATCCATTGCACTGAAAGCAAGAAAGGGCAGTGGTGCTCCTCGGGGGTATTTTTTATTCAACGCCATCCGTATTCACTTCCTTCCAGCTCTGTTAGAGAAGAATCACTCAAACATGTATTTTGTGAGTGACATTTTCAGTAACCGTCTCAAACTGATTTTCAAAGCATCTAAGGGAACTGAACATCCAATTGCCACTGCACTTACTGGGAATCTATTTATTTATTTTGACGAAAATAATAAAGAGACACCTATAAAAGGCTCCAGATGGCTGAATGCACAATACTGGAACATGGCCCCCAGTGGCACTGAAACAATGGCTCCCACAGGATCTCCATCTGACAGCCACTTGCAATACATAAACACTCCTTTCTGCTCCCTCATCACTGGGAAGTAGACTCTCCGCCCTCCTCAAAAGCCTTATCCTTCTTCTGTAGGGTGCTTTAAGGTTACCAAATCTGGGCTATTTCAGACTAAGTTGGGGGGAGTAAGTTCTAGAGCCCACAGTGGATAAAAATCAATGATTTAAAAAAAATCGGATTTTTTTAATTTAAATTAGATGTTTTTGATAAAATGCTTTTTGAGGAATAAACTTATCTAAAGATAGTTTTAATTAAGATACATTCTAGCTCAAAGATATCTCATCATGGATAGGGATTGTAAATTCTAATTCTATAGTATGAGATAATATATTCATGTAATGTTTAAGAAAAGTTTTGTAAATGAGTTCCCAATCTTATGCGGTGCCAGGGGTTTCTGTATAGATTATTTAGGTTAATCTTTCTACCTACCCAATGGGACTCAGTGCTCAGTCTATAACAGGGGCTGGCAACCTTTCAGAAGTGGTGTGCCGAGCCTTCATTTATTAACTCTAATGTAGGGTTTTGCGTGCCAGTAATACATTTTAATGTTTTTAGAAGGACTCTTTCTATAAGTCTAGAATATAGAACTAAACTATTGTTGTATGTAAAGTAAATAAGGTTTTTAAAATGTTTAAGAAGCTTCATTTAAAATTAAATTAAAATGCAGAGCCCCCGGGACGACTGGCCAGAACCCAGGCACTGTGAGTGCCACTGAAAATCAGCTCGCGTGCCACCTTCGGCACCTGTGCCAGGTTGCCTACACCTGGTCTAGAAGATACCGTCAGAGAGATGCTTAGTTTTGCAGTTCTCAGACTGTGGATTTGTGTCTCCAGAGATAACATGCTTGTTAACAGCAAAAATGTAAGGTAAGGAAGTAAGTAAGTAAATAAGGAAGGAAGGAAGGAAGGAAAGAAGAGAAATAACAGACTTCAATCCTACTGTCTCTTTGCAAATTTGTGTACGCAGAGTCAATACCTTACCTCTCTCTAAAAGTGCAGTTTCAAAAAGTTCAATGAATAGAAGATTGTTGGGAGCAGAATAGGGGACAAGAAGTCTGGAGATTATTGTGAGAAGGGAGAGACAGGCAGCAGAAACAAAAGTGAAACTATTTGAGCAGCATATTCCAGAAATCTTGAGGTCTTTCTGAATGTAGCCTTCATTGATTTGAAATCTACCATACCACTCCCTCAATAGAAGGGAAAACCTATAATGGCAGCAGGCCATAAAAGAGACCCGGTTTGGAAATATTTTAATGAAGTTCCTCTACCTGTGGGTAAAACAAGCATGAGTGCAAAATGCAAAACAGTGCTACAAAGAAATACAAGGCCCGAACGAAACAACATCATGAGAAAAGTTTCTTCTCAGGAGGATGCTGCATTGAAGATGATGAAAAGAACATGTCAACATGCAGGATCTTCAGGTTAGTAAACTTTTTAATTTCATGCTTCTTTCTTAAGGTCTGCCTGTTTTCTTTCGGGACTATTCTTGAATTCTCATGTTTGAGCAAAAAATAAAATAGTTTTGCTGTGCTACTAGCATTTTAGATGCAGTTGTGATAAAAAAACAAATAGCTGAAACAGGTAGATCTTCCTTTTCCAATTTCACCTTTAAAGTAGTACTAAGTGTCAGTGAATGCAATGAATAATACTGAATTAGCAGTATGGTAATAATAATTAAATAACTGCATTGACTTATTTTGTTTAGGAGAATCCATTCTCCACATACAGGATTCTGAAGACTATCCACCTTCAAGATCAGCATCCTTTTCTATAGTTTCAGAATTATCTGCTCATAATAGTGTTTCAGTCACATTATGTATGTCACACAGCCACAGTATATCAGCAGATTACAAAAAGATGAAAAAATTGCTCGGTTTGTTTATGCAACAAACTTTCCTCTCCGTGTGATTGAGATTGAGGTTGCAGACAAATTGATGGATAAAGTGTATGAAAGAGAGATTGAGCAGCGTGCAAAAGGTCTAGAGGGTAAAATTGTTAACCTAGCGGTTCTCAAACTGGGGGTTGCAACCCCCCTGGGGGTTGCTGGCCGCTTCCAGGGGTTTCGTGAGCTCCCCGCGCCGCTGGCATGCCGTCGAATTGATTCCTTCTGCATTCGGCGGCTTTTCGGCGGACATGCCGCGCACTTCAAAGTGTCCGCCGAAAAGCTGCCGAAGTGGATGCTTCCGGGTTTGGTGGAGACTGTGAAGCACGTGCATGTCTGCCGAAAAGCGGCCGAATGCGGAAGCAATCAATTCGGCGGCATTTCAGTGGACATACAAGGGTCACGCCCCGAGCCAGGAAAAGAAAAAACGGTTGCGGTTCAATGAAGTTTGAGAATCGCCATGTTAACCTGAGTCTTGATGGGTGGAGCAATGTCCACAATGATCCTGTTGTATGTGCTTGTGTGACAACAGAAGAAGGAAAGGTCTTCCTTACAGAAACGATTGATACATCAGGAAATGCAGACGCACAGCAGACTACTTACAAGAAGTAGCAGTAAAAGCTATAACAAACTGCGGAAAAAAAAATTCAAATGTCTAGTACGCAGCTTGGTCACAGACAATGCTGCAAATGTATCCAAGATGAGAAGAAATTATTTAAAAGAGAGCAAAGAGTCCCACGCTAATAATATACAGTTGCCGTGCTCATTTGATGCACCTCCTAGCCAAAGTCTTTAGTGTTCCAGTAATAAAGGTTAATGATGTTGAAATTGCAAAATACTTCCGTAACAACCACTCTGCAGCAGCTGCTCTGAAAAAAGTGGGAGGAACCAAGCTAACGGTCCCATAAGACATGCGATGGAACTCAGTAGTGGACTGTTTTGAGCACTAGATCAAGAACTGACCTAATCTGATGACAGTTTGTGAACCAAATCATGAAAAAATAGATGGCACTGTCACAGCCAAAGTTCTCAACGTTGGGCTTAAAAGAAATGTTGAACACATGCTGAGTACCCTGAAGCCTGTTTCTGTAGCCCTGAACAAAATGCAGGGAAATAGCTGTTTTATTGCTGACGCTGTTGAAATTTGGAAGGAACTGAGTGAGATCTTAAAAAGAGAAATATGGAATGACTGAGTTAAATTACAAGCACTAAAAAAACAAATGGGACAAGCACTATCTCCAGCTTATTTTCTTGTAAATATTCCCAGTACTCGGTACTGGGTCAAACCTTAACTGCTGAAGAAGAGAAGTTGGCTATGACATGGACATCCAACAATCATCCCTCCATAATGTCAACTATAATAAACTTCAAAGCTAAGGGTGAACCATTCAAGAAACATATGTTTGCTGATGATGTTTTAACGAAAGTCACACCAGTGAACTGGTGGAAGTCACTTAAGCACTTGGATTCAGAGACTGATGAAGTGATAATCTTATTTTTAACAGCAGTAGCTTCTTCTGCCGGTGTAGAATGAATATTTTCTTCCTTTGCACTAATTCATTCCAAATAGAGAAATCGTTTTAGACATGAAAAAGCCAGAAAGCTTGCTCTTCCTTTCCAGATTATGAACACATAGGAAAATGAAGATGAAAACGACTGAGTTAGCTGCAGAAGCCAATATTTTATGTTTCTCATGTTGACCTGGCTGACATAGTTGATTTAATTTTTTCTTAAAAAAATATTTCATTTAACTATTTTAGTTAAAAACAATTTGAACAAAAACAAACCTGATTTTATAAAACTTGAATGTTTAATTAACTTCAAAAAAAGTCTGCTTGTTTTGTTAAAATATTATATGTTTGCTGTTGAAGAAAAAAAGTTCAGAATACATAACATTGTTATTTTAGTTAAATAAAATAGTTTAAATGTCTGTCCGGTGATGTTCTTCTAATACAGCATGGCAAGATAATCCGGCATATCTGAATGATTAGCCTGTTGAATTGGAGATATTTATGAAGCCATTGGGAGGTGAACTATCTGCTTCAATTACCTTTGGTAAATGAAATAACCAATCATTCATTTTCTGATATAGCTGTTAAACTAATCTGAAAAGTTTTCAAAATGAATCACGTTAAAAATGTATAGTGTGTATCTGCTAAAAATGAAAGCTACCTCTGTCTCTGAGTTGTGAAGACTATGTATTAAGGTTATACCAACCAACAAGAATGCACTTTTATGTAGCAATCCATGATTAAATCGAGTCTTCCTGACTAGTGATTTAAATCAAATCTACCCTGGCAGAGCCCCACAGCTCCCACAGAAAACATCCTGCCAGCAGCCTCCTCTCTCTTTATACTGGACATCTGACTCCCATAGACATATTTAAAAAATCTCAGCTTTAATGTTGAACAATACAAAGGGTAAACAGCTACAGTGCAAACTACTGCTATACACCCAATATGCTTACAGTGCCTTCCGTGTGCAGATACATACCCCTTCAAAAACCACGTCATGTCAACCTCCGCACAACCTCTGATATTGTCACAGAGATCACGGTGGCCACAGCAATGGTGAATTTAAATAAAGTCTGCAAAACATTGGAACTGTCTTGTAAAAATGCATTTGATTAGTCCACCACAAGGAGTGGCGTTGTGCACCTGTGCACTAGGTCGCAACGGCACTCAGGTTTAGCTTGTCCACTCCACTGATGGAGACACTGGGTGGATGAGCCAAATCGAAGTGGTGCTGTTCCCTTGTGCACTAGATCGCAACACCAAAAGCAGGGAGTCTGGTCAGGAGCCGCTGCTGTGGGTGAGTGCAGGGTGGACTTGCTCTCCAAACCCCCCTTCCCAGGCTACATCTTTCAGCACCCCCATTATACTCTGGTGTTGATCTTTAAGGTGCCACGGGACTCTGTCATTTCTACATTATTTGGTGAACTTTCCATGACTTATCTTCTTTTTTCTGCATCTCCACCGTGAAATTTACTAAACATTTCTGTGCCAAAGTCATAGCCATAACTACCACCAATAAAACACAGCCCTGTTTCCCCCTCTACTCCTCATTACAGGCAATATTTATAACCCTTGGAAGGTGGCCAGCACTGACAGAAAACATCTGCATCCTAAAGTCAAATACAAGAATGAACATGACTGCAAACCATGACCGGTTATATGGAAATGCCAGCGACTACCATACAGTGACCTATATTCCTATGTGCAACTTCCGGCACAGCACTTTAGAAACCAAGTAGGAATAGAAAAGGAGAAGAGCTTGTTTCTTTTGCTGTTGGCAGCTTGCCAAAGGAGTGGTCTGAGAGGAAATTTCACTAGTCTAACTTCCCAGATATAAAATGCAGTCCAGGTCAGGTGTTTCATTCACAAAAGCACCATCTCAAAGCAGCTGACTATTTGATTCAATGTTCTTTGAGTTTTTCTTACACCTAAGAAATAGCCTACTAGTAGGAGTGGGGTAAAAGTGGTGTTTGGACTTATTCAACACCTTGATTTGGCATTCATATGAAAGAGGCCAACCTGACAATACTAGACACTGAGGGTGAGATTTTAATGCTCATTTCTCATTAGAAATTAATGCACATCCAAATCACTTATGCAGCTTTGAAAATATGAAGCCCAAACATATACAACATTTTTTGCAATCCTTGTTCTCTAGGTGTGAAAGGAGTTCCTAGATCTGTGCTGACAATGATGCTAGTAGCCAATTAGGGCCAATTGTGATGGTGATTTATGTGGACACTTATTTGTTAAGAACTAGACCGGGTTTCTCAAACTGGGAGTCATGACCCCACGGGAGGTCATGGGGAGATTCCCAGGGGGTCACGAGCTCCTGCTGCATTCCGCAACATTTTGGCAGCCACTCTGAATGCAGGAGTGTGTCCGCCGAAAATCCGCCGATCAGAACACTTCCACTTTCAGCGGTATTTTGGCGGACGCACAGAGAAGTGCTGCGAGTCCACCGAAATCCCGCCGAAATCAGAAGTGTTCCATTTGGCGGCAATTCGGCAGACACTCCCCGGGGCTGCAGCACACGCCGAATAGTAAAAAAGGGTCTCGAAATAAGAAAGTTTGAGAACCCCTGAACTAGACCAAGATGACCTCGGGTAAGGATTCAGATCTATTACATAGATAGGAAAGCTCCTGTGTCTGCCAACTCTGTGATAAAAATGTGTTTATGTGATAAAAATGAAAACCTGCCACATGGTATAAGCTAGATGGGTGCATAATGGAGTTCATTTAATCAATGCCTAGAGTTTAAGGCCAAGAGGGACCATAATGATAATCTAATGTAACCTCCTGGGTATCACAGGCCACAGAATTTGACCCAGTGATTCTTGCAAAATTAATCACAGGGATCAGGCAAGGAGGGAACGTGAACTCTTGGTCACTGGGGTCACAGACCAACACAATACTCCCTGTGCCACCAGCAGCGTTTGAGCTAACTATTTCTGTCTCCTGGTGAATTTTTACAGCCTCTTTGTTCCTTTCTATTCCAGAATTCTCAGATTCTTATCTGAAAACTCTGACACGGTGCGCCATAGTGTCCAATCAAAAATGAAGATAATAAGATGAAAAGCTGCAGCCTTAAATTCATTGCATGGCACTAACAGTGACCAGATCACTGACAGCTCTCCTCCAATAAATACAGATTGAAAACATCTCCACGATGGGACATAATCGTGCAGGTGCCCTAAAACAATCTATAATGGTTATCCCACTTTTATTGTGACTATAAATCACATACATTGTGCTAGCCCCAAGAGAACGAACAGGTCATTGTGCTAAATCCTACACACACACATAGTAAATAACATTCCCAGGCCTAAACAGCTTATAGTCTAAAAGACAGCATACAAAGTGAGTGAGACACACAAACAGGAGGAAGAGGAGGCAAGAGGAGGATGGAGGGACAAAAGCCAGAGAGTGTTTTAGCACAGTTCAGCTATGTGCACATTTCTTTACCTACCAGTAACAGTAATCACAACCTGTCACTTACCTAGCCATGATCAGTTTAATATGTGCATTAAGGCAGATGCCTTTGACTTATAGTCTCATTTGGCTATGCATGGAGCCCTTCCCCCAGGAATGTTACATCCAGAAGAGAGTGCACAGAATTCCAGGAGACTTAGGGGAAGATAGGGCTGAGGTTTTTATAAGATTTATGTGGTGGTTGGGGGAAGGGGCAGTAATTACAGCTGTTTTCTCTTTTCTTACAGAACTATACATTACTGTGATAGCAGCTTTATTTAAAGCCAAGATAAAGCAGCATGTGTCAGGAAAGCCCATTCCAGCAAGGAGAGTAATGATTAGAAATAAAAGGGTGAACATCCTGGCCCAGCAAAGTCAATGGCAAAACTCCCATCAACAAATTCAATTGGTGCCGGTTGCTCCCAGGTGCCTAACAGGGGTCAAAGTGAAGTTATGAAACTAAAGCTTTTTTTTACATGCCTTCAGTTTCGGGCTTTTTTACACTTTTTACTAAGAACACCGATTCCCAAACCAATATACAGGCGAGTTGCATTTTACGCGCATTTAACATGCGCGATTTCAGCTTTACGCGATTGGCAAAAAAATTGGAAAAATAAAAATTTAAAAACTGTATCTGTAGGGCAGGCGATTCCGCCCGCTATTAAACTCAATGAATTATGACTATACACAGTTTTCGCTTTATGCGCTGACCACGGAACGTAACCCCCGTGTAAGATGCGACTCGTGTGTACAACGTCTCTGACTGTAAACAGTCTCATCGGTTGTTAATTTATCTGTCCTGCTACAGCACCTATAGACCACATGCAGGGACTGGTGCCCCGTTCTACTAGGCACTGCGGACGGGATCTTCCAATGCTGAACAGTGAACTCTGCTCTCACTGAAGTCAGCGCTGACCTCCCTGGGAACAGAGTTAGGCCAACACTGCTGGCTTTTGAGAAACTCCCACCCTGCCTTGAAAGAGGCCCTAACAAAGTATAATTTAAGGAAAGTTAATGTTAAACTGGGGGCAGATACCTAGAACCCTCCAACCATGTTGTTGTGCTACGAGAATTTCTTTCTTCCAAGGCAAGCTGAAACCAGGGGTTCAAGAGGGAATCACTGTGGAAGAAACATTCCCTGGGGATGAAGGCTTCTAGGCAGTTTTCAAACATGACGAGTCACTGCTTGCGATACATGACTGACAGCAGGGAGAGCCAGAGGGCTTCCAAACAGCTGCTAACAGATCTCAAGACTGATTATGAGGCTTGTTCTGCCAGTCCTGCAGCTCATTAGAAACTCATGTCAAACAATGATTCACCTTGTCAATTAGCTTCTGTTACAGGCTCTCTCAAGGAAAATTTCCCTTTCTTGGTAGGTGATTCGCTGTGCTACTTTGCTCTAAAATCAGGGGTGGGCAAACTACAGCCTGCAGGCCCTTCCTGACCGGCTCCTGAGCTCCCAGCAGGGGAGGCTGCTCCGGTCCCTTCTCTGCTGTCCCCTCTTCCCCGCAGCCCCAGCGCGCCGGTCGCCAGCACTCTGGTCTGCCGCTACTGATGGGGAGGGCTGGCTCTAGCGGGGCCTGAGTTCCTGCCACTCTGAGTAGCATGGTAAGGGAATGGGGCTGTGAGCTGCAGCGGGGAGGCATGTCTCACTCAGGTGGACGTGAGCGGCGTGGCAAGGAGGTTGGGGCCGGGCCAGGGCCTTGGATAAGGGGCAGGGAGTCCCGGGGTCTGTTAGGGGGTGGGGGTGTGGATAGGGCTCAGGGCAGTCGGGGGACAGGGAGGACAGGTAGGGAGTAGGATCCAAGGGGGCAGTTAGTGTGGGGGGTCTCAGGAGGGGGGCTAAGATAGGGGGTGTGGTCCCAGGGGGTGGTTAGGAGTGGAGGAGTCTTGGGAGGGGACGGTCATGGGACAAGGATTGGATAGAGGGTGGGTTCTCCGGGGGTGGTTAGGGATGGTGGGGGTCTCAGGAGTGGGCGGTCAGGGGACAAGGAGCAGGGGAGTTTGGATGGGTTGAAGGTTCTTAGGGGAGTGGGAAGTGGGAGGGGATCAGATAGGAGGCAGGACCAGGCTTCCCTACCCTATCCGGCCCTTCATACAATTTTTAACCTCGATTTGGCCCTCAGGCCAAAAAGTTTTCCCACGCCTGTTCTAAATGGTTTAACATGCTTTGAAGTCCCACATAAGAACTCTCTTCAAAGACATGCTTTAAAATAGATCAGTCTTCTGTGAGCAGCACAGAGGCACTCGCTTGCAACTCCAGCTTGCTTTGCGGCTCCCTAGTATAGTATCAATGAGTATATGAATGGAGGAAGTCTTTGGATCAATGGCTCTGTGAGCAGCTGCCAAGAAGCCATTAAAAAATACTGAGCACTCAGGCTTGTCACACTCCAAACAAAGGAACAGAGTAATAGATCATAGTGGATATGTAACCTATCACTTCTCATTCTTTACCAAGAAGATTTCATATTCAAAGTAGATTTTAGGAACTAGAACAGGCTCAGCTGCTTAACACAACCACCAGCTGTATGAAATCATCCTCATCTCTCTCCTTTTGCTTCCATTAACGAAAAACTCACTAACCGTAAATAGGAGCAAACATCTAAAATGTCAGAAAATTCCATTTCTAGGAGGCATGTAATGGAGCAAGGACAAACCCTCTCCTTATAGGATCAAAGGATTAGAACATCAAGACTAGCCACCTAAAAGCACAGGATTAGAGTCTCCCAACAGCCAGCATGCCCCAACGTTACATTGATATTACAGCTGATTGTAGCCTCAAGTACAAGCGGTAATCAAATGTTTTGCTGAAAATACTGTGGGCCTGATTCTTAAATTTAACCCAAGACTCTTTCACACTGCTGTGGCAATGTAAAAAGACCCGACAGTGGGTGTAAATGTATGCCCACTTCAAGGCTCCTTTGAACTGCTAGAGCAGGGCAAAGGGAATTTATTGTACATGAAAATCAGACCCTTTCTGATTCGGCTGCACTGTGGCAGTACTCTTCTGAAATCGTTTATCAAGGATCGAAGGTTTTCAAATATTAAAAAGAATTTTTTTTTAAAAAAAAAAGTTACCTCTGTTAGAACATGCTCAGCCCCTAACAGTTCCATGCATGGGATAGTTTCCTATTCCATCTGTTCAGCAAACATTCCTCTCCCTTGGAGTTTCTTGCATGCGTTGCAGCTTTTGAGAGCAGTCCAAATACGGTGTACTGGCTCTGCCTGGTATTTCCTCGCCACACTTTAATATAGCTTCCTCAGGAGCAAGAATCAAAACTTGAAAGACATTTAACTACTTCCCCATCTCTTCCTGGTTCCCCACAACAACTTCCCTCCACCAGACCTGCTTCAAATGCCCACAATACAATGAAGTCACACATGACCCCACGCTAGCATTAAAGTTTAACTGTTTGGAGACTGGCCCAGAAAGTTCATGTGAATTGTGCAGCTGTTGCAGCTTAATTCTTCTGCAAGCATTTAGGAAAACTGATGCTCAAAAATACAGCGTTTGTTCCTTTCTTGAAAGTCTGTTCTTTTTAAAGAACAAACGTACAGATGGTGTGTAGCAAGCCACTCATTTTCCACAGGAGTTTTATTTCATAATTATGCAGTGAAAAATCTCTCCTTTTCACAACTGATACAACAGCCAACTGCTCTGCCAAGTAGTTTCAATGTTATTGCATTGTTTTGGCTTCCCATAGTTCTCCTTGCAGCAAAAACAGGTCCCCATTCACACACAGCTCCCTACAACTGTTTGCTTCTGCGTCTTCTCCAAGCAGGCAGCTGAGAAAAGCAGACTTTACCAGCGAGAATACAGAAGGGCTTGACTGAAGGACAGACAAGACCAATGCACAAGAGGACAGATTGCACTTTGGGCCAGGTCATCAGTAGGGCATAAAACAATACAATTCCGTGGATCTCAGTGAATGGATGTATGAAAAGAGTAGGTTACTGGCCTAAACAGCGTTGACTTTAACGGGGCTATGTCAACACATGCCAGCAGAGTACCTGACTACTGATGCTTTGTAGTGAATAGGTGGGTGCAGTTTTCTGATCAGCTGCTAGTGTGTTGTGGGATTTTTTTTTTTGTCTGCTCCTGGATTTTTTTGTTCTGTTTGTTTTACTTTGGGAGGGCGATGGGAAAGAAGTGGTGTCGACAGCCTGATTTTTTTGTTTGTTTGTTTTTTCCCCAATAACTGCTTATTTGGAAGTATAAGCAGTTTTACAAATCCTCGTCAAACATGCATGAGAAATACAGTATGAACCACAACAAAAGTCAACTCAGCCCTTTTTGGTTTGGAGAAACATTATATGCAATGATACCATTGTCAAGTTTTTTTTACTAAGCAACGTATTTTCAAGATGTTCATAATGGTTCCTCCTGGCCTTATAATCTATGAAGTTAGAGGATGAACCTCCTGACACAACCCAGACATGTTTTCTCAACCCAAAAGAAACGCCTCTCTCACCCACAGAAGTTGTTCCAATAAAAGATATTACCTCAGCCACCTTCTGCCTCTAAGGTCTGGTGTACACTAGAGTTAGGTCGACATGAGGCAGCTTACGCCGACCTAACTCTGTAAGCGTCTATACTGAAATGTTGCTCCCACTGATGTATCTCGCCCACTATACCAACTTAATAACCACATCTGTGCAAGAGGCATAGCACTTAGGTCGATGTAGTTCGGTTGACTCAGTGTGAGTGTAGACTCTACACTAGACAATGCTTGCATCAACTGTTGCTGCCTCTCAGAAATCATCCCACAATGACCCATGCTGGCAGTTAAATTGGTGCAATTGCTCCTGGTGAGGATGTGCACTGCCAGCAAAAGGAGCATAGTGTGGACGTATAAAACTGATTCAATTACTGCACTGGGTATACGTCGATGTAATTTAGGTTGATTTAATTTCGTAGTGTAGACTTACCCTTAATATCTATTTGTCGTCTTTCTATTTGGCTGTGTAGGCATTGATGCATTAATTTTCCATAATCCTAAATTCACATATTTCTTGGAAATATTCTGGGCAATATTATTTTTTTCCAGTGAGAAGCTACTCACAGCCTAGCACCTACATTAAGGCTGGAATTTTCAAAGGAGCGCTACCTGAGTTAAGTGCCCTACTCCACACCTTCTGGGGGCTCTCCCACACGAGGGGAATCCCTGTGCAAGGTGACTTATGGGTGATTTCTGCTCCCTCTCTGCACTTGAGCATTGCAAAAGAAGTGGATTGGGGCCAAGATTCTGGCCCATTAATTGTATTGTTGCATGATGCTTCTCTAAACAAGACATCATGAGCTCATTTCTTAATTGCTGATAGTGCATAGTTGGTGCTTTTACAGTAAAGATTTGAAAAACTGTTCATGCTTCCTAAATAAACAGTTATTTTAAAAAGCAAGCAAAGAAGTTACATTTGGTGGGGGCTTCAAAACTGTTAAGAAGCATGCCTCCTTTCAGTTTAAGACCTACAACCTATTACTCAAACTCTGGGAAAGGGCCAAAATAAATACATAACCAAAGTCACACTAAGGAGAACCCTTCTGCACGCTGGAAGCTTTGTTTTGGATTGTTGCTGAGAACCTTTGGGTTGCTTTTTTTATAAAATGGGGGAATACCAATAGTTTTAAATCTATGTGTCTAATTTCAGGGCACCTAGATAAGTGGTCTGATTTTCTGCAAGCCTGAGCATCGGAATCCTTTGAAGACAATGGCAGCTGCTGGTTGCTTAGCATTTCCCAAAATCAGGTCTTTTAAGTGCCTAAATATGGATTTAAGAGCCTAATGTCAAGAAATCGTGGCCCAAATCTTCACATTCTGAGCTCAGCCTCCCCTCCCTGCCTCCCTTTGAAAACATCAAGAAGATCCAGGAAGAGGAATACCATGTTTTGCTTCTCACACCCAGGGTAAAACCAAAGAGAACAGGGACAGGACAATTAAAGAAACAGTATCTAAGAGAAAACCAGTGGCCCCAGATACAACAGTATAGAGGAAACACAAGAACTGAACAGAGAGATGTTTGCAAATGCACTAGCTGGGCAAACCGGGACAGGTGCTCCCATCGTCCTGCATTTGGGGTAAGCATTTACACCTAATGAATGCAAAGTGGATGCAAAATGCTGTCAAATCAGAATGGTTGCGTGTTGCCCCCACTGTGTATAAATCAGTGCACAATGGCAGGGCAATGGGAATTCAGGCCAAATGTCTGAGTGCTAAAGTGCAGCTGTAAAGACACACACTCCTTCTAAGCTAACCAGTCTTAAAGGTTGTACACCCTGCCACAAGGGAGTAACAGGAAGACAAAGTACAACCTTCCAATTCTCTGCTGTTCTGACTAAATGAAACCCTCCATCTTGACTGGAGCAAACCTGCACATCGCAGGGAAATGAGAGCTACACAGACCGGCTCTAGAAGGAGAGAAAAAGGGAGAGATCTCCAGCTATTAAAACCCACAGGAAGCAGAAGATTGAAAATCTTTCCCCAGGAATACAGGCAGCACCCAGGTTTCGTTCATCCCCATTTCTCCCCTCCTCTGTGGAGCTCCAAGCACCAGCAGCAAAAATAGCTGGATAACTGAACTGTACATGTGAGGAGAGGATTCCTTTTTAAAACAAGCAAACCTCCTTTCAGAGAGGCCTAGCAAAGCTCCTGCCCACCCAGGAACCTTTGCTGAAATCAGCCAGCTTGCTAGGAAGGCAGTGCCCCTCTCTCCGCCCCCAATCAGGATTCTGTAGGCCATTGTCCTACTGATCCTGTTCTTCTGTCATGCAGAGTTTGTGTCAGGACTTACGGAATGTAGTCAAGGTCAGCAGCTGATAGGCTGGCAGGGGAGAAACACCCAGACACAAAGGAGCCCATAGGAACTTGTAGCCTGGAAGTCTCTAATCATTTTATGTATTTATTTATTTATTTCAAAGTCACGTGTCTGGCCTCCACATAGCAGCGTTTCACTCTGAGAGAGAGCGCTCCTAAGAGCTGTACTGCAGACAGGGATGCTGCTCTTCTGCACATTCATTAAACGGTTGTAACGGATGGCAACATGGCAACTCACCCAGACTGATCAACACCCCTGATTCTCAGCCGCGCTACGGCCCGTGTGTACGGCCAGGATTGCATAAAAGGGAATCTTGGAGTACATGAAACCAAACCTTTCATGTCTATCAAGGCACTCGAGATGATTTCACTGTGAGCCTGTAAGGACTGGGGGATATCAGGTGGCTGCTTCTCCTTTCTTTACAAAAAAACAAAAAAGCTGTTTTCGCTTTTAACATGGAACTCATTAACCCTTCCCTGTCAAGACTGTATCTTTTGCATATAGACTGGATTTAAAGGACCAGCTGTCTTTTGTGATCTGCTCCTCCAGAAACCAGAATCAGCATTTGGAAAAGACGGTTACCTTTCGTAACTGGTGTCTTCGAGATGTGTTCATGTCCATTCCAAGCAGGTGCGGGCACGCCGTGGGCACGCCAGCCGGAAGGTTTTTCCCCTAGCAGTATCCGTAGGGTCGGCTCAGGCGCTCCCTGGAACGGCACCACTATGGCACCCAATATATGGCCCTGCCAACCCTCCACACCCTCAGTTCCTTCTTGCCATACTCCAACAGAGGGGCCGGAAGGTGGGTATTGGAATGGACATGAACAACACATCTCGAAGAACACTAGTCACGAAAGGCAACCGTCTTTTCTTCTTCGAGTGATTTTTCATGTGCATTCCAAGCAGGTGACTCACAAGCTGAATTTGGGTGGCGGGGTCAGAGTCCGCTACTAACTGAAGCACCACACGACCAAAACCTGCATTGTCTCTGGCCTGCCGAGTGATGGTATAGTGCATCGTGAACATATGAATGGATGACTACGTGGCAGTCTGACAGATCGCCTGAGCAGGGACTTGCGCCAAGAACGCCAATGACGAGGCTTGGGCCCTACTGGAGTGGGCTGTGATCAGAGGGGGGGCACCTTCGCCCGATCGTAGCATTCGCGGATGCAGGACATGATCCATGAGGAGATTCGCTGGGACGAGACAGGGAGGCCCATCATTCTATCAGCCACCGCCACGAAGAGCTGAATGGACTTTCTGAATGGCTTAGTTTTGTCGATATAGAACGCTAGGGTCCTCCGGATGTCCAAAGAGTGTAACCTGCACTTCCTGCTGGACACATGTGGCTTCGGATAGAACACCGGGAGAAAAGTATCCTGACCCCTGTGGAATGGAGACACCCCCTTGGGAAGGAAGGCTGGATGTGGCCTGATCTGGACCTTGTCCTTGTGAAAAATGGTGTAGGGGGGCTCCGACGTGAGCTCTGACACCCGCCTGGCCACAGTGATAGCTACTAGGAACGCAACCTTATAAGACAGTGTGACAGGGCAGGGGTAAAAACCCCTGAAATGCCCTGCATCTGCAACTTAAACCCTGCTTCCTGACAGGAGGCCCAGGAGCGGGAGCTGGTAGTATCTGGCAGGGGAGCCCAGCTGGAGGCCCTAAGGACCACAGGCTCACAGAGTGAGCAGGGGCTGATGGACCACAGCTGGGGCAGGAAGCTGACCAGGCTACAAAAGCCCTGACTCTGGTCAGTTAGGGAGGCCAGGCAGGGAGGAGGAGGCAGTAGCTCTGTCTCCTGGCTGCGTGCCAGGTGCCTCGAGGGTCTGGAGGCCTGGGAACTAAGACAGGGGGGTAACTGTCTGGGGATTGGGGGAGCACTGTTTACCACTTGGGAGCCACGCACTTGTACTGTAAATAAAGGACACTTGGGTGAAACACTGGAGAACGGTGCGAAGACCCTTATTGAGAGTACAGAGAACACAGGGCGGCCCTGACCCTGTGACAGACAGGAACAGCAGTGAGCACGTGGTCAGCAGCTCGAAGGGAGGGCCCGTAAGGACAGAGAGGACCAGGTTAAGATCCCAGGCAGGAACAGCTTGTCGTATGCGTGGGAACAGCCTCTCCAAGTCCTTGAGGAAGCGGCTGACCAGAAGGTCAGCGAAGACTGAGAAACCCTCAGTACCCGGGTGGAAAGCCAAGATGGCCGCCAGGTGGACCCATACCGAGGAGAGTGACAGACCCCGCTGTTTCAAGTGGAGAAGATAGTCCAGAATGAGCAAGACAGGGGTGTGCAGCAGAGCGTGCCCGTGCGGCTCCGCCCAGACAGAGAAGCGCCTCCATTTGGCCGTATACATGGCCCTAGTGGAGGGCTTCCTGCTGCCAAGGAGCACTTGCTGAACATGATGAGAGCAGGCCAGTTCAGTGGGGTTCAGCCATGGAGCATTCAGGCCGTGAGGCAGAGAGACTCCAGATTCAGGTGCTGAAGGCATGATCAGTCCAGGAAGGGGAGCAACTGTAAGGGTGTCCTCATGGACATCTGAAGAAGCGACGTGATCCAGTGCTGGCACAGCCACACCGGCGCTATCAGAATGACCCACGCCCAGTCTCTGCGGCTCTTGAGGAGCACCCTGTGGACCAACGGGATAGGCGGGAAGGCATAAAAGCAGGCCGCCAGTCTACGGGAGGGAGAAAATGTCCGCGATCGACCCTGGGCTGAGGCCATGAGGGAGCAGAAACTGCGGCACTGCGTGTTGTCCTGCGTCACAAACAAGTCTATCTGGGGAGGGACCCAGAGATGGAAGATTGCAGTTGCCACATCCCTTTGGAGGGATCATTTGTGGCTGTGGAAGGACCAGCTGAGAGAGTCCGCCAGACTGTTCCGTACCCCAGGTAAGTAGGACACCATCAGGTAAATATTGAGCTCCACACAGAAGTCCCACAGTGCGAGGGCTTTCTGGAACAGGCGAGAGGAGTGTGCACCCCCCTGTTTGTTGATATAAAACATCGCCGAGGTGTTGTCTGTGAGAACCACCATGTACCTGCCTGCTAGGTGAGGTTTGAAGGTTTGGCAGGTGCCCTCAGCTCCCTGACACTGATATGTACAGAGAGATCCTCTCAGGACCAGAGACCCTGAGTCCGAAGGTTCCCTAGGTGGGCACCACAACCCAGGTCCGACGTGTCCGTGACCAGGGAGAGCGATGGCTGAGGGCTGGTGAAAGGGACCCCGGCACATACTTCCCTCGGGTCCAAGCTATGAAGGCGCTTGTCCGTTTTCTCCAAGAACAACATCGGGCCCTCAAAGGGCAGATCCTGAATTGTTTGTTGGACCTTGTAGGGGAGGCCCGACGTCTGCAGCCAGGATCCTCTGCGCATGACCACCGCCGTGACTAGTGTGTGGGAGGCCACATCCACCGCGTCGAAAGCTGCCTGGAGGGAGGCCCAGGAGATCAGTTTTCCTTCTTCCCCCAGGGCCAAGAATTCCTCTTGGGGAAGAAGCTCAGTGAACTTGGACAGGGCTGGGCAAGTGTTGTGTCTGTATTGAATCTCTATCGCCTGCTGATTCACAATGCGCAGCTGCAGGCCCCCTGTTGAATAGACCTTTCTGCCAAAAACGGTCGAGCTTTTTGGCTTCCCTGTTTTTGGGGGTCAACCCTTGGAACCTCTGCCACTCCCTTTGGTTAGCCACGTCCAGAACCAGGGAGTCCGGAAGAGGGTGAGCATACAGGTGTTCGTGACTCTTGGAGTGCACAAAATAACACCTCTCTGTCCTCTTGGCTGTAGGAGCCAGAGAGGCTGGGGTCTGCCAGAGGGTGCGTGAGGTGTCTGCCACAGTCTTAATGAGGGGTAGGGCGACCCTGGACGACTCGGAGGGAGCTAGGATGTCCACCACAGGCTCCACCTCGACCTCCACCTCCTCTGCCTGGATGACCAGGCTCTGTGCTGCCCTCCTAAGAAGTTGCTGGAGAACTCTATTGTCCTCCAGGGCCGGTGCCATCGAGGTCTCCAACACCGCGTCGTCCGCAGAAGAAGAGGAGGAAAGCACCAGAGGTCGATCCTCCTCCCTGCCCTTGGCACCCACAGGATCCCTCGGCACACGGTACTCTGGTTGCATGGTCAGTGCGGAAGCAGGGAACGGCACCGCAACCAGTACCAGGGTCAATTCAGCACAACAAGGCAGGTTGGACACAGTCTGGAGTACCGAAGACAGAGCTCCCGACAGTGCTGGTGTCTGATGAGGCAGTGCCAGCTCCTGTTGGGTAGGAGGCATTCCACTCTCTGACAGCGGTGCCGCCGGTGGAGACATCTGCGCCGGAGCCATTGACGTCAACGACACCGACGCGGACCGGGAACGTGGGCCCTTCATCTGTCTCTGGCCTTGATGGTAGGCCCAGGGGGTCCAAAAGGGCCACTGGGAGGGAGGCTGCCAGTCTTGCTGCCACGGCGTCGGATAAGGCTGGTGCCGACGCTCTGACATGGATCGGCAGCTCCACGATCTACTGGAACGGTAAGAGTCCGCCTCCAACTCTGAGGTCTCTGAGTATCAGGTCCAGGGTGGCACCGTACCCAAGGCCGCCGGTGAGCGGCGCTGCTGGGCCAGGGAGCAGGAAGGGGCCCTTTCCCGCGACACTGGTGCTGGGGTGAACCAGTGTGGAGAGTGCGGCACCATCATCGAGGGCTTGCCTCTCAATGGGATCAACGGTCAGGTGGGCACCGGGGGCTCGTCCCATCTTCGCGGAGAGGCTGGCACCGACATTCTCAGCAGGTCCGATGCCACCTCAAACGCCTCCGGCGTCAACGGAGGGCGAACCTCACCGCAAGGTTCCGGGGATCCCGACCAGTCCGGACTCGACTGACCCCATCGGGGCAGGACTCAACGAGGCCTTGGGTGGGATAGGCGCCAATGCAGACTACCCTGCTGTACTCACGGGCACCGCGGGCCCTTGGCGGTCCTGGTGGGGTGAACGTCCCCTCACCGGCCTCTTCTCCCCCAGTGCCGGGATCTACGGTCTTTCTGCTGGACTTCTGCCCGCACCAGTGGTGCCGGAGCACTGCACACTGAGGAAAAGGCACTTGGTGCCGGTTTCACTGGTTCCAGTTTGGAGTGCGGTCACAAAGCGGCCTCCATGAGGTGAACACAGAGTCTCTGCTCTCGGTCCTTAAGGGTCCTGGGCCGAATCCCTTACAGATACGACACCGATCTCTTTGGTGGCTCTCCCCAAGGCACCACAGACAAGAAGAGTGCAGGTCACTCTTCGGCATAAACTTGCCGCAGACCCCGCAGAGTGTAAACCCTAGGGACCCGGGCAACACGAGTTGTAAGCGGAATTCCCCCAACAACTAACCGACTGACTAACTAGACTTACTGGAAACTATCAACTAACTACAAGAATCAAACTACATACACAACGGGAACACTGCTAAGACTGCTTTGCAGGTACGAGCCAAGTTCCAGCTAGCCATCACAGGCGGTAAGAAGGAACTGAGGGGGTGGAGGGTCGGCAGGGCCATATATTGGGCGCCATATATTGGACACCTGAGCCAACCCTACGGATACTGCTAGGGGAAAAACCTTCCGACTGGTGTGCATGCAGCACACACACACCTGCTTGGAATGGACATGAACAATCACCCAAAGAAGAAAAGTTTTTCTTGCACCTGCCCCCCGAAAATTGTGTCTCTCTGAATCTGAGGAGACAAACTGTCCTGGGTGGTTGTTGGTGTGGTTTGGTTTTTGGTATTCCTTCTTGCTGACTGTTCTCATCCCTCAGATAGCCCCTCCTCGTCCCCCTCATTATGAACTGCCCAGCTATACTCCCTGTCCCCCACCTTTATATCCCCTAGACCAGCAGTTCTCAGCTGGGGGTCTGCAGCCCCATGAGGGTGTACAAGCCCTTTAAGGGGGGCCACGGAGCCCCAACGCTGAAACCCAGTGCCCTGAGCCCCGCCACCTCCCCACAAAGCTGAAGTGGGGAGCAGCGCAGGTCAGTAGCCCCAAGCCCCAGTGGCCCCCCTCCCTCCCCATGGGGTTGAAGTGGGGAGCATTGCGGGGCTAAAACCCCAATCCCCCCAAGCCCCCTGCAGCCAAGAGCAGTGTGAGGCTAAAACCCCAATCCCCACAAACCCCCTGCAGCCGGGAGCAGTGTGAGGCTAAAACACCAACCCCCTTAACCTCCCTGCAGCCGGGAGCAGTGTGGGGCTAAAACACCAACCCCCTTAACTCCCCTGCAGCCGGGAGCAGTGTGGGGCTAAAACACCAACCCCCTTAACCTCCCTGCACCCAGGAACAGTGTGGGGCTAAAACTCCAAACCCCCCAACTCCCTGCAGCCGGGAGCAGTGTGGGCCTAAAACCCCGAGCTCTCCTTGAAGCCAGGAGCAGCGGGGCTGATGCCCCACCACCACGGGCAGAAACCTTGAGCCCATGGTCAAGTTTAGGGGGCAAGACCCTTGTGCCCCCTCAACTGCAGTGTCTTCCCCAGAGTGGGGTATTCCTGGGAGCAGCTCCACCCTCCCCCTTCACCTCCTCTTCTCCCTCAGCCCCCACCCTTTGGCCAGATCGAAGGCAGGAAGCCAGAGCCAGGCAGTGAGGGGCAGCTGCTCCTCTGGCTGGCATTCCCCCCATCTGCTGCTGAGTCCAGGGGTTGCATCTGCTCCTCAGCTCCCAGCCTCCTTCGCTCACGCAGCCAGTCAGAGCTGCCCAGGAATCTCCAGACCCAGTCGAGCCCTCGGGGAGTAGCCACCACACGCAGCCCCAGACAGGTGGGTGGCCTGATGAAGTGAGTCAGGCATGTTGGGGGGGGGGGCCTCAGAAAGAAAAGGGTTGAGAACCCCTGCGCTAGACCCCAGTTAAGTCAGAATTTGATCCCTGAATCTCAATTTTTATGCATCACTCCTGAAAATTCTGACAGGCATACGTGGCTTTAAGCATGGGAGTTGTCTCCTGGAATGCAGTGGAACTGCTCACACGCTGAACGCCAAGCCCATGTGTAAATCTTGCCAGGACTGGGCCTCAGCCGGCTCTCCGACTGGACCAGAACACCTGGGAGTACCCTCCATCCAGTGACACACACACAGGCTGCGGAGAGCCCCATTGGAGCTACCACTCCCAAGGGACCACACCACAAGGGCAGTCCTGGGCCCACTGAAGTCAATGGTAACAATCCCATTAAATTCAACTGGGCCTGGATTTTACCCTTTATCTGGAACAATAAGCACACAGTGACATCTAGTGACTGCTCACTATACTGCATGCAAATTTCTCATTACAATGCCTATGTAGGGTTTAAAGCAGGGGTGGGCAAACTTTCTGGCCCAAGGCCCACA